>OX155967.1:24076330-24633830 GCA_944548615.1 Micropterix aruncella | reverse complement strand
AATCAATTATTTATTTCTTGTACATGGTTCAATACGTAATAATTTCGCACTTGATCATCTAGATAGACTAATAGGTGGCATTCCATCTCGGCGTAATATTTCTGTGATGTAAGCCGTCTATATATAAATGCGATAGATAACTAAAAATATATTGTTATTGTTATTGTCACTGGTAAAATTATTGGGTTTTTATAATAAAATAGTCCTTTATAAAGAACCATTCAGTAAATGTTATTATAGGTGACCAAATACATTGCTATTAGTTTCGCCGTCAATGCTATCAGCACTACTGCATGTCGCGGGCGCAGGAGTTGCCAAAACTTTTTATGGAGTTGATTAATCTACACGGCGGTTCTTATCTAATACAGCGGTTCTTAACCTTTTTGTAAATATTACATATAAAGTGAGTTTAATATTAGCAAATAACCCAAAAAAGAAATATTTAAAAAAAAAACATATTCGCGATTGCACTTTTTCTTAAAATGGCGGAAAAGAAATAATAATTTTAATTAATTTTAATCATCTAAAGATAAACAAAGAGAACACACGTTTTTAAGCATTTTAAAAAAAATCAAGTTATAGAAGTCAGCAAGATGGTTTATATTTTGAGTTCTAAATATTTGTTTAATATCTGTTACATATTCGGTCAATGCACATCTTAAGTCATGCTACAAGGTGAATCAGTTCGGTCAAATTTATTACTTAATATTTTCAAATTCACTTACTAATCCTGAACGATTAGGAAGTAGTTAGATCTGTTGGAGATGATTTTAGTTAATTTCTTTGTTTCCTGACTGAACGATGATCCAATCCTGGTCTCTATCTTTACCCTTCAGAAAATCCCATTTTACCCATGAGAGGTGGTAATCACTGAAACCCATGAGAGACTTTTACCCATGTGAGATTGGTAATCGCTGAAAAATGGATGTTGGTATATCTGTCTGTCTGTCTGTCTGTCCGAGCTTAATATACTCCGACACTGTTTGACCGATCAGCATGAAAGTTAGCACATAGGTACGAGTACATGTATTTTTTTCAGGGAGAAGATTTTTATTTTATCCGTTTTGCTGAAACTTACCACGATGGATGGTGCTGCAGAACATTAACTTCTATACCGCTTAACCGATGATATTTGTATACATAGACTTTTGAGCACGCACAATATTTTCGCGATATTACCTTTATTATAACTGGCCACCAACTTGCGGTGTCAACTACAACGGGCGAGCCCGACACCACAGGACGTTTTAACGATTTTCTCGTTCTGTCGCCCTGCAGTGAACGTAGAAGACTTTGGACGAAACAAATCCAACGTCCATGTCGGGTCTTATCCAGTCTTCGCAGGACGATTGCTGTTCTCCCGACTCACTTTGTTCGATTTTCGAATCTCGAACACTTGAGATCTACATAAGTTTATCACCTACCTTTTTATGGCCGGTGTTTTCTCGCAGGTTGCTTTGCTTGCGCAGTCCGTTTTCCTGGGGGTTCACCGTATGTAGTCTCGAACGAGAGATGCGTAAATTTCTCTCACTTTCAGCTATTTTGTATCTCCATTTCACGTAGATAAAACACACATTTTTTCACGGCCTCATTTAATCAAAAAACGAAGTTCAAATTTCTTAGATTAGGCGAAAAATAAACACTTATCACGAAGTTTCTATTCTACTAAATTACAAACAAAATTACACTACTTTCCACCTGATACACTGTTTATAAATTCCGATATATTTAAGTTCTAAATTTCTCAAATTACTGAAGTTACTACAATTATTAATTTTACTGAAGTCTCAAACAAAATCACAATCACGTTTCAAAGTCTAATTTCCCAAAACACACTACTCGTTTTTCTTACACTTTTGTCACACACTTTTGATTACACACTGCCTAGTCTGGACCAAAGGTCTCCTATTTGTAGGCGTTACTCCCCTCCACATTTAACCCCCACTCTAACCAGTTGACTTCGTTTGTAATTGGTCCAACGTTTAGCCCGCTAAATTTAAATGTCAATGAATGCATTGCTACCTGTAATTGCTCGCTGAACTGCGCCACTAATAGTTAGGTACTAATTTTGTAGGTGGCGTTGATGTCTATTTTTAATATTCTTTTTTCTCTAATAGATGACTGTCTGTATTTTTATGCATAAATCTACTTTGTGATTCTATTTAAACTTTACTTTTAAATTTCCTGATCTATATCTTAAATATAATCTATTTCTTCTTAAAGGTTCTTAAACTATACAACTTTTCACTTTGTTCTGATATATATAGCTACTTATCTTTACATATATCCTACATCTGATATACGAGTATATATAGATATTTACGTTTACAATATATCCTATAATAAATAGGATAGAAAACGAATTTACCGCGTGAAATTTGTAGGACCCGACGTTTCGGTGACGTTGCAGCCGCCGTTGTCAAGGGTTTACCCTTGACAACGGCGGCTGCAACGTCACCGAAACGTCGGGTCCTACAAATTTCACGCGGTAAATTCGTTTTCTATCCTATTTATAATGTCAAACAACCGCGATAGTCTTCTATTTCATATCCTATAATAATTTAAAATATGAAATATTGACAACTTACTTCTATATACTATTTATCTTTCTATAAAGATAAATAGTATATAGCGTTGCCACACAGGTGGCAACGCTATTTTCAAACCAGACTCATACTCATACCGCTCTGTGCAATTAAATCAATAGTTAGTGAATTACCGCGAATCCGAGCTGCATAGTTTCACCGCCTACAAAACAATTCACGGGCATTTTGCTGTCGAAAAAATCTCTGCAATCGGATGAAAAACGGGTGAGATAAAGGATTTTTTCATACTTGAATACATCACGATTTCATAGATCTCGATAATACCCGCTCGTTGACATCATACCTAAAACTCAACGCTCACTTCTCATTGGCGATCACTTGTCGACGAGTAATTACCGCCAGATCCGTGATTGGGGCCTCACATACCTAAGGACCACCCATTATTAACGGAGTTGCCAGCGTCGTTGTAATTTTTAGATACTACGCTACCGTAAAAAAGGATTACTTTAACGATCAACATAAATCTCGCCGCGCATCACTGTCATACTAAAAATAGTGATCCCATTAACATACAGTACCATTAACATACAGTACCTACGGATTAGAACAATAACACTGAGAACCATGAATAATTGCAATAAATGCTCGAAGGATGTCGCGACTAAAGACAAACTGTCATGCGCAAATTGTCGTGAACAATTTCATTACGCCTGCATAAATATACTGAAGATGAACTATCAGAAGATGAAAAGCCAACAGCACGCCCAGTGGTTGTGTGCCGCCTGTAAAGTCATCGATCCCAGGCACTTTCGTCCCGCTAGAGTCGACGATCTGACTCGCACTCCTAATCGGTCGCGGTCGCTAACTCCCACATCGCCCTTGAAGGCTGTCCAACCCACTCATCTCACCCCGAATGGCACCGAGAAGAACTTAGCACCAGCGGCCACGTCTTCTCGGGAGACACCTTTATCACAGGATTATATAAGCAATAAAATCTTATCAGCCATCGAAGAACTGCGAGACGATTTCAAAAAACAGAGGGATGATTTAACACAGATAAAAACTGAAATGAAAGATTTCAGAGAACAACTGCGTCATACTAAAGATTCGGTTGAGGACTGCAGATCACGAATTTCTAGTGTGGAAGACAGGGTTCAACTGCACAACAATAAATTGGAGAAGATGGTCCATTATGAACAAGAGATGGCTCAGATGCAATCCGAAATCATCATGTTGAGGTCTCAGTACAACAGACGAGAACAGTGGGATCGGTTAAATAATCTAGAGTTAATTAACGTACCTGAAGTAGCTGGTGAAAATAATACTGACACCATAATAAAAATTGGCAAATTAGCTGGAGTCAATCTTACTTCAGCTGACATTGAGTTCAGCTCTCGCGTCACGCCAAAGTCCATTGTTCCAGGGCGACCGAAAACCATCGTAGCCAAGCTGAGATGTAGATTGAACAAGGATCGCATTTTATCGGGCATTCGTCGAAAAGGGATCATTACGACAGCAGATCTTGGTATGCCTTGTGCACGGGTAAATGTGTACGTGAACGAGCATCTTTCTCCATACTACAAAAACCTATTTATGAAGGCACGCGAACTTTGCAAGCAACACAATTGGCAGTTTTTATGGGTACGCCAAGGAAGGATTCGCGCGAGAAGGATGGAGAAAGCACCGGTCCTATCAATATCCACCGAAACCGATCTGAAGAAAATCGCAGGACCTGCATAAATCTTACAGTCACGGACTACGATACTGTCTTAATGTTCTTCTCTTTTTCTTTTGCTTTCTTTTTACTTTTAACTTTTTTCAATCACAAAGATTTCTATAATTTACTATTGGTTCACCGGTCATACGTTTTTCTTAATCTTAAACGCTGTTATACCATCATGCTCTCTCGTACTCTACATACACATACACACAACATCTCACATTCGCACAATTTCTCACAGATACACTCATATATTCTGTTGCTATTCTCGAGGGATGATTACACAGGTTACTTTTTACCAGCTCGGTATATTATAAATTCTTGTAATTTACTGTTAAAGGCGAGCTGAAAATATATTACCAAAATGTAAGAGGTTTACGTACGAAAACCTCAATATTTTTACAAAACGTCATTAGCGAAGACTACGATATAATTGCTTGCTCAGAGAGCTGGTTGACCAATGGTATATTAAAGGGTGAACTAGTGGATGACCGTTATGAATTATTCAGGGCTGACAGGGATCCTATTTATACAGGCCACGCGATGGGAGGTGGTGTTCTTTTAGCTATACATACTAAACTAAGTCCAAGACTGTTGTCTGCCTGCAGCAGGGATATAGAATGCATTTGGGTGACGATTCCCTCGATGGCTTTAGGCTCACCGCATGCTCTCCACATTGGATGTGTTTATTTTCCAGGAGATAAGAGCTCGCACCATCAATCCATTTCCGAATTTTCAAATTCTCTTACAGATATGCGAAGCCGTTATCCGCATGATAATTTTATTGTGATGGGAGACTACAACCTACCGAGAATAAGTTGGCAACCTCTTGTAAACGAGGCTTATCTAAGTTCCATAAACGTTTCTGACAGGACCAGTTCCGTCCTTGTCGACAGTCTCACATTATCTGGACTCCGACAATACAACGGGGTTAGGAATTTCTACGGTAGATCTCTTGACCTAATACTTAGTAACACTGATATTTCGGTTAAGAATTCTAACTTTCCGCTAGTGAAAGAGGACATATACCACCCATCTTTGGAAATTGTCTATCCTAATGTCATCCTTCCTAACCTACCCGCACAGCATCGTATAAAGTCATTATTCAGGAAAGCCGACTACGCTAGTATCAATAACCTTCTATCTTCAATCGACTGGCCGCACTATCTTGACGGTGCTGACCTAGAAACATTAGTAGCAAAATTTTACGATATCTTGTACACCGCGATCGAGCAGTTCGTGCCGCAAACCGACGTCCGTAACTCGAGATTCCCAAAGTGGTACTCGGTCCCTCTAATTAAAGTAATTAAGGAAAAGCGTAAAGCTCATACGAGGTGGAAAAAATATGGTAATCCTCTTGATTATGACGAATTCACGTTACTGAGGGCTCGTCAAAAACGATTACAATCTGAATGTTTCAATTATTATACTCAGGAATGCGAGTCTACAATTCGCAGTAATCCAAAGTTTTTATGGACTTATATAAAGTCACTTCGGAAAGACAGCAATATACCTAGGGAAATGATTAATAATGGAGAAACGTTCAGCGATGGCACACATATATGTGAAGGTTTCAGTGTCTACTTTAAATCAGTGTTCATAGAATCGGAAACCGATTCGAACACATGTCACGCAACGCCTAAAAGTGGCTCGCACAATTCGTTGAGTATCGGAGGCATCGAAATCAGCCAAGATATTATTCTTAGATACTTAAAGAAAATTGATATAAATAAGGGTTCGGGCAGTGACTCCATCCCTCCTATATTTATCTATAATTGTGCTCAGTCCCTCTCTGTTCCACTGGCCATTCTTTTCGACAAATCACTTAAGGCGGGCATTTTTCCGACGAGATGGAAAGAAGCGTGTGTCGTTCCAATTCACAAGGCCGGCCCAAAGAATGTAGTATCTAATTACAGACCGATATCTATTCTTCCGGTTATTAGCAAGTTATTTGAGAAGGTGGTATACGATTCCCTGCTGCCCTCGTTTAGGACAATTCTCCCTGAGAATCAGCATGGTTTCTTACCAGGACGCTCGGTTACATCAAATCTATGCCAATTTCTTGACTTTGTCACGGTCAACATGGATAAGAGATTGCAAGTAGATGTAATTTACACCGATTTCTCGAAGGCGTTTGACCGCGTCGACCACGGTATTCTACTTGGAAAATTAGAATCTGTGGGCATACACGGCGACCTACTGCGATGGCTCTCATCGTACTTGAGGAACAGGCGACAGGCTGTTGTACTGGGTGGTTTTCGATCGAATTATGTAAACATTCCATCTGGTGTACCCCAGGGCTCTCATCTTGGTCCGCTGCTGTTCAATGTATATATACACGATATTCAGGATTGTTTCCAACACTCACACTGCATTATGTACGCTGACGATCTTAAAGTTTATTCTGTGGTCAAAGATATTTCACAGTGTCATCGATTACAGGAGGACCTTGCTCGCATGTCAGACTATTGCTCTCTCAATAAATTAAGTTTAAATGCGGCGAAATGCAGCAAGTTATCCTTTACTCGTAACCGATCAAAGTATGATTTCGACTACAGGATAGGAGGAGAGATTATAGTAGAGAAGAGTGTAGTGCGGGATTTGGGGATAATGCTGGACAACAAATTAATGCTGGATACACACATTGAACACTTGGTGGGAAAAGCTTACAGAGCTCTCGGTTTCGTATTGAGAGCATGCAAACCATTCTCCGACATTAATGTGCTCTTCACTCTTTATAACGCCTACGTTCGCAGTATAGTGGAGTTTGCGTCACCTATATGGTCACCGCAGTATAATGTACACATTGACCGTATAGAGCGTATTCAGAAAACCTTCGTAAGGCACTTGTGTCATCGAACCCTCGCTGAATATACCTCATATTCTGACGGATTGGCAAGGTTCGAAATGCTGAGTCTTCAGCAGCGACGTAAAGTGACTGATATGACGTTCTTCCACAATATACTTTCGCATCATATCGACAGCCCACAAATTCTAAGCAGAATAGCCTTAAACGTCCCATCGCGCCGAACTCGTCACCCAAGGGTATTCAATGTACCCAGACTCCATACAAATCAAGCAAGGAATTCAACTCTGCATCGAATTATGGAAGCCTACGACGAATCGTTTCAGGAGCTTGACATTTTCTCAATGAGCAAAAACGAATTTATCAGAGCGGTAATAGACCACACCTTAAAAGCTTGAACAGACACATACCTGTGCAGAATCACACACTCTCATATATACACAACTGACACATACACGTAGATGTACTTACACACACCCATTAAACACACATTACAATCACACACATAAGCACACTCATCCTACTCTATCGTACACACTCAGAAATCGAGAGAACATGATAATATAACATAATATATAAATATTATTACACATCACGCACATTAACTGTATATTACCAGGAGACTATTTTGGCCGTAATATTGTTATTATTATTTATTAACTTAAGACCTGTGCGCTGTTTTTCTCTTTTGTTGGAATAAAAAATAAAATAAAAATAAAAATAAAATAATATATTATGAATAAGTGATTCTCTTAGTGTTGTCAAATCGGTACATTTTCTAAAAGTTTTGGTATTACGAAATATGGTCGGTTCGGCTTATAAACGGTACTTTCAGCTGTCCACAGCACAAATGTGTTGTTAATAAGTTTCTCCATTAGCACATATAGGTGTCTAGTTTTCGATGACGACATAGCTATTAGCCCGGACGTTATTTTTGCCCATGTTCTACGAATTTTAACATTTAACTTACCTAGGTGTGCATAGTGGTTTGAAAGCATTATATCTTTCGTAATATTTAATTACCATAGTAGCTTGATAATCCGACCGTTTGGTTTTAGGAGAAATTTTCCAGGAAGGTTGGTAATTACTTGAATTATTGTTGGTCGGGTCGTTTAACATCGCAAATCCTTTTACCTGGTTTTGACATATTTTATTTAATGGTTTGTTTGAACCTGGTTGCGACATTTCCCCTCCTTATAAGAGAAGCCCGTCTCTTATCCTTTTTGTTCGGCAGCAACCAGGACTGAAGGAACCAACTATCTTTTTGTCGTATTGTGTCGCTAAATCTATGTTCTGTTTCAGTCTATTTTCTACATTTTTTAAACGCTTTAATGCCATCTCCTTACTGGGTGGCAAGATTTCACTATCCGTACGCCATAGAAGACCTGTCGTCCATTTCCCATGGTCGTATGTAGTAGTGGTGTCGAGTAAAAACTCGGCCCGTTTGTTTACGTTTTTACGATGTTCACGTATTACGGTACCGAGGTCCTCGATTTGAAAATAACCGCGAACGAGCTCGTTCAATTCCTGATCGCGGTCTTCATGTCGAATATGATTTATTCTACTGTCTTGCTGTGTCCCACCTACGTTTCCTGCCAGCGTCCAACCAAGACGTGAAGCTGTCGCAGTGGGTGTGTTAGGCAAACCTGCCCGAATCGTCCGTGGTATTATTAAATTCCAGTGGTCGATTCCTATTAACATTTGAGGATTTCCCTGGATGCTGCAGAGCGGAATATCCTTGAGATGGGACCACTTCTCTTTCATCTCTTTTGCGTTTACCGACTGACATGGCAAATCTAAATTTTCGATCGTCCGCACTCCTCTCATAGGGTAATACGCCCCTCCTTGTATAGAACATATTTCCATATCGATTCTACGTGCGGGCCCGTTATTGCCTTGCATTCCGGTCGCACCTACAAGATTTAACTGACTTACTGGGCCATCTGCACCTATCTCCTTGGCGATGTGATCTTCAATGAGGCTGACGGTAGAACCTTCGTCGAAGAGTGCCAAGATAGTTTTGCAGCCTGTAGGTCTCTTGACCTGCACTGGAGCTACCCTGAGCATAAACTGCGCTGTTTCCATCCAAGTGCTAGTAACCGTAGACATGGTACGTTGTTCAGTCTTTTTTACGTTCTCTACGTCTGCGGTATTTCTATTCTGATGAAGAAGCGCATTGTGTGGCCTCTTACAATTGTCCACCCCGCAACTCTTCTTCTTCCTACAATCGCTAAACCTATGACCTTGTTTTAGACAGCTAAAACAGGCTTTTATTTCCCTTACCCAATCCCAACGTGAATCTACGCTCATTGCGAGCAGAATTCGACATTCAGACGTCCGATGATTCGTCTTCCTACACCGTAAACATTCGGCCCCTGTTTCCTCGCTAATGGTCGTGTTGATCGACTTTTTCGCGAAGTAATTCTGCTTTTCACGTGGTCGGTTAAGTGGATTTACGTGACTACGATCGTAAGCACGTAGATTTGCGTTTGGCGAGGCGTTTTCGCGTTTCTGCGTGTTTCGGGGATCGTCTACGTGTTCCTCGTAACATGCAGAATCTAATATTTTTTCTACCCATTCACCGAAATCGCCTAACGTTGGATGGTCACCATACCCTGCTGTGTACCACTGTAGTCTTAAATGTTGCGGAAGTTTTCCAACCAACTCTTTCAAAAGCCGTGGATTGACCAAATATGCCGTGTGACCCATATTCTTTAGAGAATAAACAACATTATGTACATACAATTGTACCAAATTTGACAACTTTACTAAGTGAGTCACTCACCGCAATCGTCGGCGCGTTCTCTGCTTCCTTCATCAGCTCCTCGATCCTGGCGGCCGGTCTTCCATAGCGCCGATCGAAGGTTCGCATGATGGCCGGGACGTTTCTCGGGTCCAGCAGCATCGCGCGTACGACGTCTCTGGCTGGGCCGATTACACTTTGCTGTAGCCGAATCAGGTTGTCGGCGTTCGACAATCCGCAAACCTTTGTTCCTTGGTCAAATAGTGAGCGAAAAATTAGGTACTCGCGTGGGTCGCCATCGAACCGTGGCAAATCTTTCAATAGATTGGCGCGTGATGTAAATAATAGATGATCCATAGCGGCGCTTGAGGACGTAGTTTCTTTGACTTTCGGCTGGCATGCGATGACCGGTGTTTGAATTTCTTTCACCGCTATTTTTTCGCCTTGCGGCTCCGTTTGTTTCACCGTTGCGCCGTCACTGTTTTCTTGTACGATTCTGCTTGCTAGTTTTGACGATTCTCGTTTAATGTCGTTTTTCTGGTTTTTTATCAGCCAATCGCTCGTTCGTCGTATTGAATGTCTGGTTGATGTTCGGCTTTCAAGCAGGCTTTCTTCATCGTCAAACGAATCTTCTGCCTCCGCTTCTAACATTAGTTTATGGATGGCCAATTTCTCCTCCAGTAACTGCATCTCAATCTCGGCCTCCGCCTCAGTTTCTGCACGTCGAGTTTCTGCTTCCGCTTTTGCTGTTGCATACTTCTTTTTAAGCCGCGCTCGTTCCTCGGCCGCCTCCATGTCTGCTTGTAACATTTGCAGCGTCATGGCGTCTGCAGTCGTGGATCTGCTGGATTTTCTAGATCGGTGACTCCTGATTGATCTAGCTTTCGGTGAGTGACTTCGTCTGCTGCCTCCGGAGGTTTTTTTCCTGCATCCTGACGTCTTCTTCTTCTTCTTCTGTTGCCGTCGGCTCTAACAGTCGTGTTTTTGAGTCGGGGACCCTCACAGTTTCAGTTGAATCGTCGTCGTCGTCTTCTTCTTCCTCCGTTGGCGGCTCCGTTGAGTAAGGTGACTTTTCGGCTCTTCGCTCTTGGCGTCGGGTCGTTATTTTGCTCTTCTGACGACTTACTCTGCTTTCCGGGGTAGTGTTGATTGTGTGTTTTGCTGCTAATCTAGTGCTTCTTTTTGGTGTGGGGTCTGTAATATTTTCGTCTGTATCTTTATTCGCTGAAGCGCTTGATTTTTCGTCGCCGTTTGCCATGGTGTTTTATTTACAGTCGTTTCACGGATCGGGCTCCCTGATCTAGCGATCGGCGGAACACAATTTTTTGTGATTTCGCGCTCGAATGATCAAGATATCACTAATCCAGCGCTCGACAAAGATGTCACTGATCCGGCTCCTCGAAGGACCAATAAATGTCGGGTCTTATCCAGTCTTCGCAGGACGATTGCTGTTCTCCCGACTCACTTTGTTCGATTTTCGAATCTCGAACACTTGAGATCTACATAAGTTTATCACCTACCTTTTTATGGCCGGTGTTTTCTCGCAGGTTGCTTTGCTTGCGCAGTCCGTTTTCCTGGGGGTTCACCGTATGTAGTCTCGAACGAGAGATGCGTAAATTTCTCTCACTTTCAGCTATTTTGTATCTCCATTTCACGTAGATAAAACACACATTTTTTCACGGCCTCATTTAATCAAAAAACGAAGTTCAAATTTCTTAGATTAGGCGAAAAATAAACACTTATCACGAAGTTTCTATTCTACTAAATTACAAACGAAATTACACTACTTTCCACCTGATACACTGTTTATAAATTCCGATATATTTAAGTTCTAAATTTCTCAAATTACTGAAGTTACTACAATTATTAATTTTACTGAAGTCTCAAACAAAATCACAATCACGTTTCAAAGTCTAATTTCCCAAAACACACTACTCGTTTTTCTTACACTTTTGTCACACACCTTTGATTACACACTGCCCAGTCTGGACCAAAGGTCTCCTATTTGTAGGCGTTACTCCCCTCCACATTTAACCCCCACTCTAACCAGTTGACTTCGTTTGTAATTGGTCCAACGTTTAGCCCGCTAAATTTAAATGTCAATGAATGCATTGCTACCTGTAATTGCTCGCTGAACTGCGCCACTAATAGTTAGGTACTAATTTTGTAGGTGGCGTTGATGTCTATTTTTAATATTCTTTTTTCTCTAATAGATGACTGTCTGTATTTTTATGCATAAATCTACTTTGTGATTCTATTTAAACTTTACTTTTAAATTTCCTGATCTATATCTTAAATATAATCTATTTCTTCTTAAAGGCTCTTATTCTTAAAGGTTCTTAAACTATACAACTTTTCACTTTGTTCTGATATATATAGCTACTTATCTTTACATATATCCTACATCTGATATACGAGTATATATAGATATTTACGTTTACAATATATCCTATAATAATTTAAAATATGAAATATTGACAAATTACTTCTATATACTATTTATCTTTCTATAATATATTATGAATAAGTGATTCTCTTAGTGTTGTCAAATCGGTACATTTTCTAAAAGTTTTGGTATTACGAAATATGGTCGGTTCGGCTTATAAACGGTACTTTCAGCTGTCCACAGCACAAATGTGTTGTTAATAAGTTTCTCCATTAGCACATATAGGTGTCTAGTTTTCGATGACGACATAGCTATTAGCCCGGACGTTATTTTTGCCCATGTTCTACGAATTTTAACATTTAACTTACCTAGGTGTGCATAGTGGTTTGAAAGCATTATATCTTTCGTAATATTTAATTACCATAGTAGCTTGATAATCCGACCGTTTGGTTTTAGGAGAAATTTTCCAGGAAGGTTGGTAATTACTTGAATTATTGTTGGTCGGGTCGTTTAACATCGCAAATCCTTTTAGCTGGTTTTGACATATTTTATTTAATGGTTTGTTTGAACCTGGTTGCGACAGTCCAGCTACGTCACAACCCGCAAGAGGCCAACGCCTTACCGCGAGATAGCCAGTGTTACCTGGCGGGCCGACACTCGCGCCCTTGCTTCCAATTGTGACCAGATTTCTCCGGTCTCTCGATTGCGGTGAAACGGTGAAACGGTGTGTACCGAATCTATCGCGGACCAAGGCGTCCTTTGCCCGACTCTGAACCGGGATCGGATGGCCAATGGTCATTTCAAGAGCAGTCGCCGTAAGGTAGACAACCACCCCCGCTCTATACGAAACAATACAGTTCCCAGACTCCCCCGATTGTTAGTCGGAGAGCACAGACGATTGGCTTGCGCGGCTCGGTGCGCAGACCGTCCAGGAGCGCCAGAGGTTTGATTCCCAGGGGAGACTGGTTGACCCAGTGTCCTACCCAGGCTCGCACCCCATGCGTGGAGGCCATCGGATGGGTGTTGACCCGTGAGTGTGACCGACCCTGAACACATGGGTCATCGTGGCCACCCCATCATGGGCCCATTAGCTCCCAAATAACTGGCCACCAGATCGCGCTGCAGCACACCAACTTCTATACCGCTCAACCAAAGGCGTAGCTAGGGGGGGGGCAGGGGGGTACATATGTCCCTGGGCGCCACAGCTTAGGGGGCGCCAAAATGAGGATCGATTTAAACTAACTTTTGTATTTTAATTTTATAAAAATGAATGTATTTTAAAACGTGAGCTGTTAAACGAAAAATTAAAAATCTTAGCGTATTCAGTCCATAATATAAACTGAAAATAACATTTTTTTGGCCCCAGTCAGTCTCCAGACTCTCGATACGAGAAGGGGCGCAGATATTGTGTCTTGTCCCCGGGCGCAAATTACCCTAGCTACGCCACTGCGCTCAACCGATCGCCATGAAAATTGGTAGGTATACAAAGACATTCGAGCACGCATGATATTTTCGCGCTATTAACTTTATTATAACTCGACACCAGAGGGCGCACCAGCACATTAACTTCTATACCGCCCAACCGATCGCAATGAAAATTGGTATATGTAGACATTTGATCCCGAATAATATTTTTGCGCTATTCACCTTTTTGTTACTTGCCAATAGATAGTGCAGCAGCACCTCACATTATATACCGTTTAACCAATCACCATGGAAGTTGGTATACATAAGTATTTAAGCACGGATATAACTGAGGCAGCGCCAGGTAATATGTATAACTAGAGTTGTCAACTACAGCGGGCGAGCCCGTCACCTCAGAAAGTTTTAAAGATTAGTCGTTCTGTCTCCCTGAAGTGAGCGCAGAAGACTTGAACAAAAACAGTCCACCGTCAAGCTCCGCCACATGCCCGTAAGAGGCCAACGCCTTATCCGCGAGATAGCCAGGAGTGTTACCCAGCGGGCTTACACTCACGCCCTTACTTCCAATTGCGACCAGATGTGTGTATATGTGTATTCTTATTTAGTATTTCTATTTCCTATATAATATTGTAATTTTTATTATTATATATATTTTTAATATTATTATATATATATTTTTCAACTATTATTATTGTTATTGTATTTGGTTGATTCATCGACCCTCGTTTTAAATGTAATTATATAAATTGCTTGCCCTGGAACGGGTATATTCCAGTTGGGCAGCACTAGCCAGTGAATGAAAGAGGAAAGTTTTTGCCATTTGTTTTAATATACTTATTGTTAATGGTTATTTTGATAATTCCAATAAATAAATAAAAATAAATAAATTACTCCAGTCTCTCGATTGGTTCCGAGTTCGAGGTCACTTGCGCGGTCCTCTCCCTTACGAAGCGGTGAAACGGTGCTTACCGAATCTATCGCGGACCACGGCGTCCTTTGCCCGGCTGTTCACCCAGGATCAGGTAGCCGATGGTCGTTTCAAGAGCAGTCACCGTAATGTCTGCGACCACCCCCGCTCTATAGGAAACAGTACTGCTTCCAGACTCCCTTGACTGTTAGTCAGAGTGCGCAATCGATTGGCTTATGCCGCACGGTGTGCAGACCGTCCAGGAGTGCCGTAAGGTTGATTCCTAAGGGAAACTAACCCTAAGGCTAGAGTCCTACCCAGGCTCGTTCTTCATGCATTGAGGCCGTCGGATATGTGTTGACCCGTGAGTGTGGACAGCCCTGAACAGAATGGGTCTTCGTGGCCAACTCAGCAAGGGTCCATTAACTCTTAGGTAATATGTATAATCAGTAGTATCATGTATAATCTAGTATAATGTATAATCCGTAATACCAGGTTATTTAGAAACGACTATGCTTTGCGCGCGCGGGCGGGTGAGATAGTTTTGTAATAAGTTATACGACGTTTATTTCCAGTTGATTACGCTGAAAGGAGGCGTTTGAAAGTACGCCGGCAGTGAGGTCTCCTTGATCTCAAAGGAAGCAGGTATCGCCGGGGTGACAGGTGGCTCGGCCGACCTGCCAGCGCAGAGAGCACGCAAAGCGGGCCCCGCGGCGTGACGTCACTCGCCGCTGTCAAAACGGCGTCTTTGTATCGTCCTCGTCGGAAGAGCAGGGAAGTGGCGTCCGTGGCGGTTGCCCATCGGCGACACTCACTTTGTGCGGTTAGACCAACAACCCCATAAACGCTACGATCTTTTCATCTCGTTCCGAGCGGCCTTCCGCAACCTGTTACCCCCCATAAGATACACTAAGTTATATTAATAAATGCCTCTATATTAGAGAATTCATTTACAGTCCCTTGACATATTATTATAGTCTAGGAGCTGGCTAGGCGGACACTTTACGTCTAAATTTTGAAAAACTATAAATTATTAAAGTTCTCTTGTCCCTTCCAAGTTGACGCGACTAAAAATTTAGGTATTTCTGCAATGCCACGCGTTCGCGCGCTTTCGATATATGTATACATAAAGACGTATTTTTTTTTAAATTTATTTATTTATTTCCCAAAACATAATTAACCTTACAGATGATTCCAAATCGTTAATTATTTTTCTAGGCTATTATTCTAGATTATAACTATTATTCTACTATAGACTATTATTATAGTTCTTTTGTTAATAATATTATTATTACTCTACTCCATTACTATTACTATCATTATTATTCTAATATTTAAATTACTATAGCAGACTTCGCAAACGAGACGGAGACATCCGTTATATCGTAATATTAAACGATTATACTTACATATGTATATCTAATGTTTATCTAACCTTTCTTAATATACTAGTTACTCCTTTTTAACCATTTTAATACTACATACTACATATTTATCTAATTACTTGATTGCTGAGAAATGCCATTACCGTACTTTGCAGTTGTGCTAAGTTCACCGTCCAAATATCCAATTCTGGCTCAGTCGAACATATGTACATAGTGCATTTAGGGTACGAAGCATCCGCACTGTGAAGCAGTGTTGAACGATGTTAGTACTAGCTCGCGGTAACGCGAACAATACGTGAGTCCTAGCACGGTAGTAATTGGCGGGTACAAATAGACCGATTCTTCTAAGGATGGTCAGATTATCAACGAACCCCCTAAGCAGTTTATATATGTGGCAGATTGACAGCCAATCTCTTCTTACGCTTAGTAAGTTGTACCCAACCATCCCCAGAATAAATGCCGTAGGATATAGAAAGGGATTTACCGCGGCGACAAGGGAATACGTCCCACCGTTGGCAGTGGCCAATTACGAATGACGATTTCGGCTTCGCGCGTCGTCTAATATAGTCGATTTGGCTTTTCATTTATAATATAATAAATTATCAAATGAATAGTTTTATATAAAGTAAAAATTTGATTACAATAATAAAATAACTTAAGATCACTGTGTTATTTTTTATATCATTCAAAAGTATCTTTAATAAATAGAAAAAAAATAATGTTTGGCCATAACATTTCTGGAAATTAAGTAATTTCAAACATTTTTTTCATATATTTTTTGTATAGAAGTTCCAAAAACTGTCTTGGTGCTATGCAAATAGACCATACGCTGGTGTAAATTGTATTTTTTAATATTGATAATCATCTCTGGGTTTTTTAAAAACTGAAGTCAAATCTCGCTCGTTTTTATTTTTTTTTGAAAACAGTAACAGAATAAATATAATTTACAATTAATATGGAAATAATTTACCAATTTCGTTTTGGCGAAATGATAGCTTAAGGACCGGGTTTTTAAAATCTGGCATAAGTGTATTAAAATTCTTTTTCGTGCTCTCACAACCAGGCCACAAAATTATGCTTCATATAGCTTTTGGCCGCCACGGCATCCACGGCCTCTTAAAAGAAAAGTTGCTACTTCCGGTGAACTTTTTGAGGTCCATACTATTGTATATTGTATTGTATGTATATTATATTGTATTGTATAAGGAGCGTATTTTAATTTTCGGTCCAATTTCAAAAAATAGCTATTTTACACAGCGCGTGACAATTTTTGCCAGGTCGACCGAACCACCTGTCACCCCGGCGATACCTGCTTCCTTTTCCAGTTTAGACTTCAAAAAGCGCACAGGGAGTAGCAACTTTTCTTTTAACAGGACAAGAGAAATTTAATAAATAGAATAGAATAACTTTATTGTGCTATAAAAACATTATGCATTTATGCACAAATGGCGGACTTATTGCTAAAGCGATATCTCACAGCCAACCATTTGAAATACACACAGAAGTAATAAAGTTAAATTTAAAATAAACTAATTCAAATATATGTTAATAACTTATGCTAAGGTTTCCCAGGGAGATAAAGGAGACAACTGGATGAGGTATTTGGTTAGTGGCTGTCTGAAAATAAATGTTTCTTCAGCAATTTTTTGAAAGTGAGCAACGAAGGTGCATGCCTGATAAAATGAGGGAGCTGATTCCATAAACGAGCGGAATGGACCATAAAACAGTGCGTGTAAACAGAAGAGTGATGTAACGGAATGGCGAGTGTGTTATCCCGGCTTGATCGAAGTGTAAGTCCGTGGCCTCCCAAAGGGTGGACTTTCTCCTTGAGATAGGAGGGAGAAGTGGGGTTATTGAGTATGTTGTAGGGTAGCGACAACATGCAAGTTTCTTTGATCAAGAATAGGAAGCAAATGAAGTTGCTCACGAAAGCAGCTAACATGGTCGAACTTTCGCTAGTTAAAAACATTCCAGAGGAAGACATTTTTCAGATTCAGACGAAGATTTAATCAGTTACAGTTTTTCAAGGATATCTTTTACCTGGCTTTTCATGCATAATCGATTTGTACTTGTATCTTATGACGTAGGGTGTCCGTATGGCCGGCTCCCGGTCTATTAAATCCGCCGTGCATTTCAATACTGATTAACACTTTTCAATACTCGTAAACTTTTAAATAATGTCTTCTTCTTAGGGTTTATAGTTATTCATTAAATTATGTCATCGTGTATATACATAATAAAAATAAGTATCTACCATATTTAAGAAAAACGAAACTTATCGCATGAAATAACAAAATCCTTAACTTTTCGTCAGAATTACTTTCGTCGCCTTTGCAAGAAGAGTGGAAGGGGTAAGCTCGTTTCTTATAAATACTATTGCATCAAACAACGGCAAAGTTATGTTTTCAATTAATTTCGTATATCTATACACTTTTGTGGATAAAGTTGGATATATGCTGTCGCGGACTTTTTTTTAGATCTGTTTGAGGCCGACGTTTTTGTTTTACATAGTTTACAAAAATACCAAACCGTTTCGTCAGCGCACGCCGATAAAGCACATCACCAGCACATTTTCTCCGACTCGATTTACAAATAACTTGATTTCGTATTGAAAACTAATATTTATCACAACAAAATAAAGCCTATAGCACTACTCGATAATTTAGCTTTCCATTAGGGAAAGAATTTTTGAAATCGGAAGAGTAGTTTTGGAGATTACCCCCTACATACAAACTTACACACATTACCTCTTTATAATATTAGCATAGATGTCCTTGTTTGGCCATTATTGTAGTTATGGAGATCGTTATTCCAGGAGTCCGTTAGGTCGGCTGAACTTAAATTGTGAGGATCCGAGCACAGGCGGACAGATTGGCACCCGATGTGAATTCCACTTTTTAAACCCTTCCTGACCCTTTTGGCCATATTTAAATAAAAATGAAATATTCACAAATGTCTTGGCGTTTTTATTGAGCTGAAAGTTTCGATAACTTCGTCATAATTTATAATAATTGCTTCTGCTTTTTTCATTAAAAGCATTAATAGGCTAGTAAGTCCCACCTGCAACCATAAAGTAGTGTAACTTAATAAAATAATACCACCCATTAATATAGCAAATACTAAGTGCCTTTATACCATCATTGATGTGGTTGAAATAATATTTAGTGGCCACTACTCTTGACTCTCTGACAGGGCTACTAGCTGACCACTGACCTAACCACACAGTGGGTAGTTACAAAAGACCTTACAGATCTAGGTGACATCAAGGGCTGGAAACAAGCCCCCCACTCTATCTACTACTACTCTTTGACGTCCACTATATGGTACGTCACACCGCTACCTTATGGCGGACTACATTTTCATTTGCTAAAGTCGCATTGTATCTGTAACCCGGGTGCTAATGGACCCCGTTGCAGTTTGGCCACGAAGACACTTGTGTCAGGGTCTGTCATACTCACGGGTCAACACTCATCCGATGGCCTCCACGCAGAAGGAAGATCCAGGGTAGGACGCTGGCCTGCGGGCCAGTCTCCCCTAGGAGTCAACCTTCGGAAGGAGTCAGCCAATCGATTGTGCAATCCGACTAACAGCCGGGGGAGTCTGGCAACAGTATTTTTTCCTATAGAGCGGGGGTGGTTGTTAACCTTATGGCAATTAAATATTATAAATATTAATTAAATATTATTAAATTACAACTATAAATGTATATATTTATTACATAGCTATATTTTTTATAAAATTGGTATATTTATGTGTATATACAGGTGGTGGGTCCAAATAATTTATTTTAAAAAAAACACTTCATTTCTTAAAATTGCATAAAAATATGCACATCTAGAGACGGGCCAAATTATCGCCTAGTTAGATGTGCTATTGGTAGTAAAGGTCATGTAAGATGTGTTAAACCTCCCTATATTAATTATTAAATAAATTATATAATTATTATAAGATTACATGACCTATGAATGAACTGTATACCTAATCCTATGTACCTAAATAAATAAATAAATAAATAAAAAATAAATCGCTCTTGAAGTGACCCATTCGGCCACCCGATCCCTAGTCCGCGATATATTTGGTAGACACCGTATCACCGCTTCATAATAGAGGACCGCGCAAGCGATCTCGATCCTGCAACCAGTCAGGAGGCAGGAGCTATTCTGAAGGTTAATTCCAGACGGAGATATCCTTCCAAACTGGTAGGCAGGGGGCGAGGCTGCCTGCTGGGTATCAGTGCCTTGCTGTAAGACGTTGGCCTCTGTCGGGCAGGTGGCGTAACTAGACAATGGAATGTTTTTCGTTTCAAGGCCTCTGCGCTCACTTCACGGGAGACAGAAAGATCCACTATTGTTAAATCTTTCTGAGGTGACGGGTTCGCCCGTTGTGCTTGACAGCTCTAGTTGTATCTGTAACCCTACGTCTATCTATAACTTGTACTAAATCGGATATGGGGTGATTCACCTGATTATTATTTTAAAAAATCTGGACAGGCAGTTTGCTGATACGTCCAGATCAGATCTTGTAAAGCTAGCCACACACGATACTACCAGTAGTTTTAGGTACAAATCGAGACTGTCTTTAAACTGATTGCAGAACTCGCACTAATCACTTCAACTGGTAATTTATTCCACATTATAATTTGTATCACCCGAAGTTTCGGTGGCGTTGCAGCCGTCGTTGTCCAGGGTAGACTAAAAGAGCTGTCAATTCGTTGTTTTGCGGGTAGGCCGCATACCGCTGCCGCCACTGCGTAGGTTATAACGGTGGTGGGGGGCCGGGCTCGTAGCGCGCGAATTTCGAAAATCCGTCTTGCACACAACACTCACTGTATCCTTCTTCTTATTTTTTTAATTTGATGGCTCCACCCAAAGAGGGTGATTTCCGCCAAGTTTGCCGTTTAAATAGGAGGACACTGTATCCTGTCTTACGTCCAAGCGTTCGGCGTTCGGCGGCGGGAACATTTTAAGGTATGCGGCCTACCCGCAAAACAACGAATTGACCGCTCTTTCAGTCTACCCTGGACAACGGCGGCTGCAACGTCACCGAAACGTCGGGTGCTACAAATTTCACGCGGTAAATTCGTTTTCTATCCTATTTATAATGTCAAACAACCGCGATAGTCTTCGATTTTATTCCACATGTTCACCACTCTATTTGGCAGAACGTTCCTAAAAGAATTAGATTTCAATTCTGCACAGCTGAGTTTTATCTGTGACCTCGAAGATTTTCGTTGACGTTGAACTTCTAAATATTCTATAGCCCAGGTACAACGTAATAATTTGTGAGAATTGTATATATCTTAATCAGATCCCCTATTTGTCTTTTTTCTTTGAGAGTAGTTAGTCCAAATAATTCCAATCGATCTTCATAATTCATATTCTTCAGTCCCACTGGCATTGAGGTTGCCCTTCGCTGCACATTATCCAGGACATCAACATCTTTGCATAAGTAGCGGTTCCAGAGCTGATAGCTATACTCAAGAATAGGGCTTTTGACAGATTTTGGAAGCGTTCCTTATCAGTTAGAGAATAGATTTGGCTCTTTTAGCGATTGCAATTAGGTGTTTTTCCATTTGAGGTCATCACAAATTAATATTCGGCGATCTTTCTGTTTCTTAACGGCTTCTAATTGGGCGTTCGCCAAAGAATATTCTGTTGGGGTTGTTTTTCCCGATATAAAGCAATGATATTGATATTTTAATGTTTACTCTATCGAGCGTTCTGGCGTAACTGCGTTGATCCTAGATCAGGACCGACTACACTGTATAAACTACCATATACCAATCCTCGTTTGTTGTCAAGAGCTCCGTTATCCTTAACCGCCCTATTTTCCATAATTCAAAATCTGACCTATATCACCAAAGATTGCGGGCCGGGTTTACCTTTTCGACTTGAATATAAAAGGCAAATGAGCGGGGGGGGGGGTTAAGGTGTGGGGTTACGGGGGGCGTAGCCCCAAATTCAATCAGAAGTTAATAGAGCGCCCCGCGGTGCGCGCGCGACGATCGCCATAGACAAAAGGCGGCCCGCGCCTGTCAAACGCAGCTGTCAAACGCACTTCTTTTATATATATATTTCGGCGAAGGGGTGTAGTTGGAGGGGCTCTCCACCTATTGTTTTAGCGCTGGTTTGAATTTATTATGGAATAGGCCCGCCTACGTCGCTCCGCGAACAAAACGGAACTTCGCCAATGACCACAATTAACAGCCTTTTACGATCTTACACACACACACATACATCCATTTCTAACTTCATATGTTTTATTTATTCTATAGGGAAGGCATGATTTCGTTTCTACTTTAGTGCCGTGATCGAATACCTGCCTACCCTCTCCATCGCTGGATAGGGTAGGCAGGTGCAAGGCCGGGAGGGACTATGTGCCTACGGGCTAGTTCCCATGGGAATCATACTTCGGGCGCTCCTGGACGGTTAGCTCGCCGTGCGGCGTCAGCCAATCGATTGTATTTTCCGAATGATAAGCGGGGGCGTCTGGAAACGGCTTTGTTTCCTATATAGGTGGTTTGGCTATCCTGCACATTTTTGTGTCTCTGAGCTTGAGGTTGAACATGTGTTTGTTCAGGCCACAATGCCCCGTGAGCGTCCTCACCAGTATGCATAGATTGTTCGTATTTAGCGATAGGGCCTCACGGCCCGTCTTACGGCCGTAAGCCTTAATAAGCGCTTTGGAATGATTCAACCCTGGCGTGTTGTTCCAGTGGCTGACGGATTGTTCTAAACACATTTGTTTGAGCATTAGGTTTGCAAGGCTTTTTGGTACGCCACAGCAAGGTTCAGGGCCGTATAACGTTCCCTCTATGTTATGTTATGTTATATTTGTATCATAACACATTTATTCAATATCCTTTTATATTATTTTCTTTCTTTCCACTCCCATCACCGTCATGTCGTGTTGTTTGTGCGAGCTGGTAAATTTAAATTGAAATGGAAAAACTGTGTTCAGTATAAGTATGATTGACCAAGCTGTGAAAATCAATGTATTATATATATATATATATATATATATATATATATATATATATATATATATATATATATATATATATATATATATATATATATATATATATATATATATATATATATATATATATATATATATATATATATATATATATATATATATATATATATATAGTTATATTTGATAAGGTTTGTAAAGAAATCCGTTTATAGGATGATGTTTTTATTTAAAATAAAATTAGTAAAAGCTACTTAAAAAGTAGCGAAGGAAATCCCAGCTTGTATTAGGAAATGCTTATGTTTGAATGAGATATACTTACGGATGTGCACGACTTTCGACGGTGCAATGTAAAGGTCCTTTTGCAGTCGACTAACGATCACTATTCATCCATATATCTCATAAATAGGGCTTATCCTTATGCAACACAAAATGCCTTCAATTGAGACGAATTAAGCGAAAAAATAAAAAATTAAACTATTGATCACTTCGGCAAAGCCGTTTTCTAAATGAAAGTGACATTACGAAATAATTCAAATTTCGAATGCTACCAACATTTAAAATATGATACAATTGGCTGAGTTTGTTATCAACGAGCCATTAAATCGAAATAAAAATAAAAAACCTCCATATGCTCAATGAAATGAAAGAAGAAACTTCAATCTTAATTTCTGGCAGAGGAGTTTATAATAAAGATTGTATAATGTTATCAAAATAGGGTAAACCTATATAAAATTTATATAGGTTTTTTTATATATGACGGTGCAATGTAAGTTTAAAGGTCCTTTTGCAGTCGACTAACGATCACTATTCATCCATATATCTCATAAATAGGGCTTATCCTTATGCAACACAAAATGCCTTCAATTGAGACGAATTAAGCGAAAAAATAAAAAATTAAACTATTGATCACTTCGGCAAAGCCGTTTTCCAAATGAAAGTGACATTACGAAATAATTCAAATTTCGAATGCTCTCACATTTTTGGCGAAGCATTCCAAGACGGGCTCCATGCACGGTGAAAGAGAATGAGAAGAACTCACTGTTGTGACTAAGGATAGACAGTAGCAGGTTGTCTTTTGATCTCAGAGGGCGTCCATGAGCCGATAGTGCAGTAAATCTGCCGGTAAGATAATTGGGAGGGACGCCATCCAAGTTCTTGATAAGCATACAGAGAACTCGCATGTCTCTTTTCTTCCGGGTCGACAGCCAGTGAAGATTCTCTCTGTACTCCGTGATGTGGTTAAATTTTCTGAGGCCGTGGATATACCGAATGCAAACATTTTGGAGACGCTCAACTTTGGTAATAGTGTCAATACAAAACTGAGTTTTGCACTGACGCTACTGTACAAAAGATGGGCCTGACGAAAGCTAAAGAGCCCTTGCTGAGTTGGCCACGAAGACCCATTCTGTTCAAGGTTGGTCACACTCACGGGTCAACACCCATCCGACGGCCTCCACGCATGAAGTGCGAGCCTGGGTAGGACTCTGGTCTTATAGTTAGTTTCCCCTAGGAATCAACCTTCTGGCGCTCCTGGACGGCCTGCGATCCGTGCGGCTTAAGCCAATCGATTGCGCACTCTGACTAACAGTCGGGGGAGTCTGGAAGCAGTACTGTATCCTATAGAGCGGGGGTGGTTGCGGTCTTTATGGCGACTGCTCTTGAAACGACCATCGGCTACCCGATCCTGGGTGAACAGCCGGGCAAAGGATGCCGTAGTTCGCGATATATTCGGTATACACCGTTTCACCGTTTCGTAAGGCAGAGGACCGCGCAAGCGACCTCGAACTCGTAACCAATCGAGAGACTGGAGTAATCTGGTCGCAATTGGAAGTAAGGGCGTGACTGTTAGCCCGCTGGGTAACATTCCTGGATATCTCGGCGGAGCTTGACGTCGGACTGTTTTGTCCAAGTCTTCTGCGCTCACTCCAGGGAGATAGAATGACTAATCGTTAAAACTTCCTGAGGTAACAGGCTCGCCCGTTGTGGTTGAAAACTCTAGTTGTACAAAAGATGCATAATATGTGCACAAAACTACCTGGTGTACGTAGGATTACTCGTATGTCCATATGAAATAATTAGTTTTGGAGATTCTGTCCAATTCAAGTGGTCTTAACGGCATATTTAATTGTTTTTTTTAAGTACATGTACATTTATCTAAATAGTTCATTTTTACTTGCGATATGAAAATATAGTAACTTTGCATAAATGAAAAGAAAATCCTGGCAGAAATTTTCCCCGCTGCCGGGAATGTAATATTTTAAAAAACGATCGAGAATTACCGCAAATTTTTAAAGTCGTCTGACTCCGTTTCGTCTGTTTTAACAATTTATAATATTGTAAAAGAAGATAGAAGATATGGTGATTAATTAGTATAGAATGAAGTTGTGGATAAAGAGCGGTCGGTTCCTTTGTGAAAGTCGTGGCCCCTCGTTTGAGCGCGAACGCTGCACTTTTCCAAAGCTTTTGTTCCCGCGGAAATATTCGTCAAACGTGCCAACGCCAGCCAAAGACTGCGCTCTTAGCCAACTTCGATTAATTAAGGAAAAGTCCCTAAGTTAGCGACCCCAGCGAGATTCGGAACCCGTCCGGACGAGCGACGTACCGCCCCGCGCCTGGCGCGTTACTGACAATAAGTCAGAGAGCTCAACGCAAGTGGAATAGTTGAGGAGCAAGCGACAAAAAAAGCAAGAGTTTTGGAAAACCTGATATTTTCAAATCAGACAGTATTATACATACATTCCCACAATACATTATACATACATTCCCACATACATTCCCACAATACAAGGCACAAATCGATGTATACTCATAATTCTATACCTGCAACATCACAATTTCAAAGGACAACTCAATACAGAAGCATAACATTTTATAACAGGTTACCAGATGAATTAAAAAATATACAAATGGTGCGGCGCGGGTATCTGTTATAAAGCGGAAAAGAAATTAAGCAGAATATAATTATAATATTATGAATTTTTGAAAGTGGACTGTTTTCATAGGATATATCTACAACTGGTCTGAAGGGAAGGAAAACCAAGGAAAACACGCACTTACTTGGATACTGTGCCGGCGTGTCAGCGACTATTCTTCAGGCCTTGTTGCAGATCTTGAGGTTGATCTATTGTCCGAATCACACACTTAAAAACATTAATTGTTCATATTAATTTTTAACGCGGATATACGATTTTCTGGCTCGATTTTACCGCGCGTCCATCGGTCATGACATTTGCCAGCGCCGTCCAAAACGTAATTGACGGTATGCCATTCTTTGCGATATTAAATGCGTGCTAGGATCGGACCGGATAGGTAAAATGTTGCCAATGTTGCAGTATAATTAATTAATATAAAAAAAAATAAAAATTAAAAAAAAAGAAATTATTAAACTGGCGTTAACACTCCCCCCCTTAAAGGATCACCTTTAAGTAGAAAACACTATACAAAATGCGGGACATATAATGTTATGCAAGATAAATTAAAGTAAGTTTTATATATAATATACGTAGATAGCATAAATTACTAAATATGATTACTTAAAAATACATAAATTACTATATATGTGTAATATAGAGTAAATTACTGTGTTGGTAAGGGGCACAAGCGTGTCACTGGTCGAACGAGTGTGCCTTTTGCGGTTTTTAAAGTGACAACCCGTACAACATCGTCCTTTGAAGGATGAACTCTTTCGATTATACCTAAAGGCCATGAAAGTGTTGGAGAATTATCACTATTTATTATAACGACTGTTCCGACCTCAATTGGAACAGAAGGTTTATTCCATTTTTGCCTCACCTGCAACTGATGTAAATATTCAGCCCTCCAGCGCCGCCAAAAGGATTGAACTAACTTATCTAAAAAATCGTGTCTTTGTAGCAGATGGTCTGCGGTTGTTTCTACATAAGGTGCGGGCAGAGAGCAGAGCGGTGAAGTATTTAGAAAATGAGCTGGAGTTAAGGCTGAAGGCTCGGAAGGGTCAGAGCTTAGTACAGTAAGAGGACGCGAGTTTAACAGGCACTCTACCTGTGCCAAAACTGTTGTTAACTCCTCATAACAGAGGATTTGTTGTCCAATAACCTTAAACAGGTGATTTTTAACTGATTTGACAGCACTCTCCCAACAGCCGCCAAAATTCGGAGCCGCGGGAGGTATAAATTTGAACTCTATGTAATTATCAGTGAGTTCTTTCTCGAAAGAAGTGCGGTATTCCTTTGAAAGAAAGTCATATAATTCCCGTAAATAATTACGTGTACCTAAAAAGTTCGTTGCATTGTCGGAATATATATTTTTTACTGGGCCGCGACGTGATAGAAAACGTTTTAAAGCGGAGAGAAAGCTTACAGTGCTAAGATCAGTAGCGATTTCTATGTGAAGAGCGCGCGTAGTTAGGCAAGTAAATATACACATATAGGCCTTTCGACTCTTGATACCACGAGCGCGTATGGGCGTGTAACTTATGGGTCCTGCGTAGTCGCAACCTGTGTGAATAAAAGCCTTTTCGGATTGAGTTACACGTTGCACCGGAAGATCCGACATTAACGGGAACTGCGAACGCGGTTTTGCCTTAAAACATGTATTGCATCTGTTTATTCTTGCGCGAATAATACGTCTAGCGGCTAATATCCAGAACTTCTGCCTTAATATTGACATAAGAAGCTCAGGCCCAGCATGCAAGTGTTTTTTATGGTGATAATCTATTAATGTTTCGACAATTGCATCGTGGCGCGGAAGAATAATGGGGTGTTTATGTTCGTACTTCTCGGCTGAGTTACATAAACGACCACCTACGCGAATGATGCCATCACTTAAAAACGCTTTAAGTTTCAAAAATGCGGGAGAGCTAATTTTATTAGCTTGTAAAAGTTTAATTTCTTTCAAGAAATGTCTATTTTGTATGTCGCGTATTATAATTTTCTCAGCTGACTCGAGATCAGTTGCAGTAATTGACAGTGACTCTGTGCGCGGTAACTTCTTAATGAATCTGCCTACATACACTACTACACGCAGAAGCTTACTCCAAGAGGAGATGCGGGACGCGAGGTCCTGAACAACTGATTTTACTTCAGGATTTGACGTTACTGGATAAGCGATTATCTTCTCTTCAGGTAAGTGTTCTACTTCAATGCTATTAATTTTATTTACAGGCCACAGCGAAGGATCTAGTGCAAACCAAGGTGGACCCTGAGACTAGAGCGGATGGTGAAGTAGCTTTCCCGGTGATAGACCACGTGATAAGCAGTCTGCTGGATTGTCAATTCCGGCGACATGAAAAAAATGTTTAGCGGGAAAATTATCGAGCGTCTTAATGACGCGATTGGCAACAAATGTTTGCCAGCGGTGCAAACATTTGAGCGGTGAGGAATTGAGCCAGCATAAAGTCACTTTAGAATCAGTAAACGCATATACTTCAAAAATAGAATAGCGGCGATTATAGGTGTCATATACTCGTCTTAGTAGTTTGGCTAGCAGTTCAACAGCACAGAGTTCAAGCCGCGCAATAGATAATGACTTGACTGGAGCAACTTTCGATTTAGCACAAACAAGCTGAATGCTTACTGGCTGGTTAGTGTTACTAGTATGTGAGTACACAACTGCCCCGTAAGCGCTCTCTGACGCGTCTGAAAAGCCTACTAGACGGAGAATGCTACCTTCAAATACGCCTAGATGGCGAGGTATTTTTATTTCGTTAAGTTGTGAGAGCTCTGAGCAGAACTTATCCCACGTTTTTATGATATGACCGGGAGGTTCGTCATCCCAATCTAGCTTTAATAACCACAATTCTTTTATTAATAGTTTCGCGAATAGAACGACAGGCGCTACGAAACCCATTACATCCCATATTCTTGCCACAGTAGCTAATATAACGCGTTTAGAGCATTTTCTGTTAGGAGCGGTAATTTTAAATTCAAAATTATCATTAATCTGTGACCAACTTAAGCCCAAAATCTTTTGTTGTGCTGTTTTATCAAACTCTATAGGTTCGTTAGCTCGATGCGTTGCGGGGATGCGATGTAAAACCTTTTCACAGTTGCTAATCCACTTAACTAAATCAAACTGCCCGCATTTGAACAGCTCTATCAGCTGATTAGACGCCGATATTCCTTGTTCTTCTGTCATTATGCTAAATACTACATCATCCATATAAATAGAATCCCTAGTTATTTCTTTTGCGAGAGGAAACGAGTCGCCCTCATCATCGACTAGTTGCCGTATGACACGAAGCGCATGGAATGGACTGGACTTAAGTCCAAAACAAACCGTATTATACTGATAAATAGTAAGCGGATCCTGTGGATTAAAGCGGTAAATAATTCGTTAAAAACGACGATCTCGAGCTTTCATTGCGATCTGCAAAAACATCTGTTTACAATCCGCGGAAAGTGCTATATGGAATAGCCGAAAATTTAAAAGAATAGTAAACAGATCGCCCTGTAAATTCGGGCCACAGTGAAGGACATCATTTAGTGATATTCCAGAACTGGTCTTACAGCTCGCGTCGAGAACCTTGCGGAGTTTGGTCGTAGACTTATCTTCACGTACTACGCCGTGGTGAGGTATAATATAAGCGGGATAAATATTGTCATCATCAGCGGGTGCGGGGGATAAGTATCCTTTCTCTAGATATTCATTAATCACTGCATCATATGCAGAGCGAAGCGCGGTAGATCCTTCGAGTTTTCTTTCTAAGCTCAAGAAACGCTTCTTGGCGGTTTCAAAAGAATCTCCGAGAGAGAAAACGTCCGAGCGGAAACGTAACGCAACTGTGTATCTTCCGTCGGTATTTCGTTCAGTAGTATCGCGAAAGAAGTGTTCACAGCGTTTTATTAATGTATTTATTTCTGATTCAGTCTCATCCCGTAATGTGCTACAGCAGGCTACGGTTAGTTTCTCGCGGTTGGATAAAACAGGAGCAGTTCCCATGATAACATAACCAAGCATGGTTTGTATAGCTCGTGGAACTGCAGCAGAATGACTTCTTACTACATCTGGTAACAGAAGTTGTGAAAATAAAGAAGCACCGATTAAAACATCGATCTGTGCTGGAGCGTAGAAATCCTCGTCTGCGAGCGGAAGTCCATGAAGGAAAGGTAAATCAGTGACGTCTACGGGTATAGAAGGCAAGTTATCTGTTATTTTTTCTACCACAAGCGATGAAATATTATATTTTACGTCTTTGTTGTACTTTGAAGCAAATTGAAAATTAACAAATCCCTTCGTATATTTTTCAGAACCACCGATACCTCTTACCGCTATATTATTCGGACTTATATTTAAATTAAGCTTATTACAACAATCTGAAGTCACAAAATTGCTCTGAGAAGCAGAATCTAATAAACATCGTATATTGTGTTCTATGCCACAAGCATCATAAACAATTACGACTGCCGTAGCAAGTAACACCGTAGTATGCATATTACATTCCGTGGTAAGCACGCGATCATTATTAGATACGCTTGCGTCAGTGTGGGGCGAATCGAGAGTAGACGTTGAACATAGCGCGAGTGCCGAGTTATGTACAGCGTTTGAGGTATAGGTGACGGATGCTGATGGCTGCTGCTGGTCTGATGGGGTCGCGCACGGATTTGCTTTTGTAGATGACGTCACAGTATTAGAATTATTTTTTAAATTAAAATGTAATAAGCTGTGATGTTTGCCATTACAAGTCCTACACTTAGAACTTGAATTGCACTTCCCTGCTCTGTGCTTGCCACTTAGGCAGTTAACACAGCCATTACGCTCCTTTATTAATTTAAACCGATTGCTTGGAGTCATAATATTAAACTCTGGGTACTTATAAAAGTTGTCATGTACAATATCCTTACATAAACACTTATATGCATCGGATACAGCGACATATGTCTGCGGTTGTGGGATTTTGACACTTCCTTTATTATGATTGTTCGATCGCTTCGTATTATTATTATTATTACCATTTAATTTTGCACATAAGGTCGAACTCGATTGCCGAATTAAAATGTTCGCTTGTTGTTTTACAAATTCAATTAAACTTATTAAGGAAGGAATATTTTCCTGCCACGAATGCAATTCAAATGCGCGCACTGTTTCTGGATCCAACTTATTTAATGAAATATGTAAGAATATAAAATCGGTTAAATCCGGAATTTTTAAATTCTTTAACGCATTTATGGCGGTGGCGTAATTATCTAGAAATATTTCTAAATTCTGCGCTGATGCCGTAGAATATGATTTTCCATCTAATATTTGGTTTAGGTAAGTACTTGCTAGCAAGCGTTTATCATCATATTTGTCTTTAAGCGATTTTATAATAATTTCATAATTATCTGAACAAGGAGTAATCCCGGAAAAAGCTGATTGCGCTTTACTTGATATTTTTCCAAGTAAATAGTATAACCTATCCGCATCAGACAGAGTTGGATTGTCATGCACGATGGACTTAAAACTATCATAAAATCTTGGCCATGTCCGAATGTCACCATCGAATGCCATTAATTCTATTGGTGGCAACGTCGGTCTGCTTCTATATAGCAATGCGGGTTTTGGTACATCATTATTGATATTAGATTTAATTCGAGATAACACAGATTTTATGTGCCAATACATATCTTCAAATGAAGTCCATGCCTGATAATCAACCTCTGATCCCATATTTATTTTCATATATAATAAATTATACTCGTTTAATGCTTTCTCAAACTCATTGAGCAAATTATCAATGCATATTGAAGCGTCGAGTAGAATGTCATTATCGTTCTCGTTCCGTATATTTTTTGATCTGTCATAAATTGTTTGTAAGCGTGAAAATATAGCATTCCGTTTTGCTAATGCTATATTTAATAACATGACTTTCTCATCGTTTACATCAGGAATGTCTTCACCGCGGTCTATTTCCGGTTTTTTAGGCATATCGAAAGGTTAAACCCAAAAAAAAAAAATAATTAGACAAAAAACGGAGGAAACCAAAATAACCACTCGACGACGCAGTGAGCAGGCAAAAAGCAAAGTACGCAAAATATATTGTGCAGCTAAGTAATTATATATATAAATATTTCTATATGAGGTTTATAAAACTTTATGTATGCGGTTTATTTAAATGTATTTATGCGGTTTATAAATATATATATAAAAATAAATATGTATGCGGAATTGTATCGGATTTGAATGTAAATACTAATGCGTAAATACCATTGAACTAATAATATATATGTGGCAACGCTATTCCGTGGCAGTATATGTATAATTAATTATAAGTTTTTTATTTTATTTTTTGTATTTTATATTTTATTAGAATATGAGCGGTGAAATATATACCTAGTTTGCGGTGCGGAAAATAAATGTAATATATATGATATGAATTATAAATTACTAGAAGTATATATGTATGTAGGTTATGTTTTATGGGACGAGAGATTTTAATTTTGTGAATTTTAATGTTAAGTATGTGTGATTAAAACAATATATTTAAAATGAAATATAAATGTAGGTACATAGATACAAAATCCAGGTTCGTACGGACCAAATGGTGCGGCGCGGGTATCTGTTATAAAGCGGAAAAGAAATTAAGCAGAATATAATTATAATATTATGAATTTTTGAAAGTGGACTGTTTTCATAGGATATATCTACAACTGGTCTGAAGGGAAGGAAAACCAAGGAAAACACGCACTTACTTGGATACTGTGCCGGCGTGTCAGCGACTATTCTTCAGGCCTTGTTGCAGAATCTTGAGGTTGTTCTATTGTCCGAATCACACACTTAAAAACATTAATTGTTCATATTAATTTTTAACGCGGATATACGATTTTCTGGCTCGATTTTACCGCGCGTCCATCGGTCATGACATTTGCCAGCGCCGTCCAAAACGTAATTGACGGTATGCCATTCTTTGCGATATTAAATGCGTGCTAGGATCGGACCGGATAGGTAAACTGTTGCCAATGTTGCAGTATAATTAATTAATATAAAAAAAATAAAAATTAAAAAAAAAGAAATTATTAAACTGGCGTTAACAACAAACATATACACTATTCAAAAAACTTACCAAGGAATTTTTACTGCAAAAATGTTTATATGGCACGGACTTTTAAAATTTTACATTCACAATTGACTACTTGTTTATTTTATTTACTTTTTATTTTATTTTATTTTTTCTTTTTTTAACTTCTATTTTAATCCTATTCTGAACACTTCATTTTATAGACAATTTACTCACTGATTATGTAACATGATTTAGGAATTATTGCTTTTATTTCTATATTTTTACTCTGATTATTATTTGATGCTTTCCAAATTGGACTCCTTGATTATTATTATTGTTATTGTTTTCTTTATTTAAAGATTTATACTTTTTTATTTTTTTATTTTTGGATTTGGTATTTCTATTTTTGATATTTCTAAATGATCTTTTTAATATTTAGACAATGTAATGGTTGATTTTGTATAGTTTATTGACTTTCAGATTTCTAACTTGATTTAATTTTATTTTTGCCAGATATATGATATGTTTAAAATATGAATATTATAAAAAAATTATTTATTAATTGTAAGTTCTATACCCTTACCGGGTTTTTTGGAATAAATAAACTTTGAACTTTGAACTTTATAGCCATACAATGCCGGGGTATAGCCAGCAGGCCTGATTCCGGTACACCTGACGCTGGCGTACTAGGAAAGTTGTAATTCTAATTAGTACCACCAAAATGTTTTGAATTAGCTTAAAAGTCATCAGTAGACAGTGGATACAAAAAAGAACTAGAACATATGGTCAAACTGCTTCATAATCGAACGCGTGGCGTCAGCATCTCCATACGTGGCACAACTGATGCAGCATAGATCGATGCGTGACACTCGCGTTCTGTTCCTGACGCCACGTGTTCGATTATGAAGCAGCCTGGCCATATGTTTTGATTTCTTTATTGCGTCCACTGTGTACTGACGAATTTTTAGCTTTTCCAAAACACTTGCGGGTCCTAATTAAAATTACACCTACTTTTGACCACCCCCCCCCCCCCTCCTCCCCGAGACGACTAAGACCATTTCCAGATGAAAGTCTGTCTGTGAGTCTGTGTGTGTGTGTGTGTATTCCTCCACGATAGCGCCTAAACGCTTCATCTTATTGAGCTGAAATTTGGCATGCAGGAATAATTCGGTCATGGCAATAGTTGAAAAGATTGTAGTTTAAATCGGTCCACCGGAAGGCGCGCGGGCAGTCATACTGAAAATATTCCAGTTAGAGAATTCGGTACAAAAATACGTCATAAGGCCAAATGTTAGGCCGTCGTAGGACCATAATATTGCATTGTCACCGAACTTACATAAGTACGCCAAACTTCAGCTCAAAGCGGATACCAGCAAGTGGTTTAAAAATGGATTTCAAATTTTGAAACGGACAACTTAATTACATACGAACATTGCTATTATTTAACATGTATTTATTTATTACATAGCTATATATTTTATAAAATTGGTATATTGATGTGTATATACAGGTGGTGGGTCCAAATAATTTATTGTCAAAAAAACATTTCATTTCTTAAAATCTAGAGACGGGCCAAATTATCGCCTAGTTAGATGTGCTATTGGCAGGAAAAGTCATGTAAGATGTGTTAAACCTCCCTATATCAATTATTAAATAATTTATATAATTATTATAAGAAGCAAACGATACATGATCAATGAACTGTATACCTAATCATAAGTATCTCAATAAATAAATAAATAATAAATTGCGAGTTAAAATAAAGCTTGTAAAAATAAAAGTGAATCTAAGTGGGGGCCTAGGTTTACTCCCAATGATAGATTGAAGAAAACCGATCGAAAACCTTGAATAACAACCGCTCGAGTCCCGTTCCTAATCTAAACAGTGTCCCGACAAATAGGGTAGTATTTTTATAACACAGATTTCTTTCAGTCTGGCGTATATCTGCGCGAACCGGTGCGATCAGAAACACTGTACAGACTTCTTTATGACGACATCGCCCCTAATATCCATAAAGCCCACATTTTAAAAAAATCGGTTGTGTCACCCCAAGACTTTCCTGACTAGTATCCGGGGAGGTGCGAAAAAACAGCGACATTTTTTACTCTAGTACCCCAAATTTGTATGGCAGGTACCCCAAACGTTGGTCGTAAGTACCCCAAAAACTAATAGGTTCTTCCGATGGTTAACAGAAGCTTCTATGCCAAATTTTAACTTAGACAGATTAAGCGTCTGGGCGCTATCGCGGAAACAATTTTTTCGCCGGGAACCCCAAATTTGTATGGGAGGTACCACAACCGTAGGGCGTAGGGACTCCAAAAACTAATGGGTTCCTCCGACGGTTAACAGAAGCTTATATACCAAATTTCAGCTCAATCCGATTAAGCGTCTGGGCGCTATCGTGGAAGAATACATACATACAGACATACAGACATACAGACAGACAGAGATCGGTCTGGAAATAGTCTCAATCGTCTCAAGGAGTCTCAAAATATATATTCCCATCTTCATCTCAAAATTTTTTTTTAACGCGATCACAATACTTTCCTTTCCGATAGGTCGTCAGGAAAGTAAAAAAGTATTTAATATTGTGATTGTTTTTATCGAACGCTTTAGAGAAAACAATATACATAGCGATGACTTGTATCCGTTTGTTTAGACTAGGCTGAGCAGCTCCCCTTTTGGCGAATTATGAAGCAAATAATACTGCACAAATAATAAGCATGTTTGTATAATACATTCTTCTTCTTGAAGTGCCTTTCCATTACTGGAGGTTGGCGGAAGCTCTGAAAACGTTTTTCGGTCGTGGGCCATCCGGAAGAGCTGTTCTGTACTGGTGATCCCGGTCCACTTACTAACATTGCACAGCCAAGACTTTTTCCTCCTTCCAGGATGCCGTTTACCCTCAATTTTGCCCATCAATATCAGTTGAAGTAGCTGATACCTGTCATGCCGCAACACGTGCCCCAGATATTCAATCTTGCGCTTTTAAACGTTGTGCAACAATTTTCGAGTCGTACCAGCAACTAGAGTTGTCAACTACAGCGGGCGAGTCCGTCACCTCAGGAAGTTTTAACTATTCTTTCGTTCTGTCTCCCTGAAGTGAGCGCAGAAGACTTGGACAAAAGCAGTCCACCATCAAGCTCCGCCACAAACCCGTAAGAGGCCAACGTCTTAACAGCGAGATAGCTAGGAACCTGATTCTAAACCCAGGATTGGCTTTCGATGAGGGAACTCCTCAACGGTCAATAGCATAGATACGAAATTTTGTATACGCATTCAGTTATAATAGTCCGTTTTAAGTCTACCATGACATGGCTGCTGCAGCCAGGATTGGCTCCCAACGAGGGGACTCCTCAACGATCAACAGCGCAGACATGAAATTTTGTAAATATATTTAATTACGACAGCCCGTTCTAAGTTTTACCAAGACATCACTGCTTCACCCAGGATTGGCTTTCAACGAGGAAACTCCTCAATGCTCAACAGCACAGATACGATTGTTTCATACGCATTTAATTATGATAGCCGTTCTAAGTTTCGCCATGACATGGCTGCTGCATGTATAAATAAATATCAAATTTTGTCTATTATATTGAATGAGGTACGGGCAATTTCTATCCAGGTCTTAATTTCTTGATCATACATAATATACTTTAATATACTGCTTTTTTTTTCTTTGAAAATCCGCATCTTATACGTTACATAATCTGTAACACGAACAATCGCCAACGTGTGGAGGGGCCATTAGACGCGTTTGAAGCAAAGAGGTAACAGAATTAGAGAACGGGAGTGCGAAGGTGAGCCGTGAGTGAATGCGTTCACCGAATTAGAAAGATAGTTGCATGTGGTGCCTCCTCTATCCTTGTCTAGTTGCGCATGCGCGTTTATCGATAGCATAGCAGACTTATGGCATCGAAGCGTTGCCATGGTGATATATAAACGTTGCCATGGTGATATATGTACGTGTCTCCGTGCATGCGCGACTAGACAAGGATGGAAGGGGTACTATATGCTGCTGTCTCTTTCTATTTGGCTGACGCATTCTCAGGCTGGTCACGCGGTCTAGTAGTTATATGTCAATGGTTTGAAGGGAGGTCAGCGAGTCGTGTGTCCGTTCGGCATCACTATGGAGGCTGCAACGGTATCACATGGAAGAATGTCGTTTTATTCCATTGTTGGCTCTGGCGCTTGCTCTCCGGGTTAAAATGATGATACCATGTTTCATCACCCGCGACAATACGGGACAGGAAACGATATTCTTTAAATTTAAGTCGGACGCTACCTGACTCGCTGACGCCACTTTAGACGCGTCTAACAAGCAAATGAAACAGCAGTGAACGTTCGCCATATGCATTTCTGATTCCCAATAGATGGCACTTCTAACACACACCTAGCTGCGTTACCAACTTTCGCGCCATGCCCGTTATATATGAATATTACCCAATTCTTGTCTTCATTTTCCGTTTAAAGAACGGCCGCTTCATATCCATATTAACGTTTAGCTGAAATTCAGAGCTGCGCCCGTATTTATATGAATATTTGGGTGGCCTTCGTCGATTAGGACTCAGACAATGGCTGTGGAATGTCGATTGCTATGAATGAATGTCCAATTAGTGAGGGCGGGAGTGTGAGAGTGAAAGAGAGGGGGAGTTACGGCATGGAGCTGTGGGGAGGTGGCGCTAATCGCGGCCGCTAATTGCCCAATCAAGGCCCAGGCTGCCATTATGAATTCGTAGCGTGGCCGCGGCAACACGCTGTCGAATCTGCCGGAGGATTCATTGCGATGACTGCGAGGCGTACCTATTTTGCAAATGCGACAAATGGATACGAAAGTTATTGAGATCACGACCTCGGCCCCTGATGTTCAAATATTCTTTTCATGGATGTGTATGTGAATTCTATAAAGCCGCGTTCCCACGGCGTGCTGTCTCTCTGGCCAAACTACGCCGCGCCAAGCCTACAGGTCGTGGGAACCGTCGCGCTTGCGCTAGTGTGTGGCTGGTTTTCCGATCCATCGGTAGTCGGTAAGTTCAAAGGCGCGGAGCTGCGCGGCGAAAGGGCGCCCGTACCAACGACAGCCTTGGGCACGTGCGTCGGTCTCACTCATTCATCCCCTATTCATTCACCATTCACTTCGCTTATGACCGTACGTATTGTAACGTGCCCCGAATCCGTAGGAAATTTGATTCTATATAATGTATAAATATGACGTGAAGAAGACTCGAGGTCCCGGGAAAAAAATGATGAAATTGGTTATTGTAAGTTTCTCCTTATTAAAAAGGTGGGCGCCATCCCGGGCCTGTTGGGAAGGATCCGGGAGTCAACAGTTGTGCAGTACCGACCACCGCCTAGTCTAAGTACGCTGAAGGGGAATACGTCAACGTCTCGAAGATGCTCCGACTAGCTTCAGTTCCGGGCGTGGGTATAATCTTCGTGTGAGACGTGCGTAGAAGGGAGAGCCTTCGTCGGAAGGGGCGGCCTTGGCGTTATTGAAATAATTATAAAAAGAAAAGAAACAAAGTAAATAAATAAGGTCCTGATATTGGCAGCGCTGTCTTTTCCGCTCACTGTTGGCAACCTCGCCCGCGGCCGTCGCCGACGGCCGGCGGCTCGCGCTCCTCCGCGCTCAAGCGGCCAAACGAGGAACTATCCCTACCGCGAAAGTCCTCCGTCTCGCCACTGGGGGGCGTTGGCGGCCTGCTTGACTCTTTCAGAAAATGGCCGCGCGGCGTTCTCGAAATTACGATTTCGATCGCGCAGAAAGATGGCGAAATTAACTAATATTTAATGTGATATTTTTGAATTATTATTATTTAATATTTTAAATTGTGATATCTGAATCGTACGATTTATGAGTAAATGCTATTAAAATGATTCTGCTAACATCTTCGATTTAATGAACGAGTTGCGCAAAATGATATATTATTTTATGAATAAAAAACCAGAAGAATGAATATTCGTACGGAATTTGATGCACGATGAGCTGAGAAAAATTAACTTCACGGCTGCTAAAATGCCGTATAGTTGGCTCCACTTTACCCAATAGGAACAAATGATAACGAGATGAACAAATGTTTTATTTTTCGATTTCTTTTACAATTTATAAAGTTGCAAAAATACGATTTATACAATTTAATTTACTCGCACATGGAGAGATTTGAAAGTGGTGAACGCCGTTCTATCGGTGAATTTAGGTGTGGATCTGCGGTTTTTATAGACGGGTATCTGACGAAGGATTTGGACCTGGGACGAGGGTACTCAATTTTTATAGGAATGGTTTTGGGAAAATGCTAATTTCTATTTTCTTCCCTTCAATTTATGTAAGGATTCGTTTTTAGGTAAAACGATTCTAACCCTCGGCCTAGGGCCGTTCGTTGGGATTTTGCCAACGAAGCGTGGAAATTTACTGGGACTTATTCAATACTAGGAGGAATCACCAAACTCATGCTAATCTCCGCCGAATCCTCGGATTGTCTGCGGTTCTGCCCTAGGTACTACCTCATTCGCGAATTTCGGAAAACGCTAGAGCACTCTCATCTTCCCTGGTTAATGAACGCGGCAGGCCGAGGCCAAAGATTATTATGAGAGGACGGTTTGCTCTTAAAGTCAAATTATGGTACTCGCCTGGATACGGGTAATACTTTGGCGACTGGGTGTGGAAGGAGCGCCGCTGGTCCTCACTGAATTTAAAGGTGCGGGTGTCGCACGAACGATTTTATGACTGATTACTTTGAAGATATTTTTGAAAAAGAGTGCTGGTGGCTGGCGGTGCGGTGAGCAGAAATGATAATGGCGGCGGGCGGCGGGAGCTGCCCGCGCCGCGCCCGGCCTCTCCGCTCCGCTCCCCGTCCGGAAGAAGTGTGTCAAAAATTATATCGATGGTAACATTGTCTCTGATATCCGCTAGGGGTGTCATTTTTGACTATCGTGCCTAAATGTCGCACTTGTATGACAGATCGTAGTTTTAATTTTAGTTATGGGTTTTGTTTTTAAGGTATTATATTATTATTATTTATAAGTACTTATTTGGTGATGACTGGGTCGTCACAGTATCTGCGGGCACATAATGGAGTGGTTGAACGTAACCAGTCGGGAGGACGGAGGTATCCTGAAGGATCCAGGGGCGAGAGGGGGGTTCGAACAACGCGTTACGTAACATTGTTTTTTTTTTAAAATAAAAAACTAGGGAATTAAAATCTCCTAAGTTGGCAGCCTTTTTCGTTTATGTTTTACGTGGAAAACCTCGACTCGGGAATACCTCGACTCGGGTAATACCAGTGTTTTTCCTGAAGGACTGAAATCTAGGACTAGTCACGGCGTAAAGAAAAACCTAACTAAGTCACTTTTGAGTATGGGTCGACAAGAAACGGAGACATTAATAACATATATATTAAAATAGATCACGATTTCTGAGATATATTTTATTTTATTTTATTCCAACAAAAGAGAAAAACAGCGCTCGGGCCTTAAGTTAATAAATAATAATAACAATATTACGGCCAAAATAGTCTCCTGATAATATACAGTTTATGTGCGTTAAGTTGTGTAATAATATTTTTATATTATGTTATATAATCATGTTCTCTCGATTTGTGAGTGTGTATGATAAAGTAGGATGAGTGTGTTTATATGTGTGATTGTGATGTGTGTTTAATGGGTATGTGTAAGTACATCTACGTGTATGTGTCATAGTTGTGTATATATGAGAGTGTGTGATTCTGCACAGGTATTTATCCGTTCAAGCTTTTATGGTCTGGTCTATTACCGCTCTGATAAACTCGTTTTTGCTCATTGAGAATATGTCTAGTTCCTGAAACGATTCATCGTAGGCTTCAATAATTATTTTATATTTACCTATAAAGTATATACTTATTTATGTATGTACGTGTATATTTATATGTATATACCTACATTGAATATTATTACGTTTTATTATTTTGGAGACATATCTATCTTCTTAAATTTAACATAATAATATACAAAGATAATACAGCAAGTTACGAAAACCACTCTACCTTTCTTTATATTAAGCCTACCTTAGTACAGGCGAGGCCTAGTTAGGATGGCTTTTAATTTTAAAATATATGTAATATTATAGATTAATAAAGAATTTTGAATTTGACTATATTGTACGTTATTTTTATTTTGTTTTCGTTGTCAGTATTCGTTAGTGTTTTAAACACGTAATACGCAGAAGCACATTGCTGTAATCAGTGTGTTAAAGTGAGTTAATGGACTTTCCGGTACTTTGCGCAATACAATTGTGACTTTTAGGTAAAAATGGTCACTTGGGTGTTACGTAACGTTTAAGGGGGGGGGGGGAGGGGGTGTACAGAAAAACGTTACGACGCATTACAAGGAGGTAAAAATTTCGTTACGTCATACTTGAACGCCCCCTATGTTATATACATTCGATTTTCATCTAAGTATTTGTGTAATGTTTGCAATAGTGCGTTTTATTTTGATTATACAATATAATAGTAAGGGTTGTACCTGTTATTAAGGTTCTTAAGTTGACCCGCTATACCTGCTCTCCTTCCTGTTATCCTCGTGTGAACTGGTCTTTTCAAACAAGTGCTCGCATCGAAATGACACTTTAAAGCGTAGTAAATGAATTTCTCTTGTTTTATTCCGGCGGGTAGTTTTATCGGGTTCGCGTGCGAATTGCCATGAAGGCAATGACAAAGTTCACCCGGGCGGGCGCCAAGTTGCGAACGCAAACCGATGTTGTGTCGCCGGCTGTACCCGTCATCGTGTCAGGCGCACGCGGCTGCGGTCGGCTCAGGTAAAGTACACTCGCTAACAGAATAACCGCAAAACGCCAGCGACAAAAGCCCCCTACGTTGCTAAATTTGTAGCGTACTATAGAAAGCTCCACTGCTGCTAGTGCTGTAATTAATAGCGGTCGTTCTCTTTTGGGAAAAGTGAGAGAGACGTTTCTTTAGAGAGAAGAGGGCAAAGCTTGGTGAGTAGTAAGATATACCATAGGTCCTCTTTATACACATCTGCCCAACAAAAATGGAGTATAATGTGTTCAGGGTTCATTTATGTATGTTTTCCGTTTATTTATTTAACCATAACTTCTAAACGCTTGAACCGATTTAGAAGTGTGTGATATTGTTAGAATCCTTATGTCATGCCGAGTATCATACGGTACCTTAACTATACAAATATCAAGTAAGTAGTTGTCTAAATGTCCAAATGTACAAATGTCAATAAAATAACATAAATTTATCGTATTTAGTCTCAAATGAAATGTCTGATTAAAAAATATTCAATAAATAGACATGTTTCTATATGGATAAATACATAAACCGTATAAAATATTTCATAAAAAAACAGTAATAAAAATAATTATATATGCAATAGTTTACTTTCTGTAACGGCAGTCGTATTTTGTAATAATATATTTACTTGTTACCGGACAAATGCAGTACTTCAGAACAAAAACGTCCGAGTCCGGTATCTATTTTATATATAAAGAAAATGGGTCAAATTGCGATTCTATTGAGTTAAAATTAAGTCGCTTTAAAAATAAGTAGGATTAGTGCGTGCATTAAAATAATAGCTATCGCTTTTCTGTCAGATTTACCACGCGTAACAAAATCTACGAATTCTTTCTGTGTCTATGGTAATGTACTAAAAAGCTGGCAACACAGGTTTTTCGAAACGTCAAAATCGGCGCTCTGAATCCATTTTTCGCTCGCGGCTGGCTAGCAGATTTGTTTGGCATTTCTTTTGATCCGAATGATATCTGATGTGGCGGTGTTCTAACCACCTTCTCATACTAAAAGACAACATATAATTTACAGGTTATGACGGAAGACGAATTTTGTTCGAAATCGAAAAGTATAATACACTTAAGTACGTACCGTTGTCGTTATTCATTCGATCTCCTTTGTAATATCTCATCATACGGGAACATTTCAGCAGTAACAGCAAAAATGGCAAATTTGTACGTAAAAACACAAGCGTCACCCACTAATTCGCACCGAAAACGCGCATTTTAAAAACGTTCAAGCCGGTTTTTATTCGGACAACTGTCAAATTTTGAGAAACGGAATAGCGGAATTGCGAGAATGAAATAAATTTAATACAAAATGCATTAAACACGGTAGAACCAAAATCTGACACATGAATCGCAATAACAATGTGACTTAAAATTTTTATTACGAATTTTGTAATAAATTTCACGCATTTTTAAGCTATTGCATAGCTTTTATCGCGGGCCTAGGCCAGCGCGGCGACCGAATGAAGAAATTTCTTAACGAAAATTAATGATTTTAAACTGATAATTACGTCTAAACGAGTACTGCTTACGATTCGAAAAAAATATATGTTAAACAAGAACATTTTCCTAATATTCTTAGCTTTGAATATTTTAGATTTTGTTTATATTACATAGTGTAATTAATTTGTGAAATTAGGTCTAACCGAACACCAAAACGACTACTACACAAATACTATTTGGCGTATTATTATGAAAACTGCACCATTTTAAAGATAATTTAATTATCTATCTTTTTATCTACGATTTTTTTCGAATAGTCAAAGAATAATATCCGTTTTTTTTGCTTTATCGAATAAAATTCGTGCGCTCTATCGGAAGACGTTTAAGTTATTCCGAATCGATTCGGAATAATTTTAACGTTTTCCGATAGAGCGCAGTTATCTAATATCAGAAAAAAATTCTTCATACTGCATAAATAAAATAGATAAATAATTATAATTGCATAAGTTGTTAAAAAATGCTATGCAATAGCTTTACCGCGGCAGTCCCCGAGTGCCACACGTATTTTTTTACTTTATTTTAAACCGCGAAAGAAACACAATTGGACCAAATGTCCTATTTTTTCGCTATAAAAAATTATTTCGTTTTGTTATGGCGATGGGTCCATACTGTAGTCGATAAAATCGGCAGCTCTATTGGCCTGACTGAGGCCATCGCTGTTATTTATTCGAAATTCGTCAGCATCCACACATAATGGCAATACAATATCAGTGAAAAATTTTAGAAAATCTATAATAATCATGAAAGATATGTCATGAATCTAAAGTGTCAGATATGAAATAGTTTAGTGTAATAAGTGAATAATTCTTCTTCTTAGGGAACCTCTCCAACTATTGAAGATTGGCAATCAGCTCCGAATACTTCTTTTTGTCCTTCGCCAGGTTGGCAACAATTCGGCAACACTCGTAATCCCGGTCCATCCTCGAATCGACTTCCGTCTACGGCCTGGTCTCCTCTTTGCTGCAACTTTTCTCATCATAATGAGTTATGCAGTAGTACGTATCTGTCGTGCCTAAGGATGTCTGACGGTCTGCCAAAGCTTGCTAATGGGCCCTTGCTGAGTTGGCCACGAAGACCCATTTGTTCAGGGTCCGTCACACTCGCGGGTCGAACCCCATCCGGCGGCCTCCACGCATGAAGCGCGAGTCCGGGTAGGACTCTGGCCTTAGGGCTAGTTTCCTCTAGGAGTCAATCTTCTGGCGCTTCTGGATGGACGGCGCACCGTGCGGCGTAAGCCAATCGATTGTGCATTCTGACTAACAGTCAGGGGAGTCTGAAAGCAGTAGTGTTTGCTATAGAGCAGGGGGTGGTTGCTGACCTTACGGTGACAGCTCTTGAAACGACCATCGCCTACCCGATTCCGGGTAAACAGCCGGGCAAAGGATGCCGTGGCCCGCAATAGACTCAGTGTACACCGTTTTACCGCTTCGTAAGGGAGAGGACCGCGCAAGCGACCTCGAACTCGTAACCGGAGTAATCCGCGAGATAACCGGTAACATACCTGGTTATCTCGCTGATAAGGCGTTGGCCTCTTACGGGCGTGTGGCGGAGCTTGACGGTGGACTGTTTTGTCCCAAGTCTTCTGCGCTCACTTCACGGGAGATACAACGATCATATTTCGTTAAAACTTCCCGAGGTGACGGGTTCGCCCGTTGTCGTTGACAGCTCTAGTTTCCAAAGCTTGCGTGTTTGGCCGACACGCCGTAGAACTTCCTCATTGGTGACTTTTCGAGTCCAAGATATCGACATCATGCGTCCGTATGCCCACATCTCGAATGCTTTTATACGTTTCCTGAGATCTTCCTTAATAATCCAGGCCTCACATATGTATAGAAGTATGGGTCAGATATAGCACTGGAGGAGACTTATTTGAAGTGTGATTTTCAGGCTTCGATTGCAAAGGACCTTTTTCATTTTTCCAAAGGCGTTGCATGCAATTTCAATGCGACTTGCTCTCCGCTTTACTGTCCCAGTTTCGTGTAAGCCAAACTAGGTACCAAGGTATTCATATTTATCAACATGTTCTAGTGTTTGGCCCGTCATAAATAATATAAACAAAGTGAGGAATAAGAAACTCAAATGTCAGTCATAAGCGTATGTAAATTAGAGTTTACTTTCCCTACCCATCAACCAACTAGGAGGGAAAGTATTGTGATCGAGCTTAAAGATTTTTTATGGTATTTATGTATCCCATAACTTCAAAATCATTTTATTAGTTACCGAATAGGAATAAATTATGAATTGTTTGTTTTCGATATCCGACTGATGTGACCCGTCCATCATTCGATGCAAGCCTACCCACGGAGGAATGTGAACGATCCAATATTGGATAAGAAATCCTATATAAACTATCACACGCAGAAGTGACGGCTGAATTTTTACCCCGCGATAAAAGGGGTTTAAGACATCAGAATCTAAATTAAAAATTTACATTCATATTTTTTTGAAAATACCGGAAGGACTCTTAGGATTTAAAATAATAAATAAAATATTTATATCGACTTTTTCATATACAAAATTGCATATACAACGAATGCATATACAAAATTTCGTGTATGTGCTGTTGAGCGTTGAGGAGTCCCCTTGTCGGGAGCTAACCCTGGGAGCAGCAGCCATGTCATGGTGAAACTTAAAACGGGCTATCATAATTGAATGCGTATACAAAATTTCGTGACTGTGCTGTTGACCGTTGAGGAGTCCCCTCGCCAGGAGCCAATCCTGGGTGCAGAATCAGGTCATGCTTACTATAAAAATGCATTGTTACGGAACTGCACCAACATGTAAAAATTCAACTTTATAGGATAATAGGAAGTCGTTCTAATTTTGTTTGCATGATTTGACCTAAACTACTGACAAACATTGCAAAGTAAATAAAAGGTTGTAATTAGAAAAAATATTTATGTAAAGTATTTCTGGAGCAACAAAACATACAAAAAAATAAATTGTACTTGTTGCTGTTTTTTGGACACATTGAATTGACTTTATCGTTACTAAAACATAAAACCGATAGCTAATTTCAATAGCGTTGATATTTCTGAAGGAGTAAATATCGGTGTGATACTGTCAGGGAGGGGGGGGGGGGGCAAATGGCGCTTCGCGAACCGAACGCAACACGCAAAGCCTCGGACGGCAGGATTACGTTGCTAATCCCTGCAGAGGAGTGTTGTCCCTGCGATAAATTTCAGGCATTGGCGAAAAGAGCGAAAAGCGGTGCGAGGCAGGGAGGCAAAGCGGGTGGCTAGGATTTCCTCGTTTGGCATTTACATACTTGACAACTGTCCAAAAATATGGGAGCTACTGGGCCTAAAGCAGTTTGGCCATTATGACCCATGTGTTGGGGCCGGCCCAACTCACGCGTCATCATCCATCCGGTAACCTCCTACTAGAAGTGCGATCCCGGATAGGCCTCTGTGCCTGCGGGCCAGCTCCCCTGGGAAGTCCTTCGGGCGCTCCTGGATATATATATGTATATATATATATATATATATATATATATATATATATATATATATATATATATATATATATATATATATATATATATATATATATATATATATATATATATATATATATATATATATATATATATATATATATATATATATATATATATATATATATATATATATATATATATATATATATATAAATTGAAATTATATTTATTACTAAATAAATGAAATTATATTATAAATAAAAGGGCACTTATCTGGTCTGTGGCGACCAGGAGCGACTCCACGCCTTTTTCTTTTTCAGTGTTTGCGATTTCCTACTGTGGTATTGGAACAGCTATCAAAGTGTAAATACTGTTCTTTATTTGTAGGTTTTATATGCTAAAAAGTGTAAATACTGTTAAAACCGCGATTCATAAAAAACCTACAAATAAAGAAAGTTACCTTTACCAATGTAAGTATTTTAGTACAATAAAGGTGATGGCTCATGGGAGACAGACCGATCTTGGTTAAAACTTTATGAAGTGACGGGTTCGCACGCTGTAGTTGACAGCTCCAGTTGGGCAGGTATCATGGTTTGCCCTGCCCTAGATCCAGGCTGACTCAACATATAATCTCTTCCTCTCTTATAATAACACTACATAATGTTACAAGAACATCTTCTAGCCACTGAAAGCTTTTCTACAGAGAGCCGTTGGCTCCCCGATAGCCGTATGTAAGTTGCTGCGCTAGTTAGTTTACTCTATAAAATAAATGGCAAACAGTTCATAGTTAGTGGGCGATAAACGTAGGTGTTTAAACTGCGTGGGAAGTGTGTCAGGTGCTGGCGACTTGCTATTTCTCATGAAATCACAATAGCGCCGTTCGATACCCCTTAAAGCGAGCCGCTATTATCATACCCTAATCATAGCAATTGATATTGTTTAAAGAAGCATATCGGCTTGGGACACCTGCTGTTTTTCCCTTGTGACTATTACGGGCACATTATATTAATTCTTAACGTGGGTGGTTCATCAATGTAAGAGAAAGCACAACGATGGGCCTTTTGATATTATCACCGATACTTATATACCAAGAGGATGTTTTGGCGTCAACAATCCTTAAAATTTGGGATAAATAATATGAATACCGAAAACATAATAGGCACTAAATACCATTTCGCTTGAATTGAGTAAAACCAAAAAATATAATGACAGACAAAAATAACGTTTTCCTTCGTTTTATTTCTAAGGAAGACTTATATTTATACACTACTAGCTGGCCCGGCGAACTTCGTACCGCCTAACAGTCAATAAATGTCGTGTTACAGATTAGCTGAACTTAATTTATGATTTTATGAAAGTAATAAAATGAATACAAAATAAATATTAAGTTCATCTTTATTAAGATAATAATACAAAAAGAAACATGAAAGTACAAAAATTAAGTATGTCAATCGCGTGTCAGCAAGACATGATTGAATTAAACTATTTCCGTATTGTGCAGCATGGGATGCACTCGGTTAAATTCTCTTCATTGAAGAAGCTTGTGATATACGACATTTTTTTTTATTAGGCGCAGGAACAAATAAAGCGGATGATTTGTCGACACGTGAACATGCCACGTACAACTGACCATGAGAAAAACACGGATTTACATTTTGTATGGGAAAATGTTTATCTTTTATTTTAATTTTTCGTCAATTTTCCAATTTTTGTTTTTAATATTTATTCTGCTATTCTTGACGGAGACAAATACAAAAAATAAAAAACCATGAAAATCGGTGCAGTCGTTCTCGAGTTATAAGTGTTCCAACAAACCCGACTTTGTTTTATATATATATATATATATATATATATATATATATATATATATATATATATATATATATATATATATATATATATATATATATATATATATATATATATATATATATATATATATATATATATATATATATATATATATGCATGTATGTATGTATGTATGTATGTATATATATATATATATATATATATATATATATATATATATATATATATATATATATATATATATATATATATATATATATATATATATATATATATATATATATATAATATATATATATATACATATATATATATATATATATATATATATATATATATATATATATATATATATATATATATATATATATATATATATATATATATATATATATATATATATATATATATATATATATATATATATATATATATATATATATATATATATATATATTTTATAAGGTTTGTAAAGAAATCCGTTTATAGGATGATGTTTTTATTTAAAATAAAATTAGTAAAAGCTACTTAAAAAGTAGCGAAGGAAATCCCAGCTTGTATTGGGAAATGCTTATGTTTGAATGAGATATACTTACGGATGTGCACGACTTTCGACGGTGCAATGTAAGTTTAAAGGTCCTTTTGCAGTCGACTAACGATCACTAACTTCTCACACCTCTCACGGGGAGAATTTGGAGTCTGGCATACAGTGCGTTATTTAAGCTGTTGGCGATGGTATTAAAAGCAAAATCTTCGTCGAGACGTACCCTTATTCCCTCGCTCGAGATAGCGTCCACTGTTCTATCGGTACCCTATACTGTGGTAGCGTTGGTTGTAAGAGATTGTCGTACGATAATACACCTAAATATTTGAAATGTCAACGTTCACAATTAATAAAAACAAACAGACTAATTTGCATGCAAAAAAAGAGCAAGTATATGATCGTAATACCCAAAATGCAATAGCAAAAGGCCAATCTACACGTTTGTTTTATCTTATAAAAGATAATTACTTTAATTATAGTCATCGTATGTATAAGTAATTGAGTAGCAGCACATAGTTTCTAGAAATGTCTTTGTGGCAAAGCTAACATTTATTTTATCGATGCATCAGAAAGAATAACCAAGTTATTCATAGATGTTTTCTATGTAATGAGGTCAACGAAATGGCTGGTTTTATCCAGTTAGTTACCTTACCCAGTAATCAATCGTATATGGACGCTGAATTGTACCATATATAGAACTTATATGTGTATATGATTTATCCGCGCTGCGCATGTGTTACTTTGCATACATTCATTCACTGCTAACGTACGGCGCGGAGTTATGGGGCGTTATGCAGAAGCGTGCAGTCCGCACAATAGTGCGTGTGGCGCTTGATACGCCAGCTAGGCCTCTGTTTGGAGATCTCTGCATCATGACGCTGCCGTCCATTTATTTAATTGAAGTAGCGCTGTTCGTTCGCAGAAATCTAGCCGATTTTGAAGTGAATGGTGTGCATCATCACTATCCAACAAGATCCCGTAGCATGCTACGTTCGGTAAGTCACGCATTATCCAAGTCGGAGAGGCTAGCCTATATCGCCGGCCCAGCGGTTTACAACAAATTCAGCGAGCACCCTAGGCAGGCGCAATCTTTTGACGTGTTTAAGAGACGCCTTAAGAGATACCTTACAGATAAGGCGTTTTACTCACTGAAGGTATATTACTCGAGTGAAGTCTAAAATGCTTTGGTAGCTAAAGTACTTTGTCTTGTATTTCTTCTTTTCACATTATTCTTGTGTTTTTTTTCTTCGTATTGTTTTGTTTATTTTATTTTTCTTTACGATAAAAAAATGTTTGTTTGCTAATCTGTATTGTCTTGTATTTCTTCTTTTCACATTATTCTTGTGTTTTTTTTCTTCATATTGTTTGGTTTATTATATCTTTTCTTTACGATAAAAAAATGTTTGTTTGCTAATCTGTATTGTCTTGTATTTCTTCTTTTCACATTATTCTTGTGTTTTTTTTCTTCATATTGTTTGGTTTATTATATCTTTTCTTTACGATAAAAAAATGTTTGTTTGCTAATCTGTATCTGACTTGTATACCAGTATACTAATAAAATGAATATGAATATGAATATGAATATATATGTACATATATGTATATATATGTACTTGTATGTATATGTACATATAAATACATACATGTATGTACATATATGTGCTTGTACATATATGTACGGGTATATAGATTGATCAATGCCATAACTAAAGCTGTCAACTGCAACGGGCGACCCGTCACTTGTTTGTTTGTTTGTTTCTACTTTTTATTGTGAAATTTCACAATGGGCGGGTTTATTGTCATATGACAATCTCTTACAACCAACCCTACTTGTGACGTGTTTATATGTATGTGTTCGTGTAATATGTGTGTGTCTTGTTATTGCATTCGATCGATCGAGAACTGAAAATGCAATTCCGTTAATTTGATCCGATCGGAAAATGGTGACCCAGCCAGGAATCGAACCTGGGACCTTACAATGTAGGATCAGGCGACCTAACCACTATTCCACCGGGCCGTGTGACAAAACGTAAGTCACCTTACCGTCACCTCTGTAAGTTCTCAAGTCACCGTCACCTCTGTAAGTTTTAACGATATTTGATAGTTCTTTCTCCCGTGAGGTGAACGTAGAAGACTTGGGACACTGTCTAGTTACGCCCCTCGCCCGTAAGAAGCCAACGGCTTACCACGAGATAACCAGGTTAATCACCCAGCGGTCCGACACTCGCGCCCTTACTTCCAGCTGCAACCAGATTACTCCGGTCTCCCGCCTGGTTACAGGTTTGAGGTCGCTTTCGCGGTCCTCTCCCTGACGTAGCAGTGTTTCGGTGTCTACCGAATTTAAAGCGGACCACGGCATCCTTTGCCCGGCTGTTTGTGTGCCCGGCTGTGTGCCCGGCTGTCCAGTTGGCCACGAAGACCCATTTGTACAGGGTCGGTCACACTCACGGGTCAACCCCTATCCGGCGGCCTCTACGTATGAAGTGCGAGCCCGGGCAGGACTCTGGCCTGAGGGCTAGTTCCCCAGGAGTCAATCTTCTGGCAAGTTTGGACGGTTTGCGCACCGTGCGGCGTCAGCCAATCGATTGTGCATTCTGACTAACAATCAGGGGAGTCTGGAAACAGTAATGTTTCCTATAGAGCGGGGGTGGTTGCAACTGCTCTTGAAACGGGGGGGCTAACGGGCCCATGATGAGTTGGCCACGATGACCCATGTGTACAGGGTCGGTCACACTCACGGGTCAACACCCATCCGACGGCCTCCTCGCATGGGGTGCGAGGCCTGGGTAGGACACTGGGTCAACCAGTCTCCCCTGGGAATCAAACCTCTGGCGCCCCTGGACGGTCTGCGCACCGTGCGGGGTTTGCTCCAATCGGTTGTGCTTTCCGACTAACAGTCGGGGGAGTCTGGGAACTGTATTGTTTCCTATAGAGCGGGGGTGGTTGCGTACCTTATGGCGACTGCTCTGGAATTGACCATTGGCCATCCGATCCCGGGTAAGAGGCGGGCAAAGGACGCCTTGGTCCGCGAAGATTCGGTGCACTCCGTTTCACCGCTTCATAAGGGAGAGGACCGCGCAAGCGACCTCGAACTCGGAACCAATCGAGAGACCGGAGAAATCTGGTCACAATTGGAAGTGAGGGCGCGAGTTCTCGAGCCCGCCGGGTTTACTCCTGGCTTACTCGCGGTAAGGCGTTGGACTCTCACGGGTTGTGACGTAGCTGGACGTAGAATGTACTGTCCAAAGTCTCTACGTTCACTGCAGGGCGATAGAACGACTAATCGTTAAAACGTCCTGTGGTGACGGGCTCGCCCGTTGTAGTTGACACCGCAAGATGCTCTTGAAACGACCAATCGGCTACCCGATACCGGGTGAACAGCCGGGCAAAGAATGCCGTGGTCCACTGTCTCGGCAAATCCGGCTTGCCTTGCATGAAATACCAAAAAATTAATTTCGTTTGCTTACCGGGTTGAAGTACTTGCCGAAGACGTGGCAAAACTCAGTTTGCCTCTTTCGTTCTATATTTCCACTAAACAAATAAACACCCATGTAGTCACGGCCTCTTTATTCAAAAGACAAAGTTCAGATCTCTTAGAATAGGCGAAAAGTTAAGCACATTCGTAAAGTCATTAACCTACTTTTTACGGACTAAACCACTATATTAACACAAAATAATCACCAAAGAAATTTACTGTTCACCAAATAAAGTCAGAGTATATCGCACATACTTCCCACCGCCACTGATCATGAAAAAATACACTCTTCCCTGATCGAATAAAAACACACTCTGCCCGCTCTGCAGCCGAGCATCGCTTTATATTCGCTTCATCCCCTCCAGAGCGCTACCCCTGCCTGCTGTCATCAACTAGATATATCGTCAAAATTTCTTATTATTCTATACTTTAAACCTTTTATATCTGTTACAAGAATTAAATGTTCTTATGCTATTTTTCTAATGACATTTCTTAATAACTATACATAGTTTTTAATTACTTAAACATATTATAACGTTACTTTTTTATACAGTAATGCATGCTTATAATGTTTCTTATAATAAACATAACATCTTATAATAACAACAAACATCTTATAATGACATATAGTTGTACACTTAAGCTTTATTATATATTTCTAATACTATATTATTTACTAAAATGCGACTCTCATTTTTAAATTGTCAAATTCGGTATTTGCGATGGAATTTTTTCAAGCGCACGTGCGTCCTTTGTTGCCTGGCACCGGGCGCCGTCGGCGCCACTCGTCTGAGTGGTTTCGCTGTTGTTTTTATGATACCTACGCATATTTGTATTTTCGGGTGGAACTTTTTGATTTATGGCTTTGTTTGTGCGTTGTGCACTTTATTGGGGTAAAGCCGAAAGTCGGTATTATAAATGGAATTTCCGAAAGTGGTTTTATTTTTTTTATATTTTGCCTGAACCTAATGCTTTTATTTCCTGCCTTCCGGATGACTGATTTCGGCATGTGTCGCCTTGTCGTCGTTTCTTTGTCTGGTTGCAACATTCCCCTCCTTATAAGAGAAGCTCATCTCTTATTTCTTTTACTTGGAAGCAACCAGAAGTGCTATTTTTGTAGCAGGTCTTGTGTAAAGTTTGCCCTGACTTTTCACTGTGACAGTCCTGACTTGTCCGTCCTTTGCTGGGAAAGTTGATACGATCACGCCTCTGAGCCATACATTTCGTGGAAGTTGCGGGTCAACAATGAAGACTACGTCGCCCTCTTTGATTGGATCTACTTTTTCGTGCCATTTTTCTCGTTTTACGAGTGTTGGCAAATATTCTTTCACGAAACGCTTCCAAAAGTGCGTGGCCAGCGTTTGAGCTATTCTCCACTGTCGACGTAGGCAAAAATTACTTGGATCTATTGCTCCAATATTGGTGTTGCCAGAAGACGAACCCACTAAAAAGTGGTTTGGTGTCAGGCTTTCTGCGTCTAAACTATCTAATGATACGTGGGTTAAAGGTCTACTGTTTACGGTGTTTTCCGCTTCCGTCATTAGGGTGGCTAGCGTTTCCTCACGTGGTGCTCTCTCTTTCAAAGTGGCGTATAAAGCTTTCTTTACGGACTGAACTAGTCGTTCCCATGCCCCTCCTTTGTGTGCAGAAGCAGGCGAAATGAAATGCCAGTTTATGTTTCGCATTGCACTCTGTGTAGCTATTTCATCAGTGTCCAGTTCAGTGAGCGCTCTTTTTAACTCGTTGTTAGTACCGTGCATACTTGTGCCGTTGTCAGAATACATGTTTGTCGGTACCCCCCTCCTTGCTATCATCCGTTTCAGCGCCATCATTGTCGCGTCAGTAGATAGTGAATGCGTTATTTCTAAATGAACCGCTCTCGTGTTTAAGCACGTAAAAAGAGCTCCATATCTCTTTTCTCGCCGTCTTCCTATCGTGACCTCTAAGGGACCAAAAAAATCAAGAGCTGCATTGGTGAATGCCCTTAAATGGTGTTCCAACCTTATGCCGGGTAATTCGGCCATCTGTGGTGGAAGGGGTAACGCCCTTTGCACCCTGCAGTACTGGCATTCAAATGCAATCTTTCTTACGGCGCCCCGTAAACGTAACACCCAGAAACGCTGTCTAACTTCATTGCATACGTATTCGCGTCCTTGGTGTCCCGCTCTCTCATGTTCATGCTGTAGGAGTAGTCTGGTGTACGCATGTTTTGAATCAAGTATTGCTGGATTTTTTGTTTCTGGAGATATACCTTTGACAGCACTTATCCTGCCTCCGACTCGTAATATGTTTTTTGGGTCAATATAGGCATTTAATTTACTCAGGTGACTATTTTTTAGCACGCATTTTAACTTGTCATTTTTTAGTGACTCGATTTCATGCCCAAAACTTTCCCTTTGGGCCTGTGTTATCCAGTAGTTTTCTGCCCTCTTTAATTCGGCTACGGATAAGGTTTTTTCATTATTTCCTTGTTTTATGCATTTATCGATAAACCGATATATCCATGCAGTGCTTCGTATCAACCGTGTCCATTTTGAAAACCGCTCGATTTCAATCAGCCGTGTTCCTTCTTCTCCTTTCTGAATGGTACAAATTGTCTTTTTCAATTCTTCGTCTCCTTCATGCGGTATGGATGTGTCCCTTTCTTGCGGCCACCGACTTTCGTCTAAACTAAGGAATTGTGGGCCGCTTAACCATCGGTCCCATGGGTTCATAGCATAATGTGTGACATCCCGTGTCGCGTCATCCGCCGGATTGTCACTCGATGGCACCCATTTCCAGATCGCTCCGTCGGTGATTTCATCAATCTCGCCTAGACGGTGCGCGACGAAAATGTGATACCTTCTCGGATCTGACTTGATCCAATGTAAAACAGTTTTTGAGTCTGACCATATGTAGGTTTTTTCAAACTTCCAGTCATGTTGGTCTTTTACTAACTTTGTTAACCTACTAGCTAGTGTCGCTGCCTGGAGTTCCATTCTTGGCAGAGAAAGTAGTTTCAACGGACTCACCTTAGTCTTTCCGGCCAGAAACGACGTGCATACGCGTCCATCTTCTGTCCTATAACGTGCATACGCAACGGCAGCATAAGCCTGCGAACTGGCATCTCCGAAGACATGCAAGTCTACCGTACTTGCCTTACGCCCATGACTTTGATAACTACGGGGTATTGCTACAGTTTTAACTTTTTGTAATTCCGTTAACCATACTTTCCACTTTTCTGTTGGTGAATCGCCAATCTTTTCATCCCAACCTGTCTTTTCCCTCCAAATTTCTTGCAATATGATTTTCGCTTTTACTGTCAACGTACTGATTATACCTAACGGGTCGAAAATTGACATAACGACACGTAACGTTTCGCGCTTCGTTGGTCGTATGTCTCCGGTTATTAATCCTGTTGGAATCTTATTGAAATTCGTATCGAATGAAAGCAGATCGGTATTTGGATTCCAATTCAAACCTAATATTCGTTCATTTTTTATTTCTTCGGGGTTCGTCCAATTTACTTTCGAGTTGGAAATTATTTCCGTGTGTAACTCAGCCAATGCTTCTTTATGGCTACACGCCCAATTTACGAGCTCAAACCCGCCCTGTTTATGCACAAATAAAACGTCTTTGATTAGAGCTGCTGCCGTTTTCACGTCATCAGTACTATCAAGATAGTCGTCGCAGTAATGACGTTGCTGAATTGCCTCAACGGCTTGTGGGTATGTTTCGACAAACCGATTTGCATTTTTGTTTTTTACAAAATTCGCTGACGTTGGCGATGATGCTGAGCCAAATAAAACTACTCTGATAAGGTATTCGTCGGGCTTGTCATTCGTCCTCATGTTTCGCCATAGAAATCTTTGGCTATGTTGATCGGCCTCTCTCATATTTATTCGTAAGAACATCTCACGTATATCAGATGTAAAGCCTACGAGCCCCTGTCTGAATTTAAATAGTACACCTACTAGCGGGTTTAAAAGATCAGGTCCCGTTAAAAGGTGATCATTTAAACTGGTTCCGCGCGCTTTCGCGGCACAATCAAACACTAATCTTATCTTACCCGGTTTATTCGCGTTTATTACAGCAAAGTGTGGAAGATAAAATGTTCGATTACCCTGTGTTTGCGTCTCTTCGGACGTTAGTTTGCGCGCGTATCCCTTTTGGAGGAATTCCTCTATTTTAGATTCATACTGCGCTGCCAAATCTTTGTTCTGCTTAAGTCGATTTTCTATATTTATTAATCGTTTTAATGCCATCTCCCTACTAGGGGGTAAGATGACATCGTCCGTACGCCATAATAGACCTGTCGTCCATCTTCCGTGATCGTACGTTGTGGTGGTATCGAGCAGCATTTCGGCTCGCTTGTTTTTGTTTTTATTGTGCTCTCTTATGGCGGTACCTAAACTCTCAACCTGAAAATAACCGCGAACGAGCTCGTGTAGCTCCCGATCGTGGTCTTCTTGTCGGATGTGGTTAACCTGGTCGTCATTTTGGGCTCCACCTACATTTCCCGCCAGTGTCCAACCTAAACGTGACGCCACTGCTGTTGGTGCGTCAGGTGCTCCTGCTCTTATTGTACGCGGGATAATTAAACTCCAATGGTCTATTCCAATCAGCATCTGCGGATTTCCCTGAATACTGCAGAGTGGTATATCCTTCAGATGTGACCATTTTTCTTTCATCTTTTTTGCGTTCATCGCCTGGCATGGCAAATCTAAGGTATCTATAGTTCTCACTCCTTGCATAGGAAAATATGCCCCTCCTTGTATAGGCCGTATTTCCATGGAGATCCTACGTGCGGGCCCGGTACTGCCTTGCATACCCGTCGCGCCTACTAAATTTAAATTCGTTATTGGACCGTCCGCTCCGATTTCATTGGCGATCTGGTTTTCAATAAGGCTCACCGTAGAGCCTTCATCGAAAAGTGCCAGAATGGTTTTGGTACCTATTGGCCCTTTCACTTGTACCGGCGCGACTCTGAGTAAAAACTTTGCCGTGTCCATCCAAGTACTGGTCACTGTGGATGTTGTACCTTGCTCTGATTCCTTATTGGTTTCCTCTACATCTGTGGGATTTCTATCTTGATGAAGAAGCGTATTATGTGGCCTCCTACAATTGGCTACACCGCAATTCTTCTTCTTCCTACAATCGCTAAATCTATGGCCTCGTTTTAAACAGCTAAAACATATTTTATTTCCTTTAACCCATTCCCAACGTGCATCTACGCTCATCGCGAGAAATATACGGCATTCGGAAGTCGAATGATTTGTCTTCCCACAACGTAAGCATTCGGATCCTACTTCTTTATTCATCGTCGCGTTAATGGACCTTTTCGCGCCATAATTTTGACTTTCACGTGGTCGGTTAGGTGGATTTATGTGACTACGTTTGTAATCACGTGAATTCACGTGACTACGATTGTAAGCACGTAGATTTGCGTTCGGCGGCGTGTTTTCGCGAGAATTTACATTTTGAGGCATATTTCCCCGCGTCGGCATATTGCGAGGATCGGCTACAGGTTCCTCGTGACATGCAGCGTCTACTATTTTTTCTAACCAATCTCCGAAATCGCCGAGCGTCGGATGGTCACCATAGCCTGCAGCGTACCACTGCAGTCTCAAGTGCTGCGGCAACTTCCCTACCAGTTCTTTCAACAGTTGTGGGTTCATTAAATACGCCGTGTGACCCATATTTCGAATTGAATAAATAACATTACATACGATAGTACCGAATTCAACAATTTTACTAAGAGAGTCGCTTACCCCTATCGCTGGCGCGTTCTCAGCTTCTCTTATCAGCTCCTCGATCCTGGCTGTAGGTCGGCCATATCGACGATCGAAGGCTCTCATGATGTCTGGCACGTTTTTTGGGTCCAAAAGCATCGCCCTTACGACGTCCCTCGCTGGCCCTGTGACGCTCTGCTGAAGCCGGATCAGGTTGTCTGCGTTCGAAAATCCACATGTTTCCGTTCCTTGATAGAATAATGAGCGGAAAATCAAGTATTCGCTCGGGCAACCGTTGAACCTCGGGAGATCTTTTAGTAGATTCGCTCGTGCGGTGAATAACAGGTGATCTACTGCGATATTTGATGACGTAGCTTTCTCCGCCGCCGGCTGGTATGCGGTAATCGGTTTTTTATTTTCCGCTATTGTTGAATTTTCGATTTGCGGCTTATTTTCTCGTGACGCTGCGTCGATGTTGATTTCGCGTTCGATCTTGCTTGTTGTTTTCGAAGAATCTATTATTGTTTGATGTTTCTTTAGCCAGTCGTTCGTTCGCCGTGTTGAATGTCTTGATGACACTTGACTTTCACACACGCTTTCTCCGTCGTCAAGCGAATCTTCCGCCCCCGCTTCTAACATCAATTTGTGGATAGCCAGCTTCTCTTCCAATAACTGGAGCGCAATTTCCACCTCGGCGTCTGTTTCCGCCTTTGCTTTTTTGGCCTCGGCTTCGGCCTTTCGAGTTTCGGCTTCGGCGTTTGCGGCTGCGATTTTCTTTTTAAGCCGCGCTCTTTCCTCGGCCGCCTCCATATCTGCTTGTAATATTTGCAGTGCTATGGCGTTTGCGGTCGTAGATCTGCCCGATCTGCTAGATCTGTGACTTATTATAGACCTTGCTTTCGTTGAGTGCTTTACTTTGGTGTTGCCATCTACGGAAATGATTTTTGGCTCTCTGACGTCTTCTTTTTCTGCTGCTGCCGTCGGCTCTAACAATCGTATGCTTGGGTCGGAGGTTTTCACAGTATCCGTCGAATCGTCGTCGCCGTATTTATCTTCCGTTGGTGGTTCCGTCGAGTATGGTGACTTCTCAGCTCTTCGCTCCTGGCGTCGAGCCGCTGTCCTGCCTTTTTGTTGTCTACTTACTCGGCTCTCTGGTTCAATATTTAGTGTGTTTTTTCCCGCTATTCTAGCACTTCTTTTTGGTGTCGGAATTATGATTTCGCCCGTGTCTGTTTTCGCGGACGTGCTTGGTTTTTCGTCGCCGTTTGCCATGGTATTTTATTTGTTTTATCTGCTTTCTGGAATATCGTCGGTTCAGCAGTTCTCTGGCTGTCACTGATCCAACGCTCGGAGGACCAACAAATGTCTCGGCAAATCCGGCTTGCCTTGCATGAAATACCAAAAAATTAATTTCGTTTGCTTACCGGGTTGAAGTACTTGCCGAAGACGTGGCAAAACTCAGTTTGCCTCTTTCGTTCTATATTTCCACTAAACAAATAAACACCCATGTAGTCACGGCCTCTTTATTCAAAAGACAAAGTTCAGATCTCTTAGAATAGGCGAAAAGTTAAGCACATTCGTAAAGTCATTAACCTACTTTTTACGGACTAAACCACTATATTAACACAAAATAATCACCAAAGAAATTTACTGTTCACCAAATAAAGTCAGAGTATATCGCACATACTTCCCACCGCCACTGATCATGAAAAAATACACTCTTCCCTGATCGAATAAAAACACACTCTGCCCGCTCTGCAGCCGAGCATCGCTTTATATTCGCTTCATCCCCTCCAGAGCGCTACCCCTGCCTGCTGTCATCAACTAGATATATCGTCAAAATTTCTTATTATTCTATACTTTAAACCTTTTATATCTGTTACAAGAATTAAATGTTCTTATGCTATTTTTCTAATGACATTTCTTAATAACTATACATAGTTTTTAATTACTTAAACATATTATAACGTTACTTTTTTATACAGTAATGCATGCTTATAATGTTTCTTATAATAAACATAACATCTTATAATAACAACAAACATCTTATAATGACATATAGTTGTACACTTAAGCTTTATTATATATTTCTAATACTATATTATTTACTAAAATGCGACTCTCATTTTTAAATTGTCAAATTCGGTATTTGCGATGGAATTTTTTCAAGCGCACGTGCGTCCTTTGTTGCCTGGCACCGGGCGCCGTCGGCGCCACTCGTCTGAGTGGTTTCGCTGTTGTTTTTATGATACCTACGCATATTTGTATTTTCGGGTGGAACTTTTTGATTTATGGCTTTGTTTGTGCGTTGTGCACTTTATTGGGGTAAAGCCGAAAGTCGGTATTATAAATGGAATTTCCGAAAGTGGTTTTATTTTTTTTTATATTTTGCCTGAACCTAATGCTTTTATTTCCTGCCTTCCGGATGACTGATTTCGGCATGTGTCGCCTTGTCGTCGTTTCTTTGTCTGGTTGCAACAGTCCACGATAGATTCGGTAGACACCGTATCACCGCTAAGTAAGGAAGATGACGGCGCAAGTGACCTCGAACCTGTAATCAGTCGGGAGACCGGAGTAATCTAGTTGCAACTGGAAGTGAGTGTGAGTGTCAGCCCGCGGTAAGGCGTTGACAGTGGACTGGTTTTGTCCTAAGTCTTCTGCGCTCACCTCGTTTAGAAATTTCGTTAAAACTTCCTGAGGTGACGGGTTCGCCCGTTGCATTCAACAGCTCTTGTAGATCAGTTCCAGAAAAGTTCTGTTCGCCCACGTATTACTGAGGTTAAAGTAGCTGCGGTCGTTTCGTTGGGATTACTCCGACTAAAACATTTCTCTCGTATTTTGGGAGAGCCATTGAAAAATGTCATGTGTGTCCCTCGCGCTGGAGATCCGGTATGGTGGACCAGCCGCTGTGAGGGCTGTCAGAAGCAGGCCGAATGCAATTGACAGCTAAGAAATTTCTCCTCGTTGAGGTTAAGAGGCGGGACTCCGCGAAAAGGGGGGTGGGGCGACCCCTCCCCTTCACAATCTGGGGGGGGGGGAGACCGCGTACATGCGGAGCTATGACCCACTATTAACTCAAGTCATGCTGAACAGAGAAACTCGCAAGTAATCATACTCATAGCAGCCAACAGACTAGTATTTTTTCACGTGAAATCGTATCTGAAATCGATGCTGGGACATCAAACTGTAGAAGATATTATAAAAAGGTTTAGAAACGTATTTACCGCGTGAATTTTGTACCACTCGACGTTTCGGCGTTGTCGTAACCGCCGTTGTCCAGGGTAGACTCACAGGGTAGACTGAGCATGTTGTAATCCCTGTTGTTGTAATCCCTGTTGTAGACTCAGGTCTACCCTGAACAAAGGCGCTTGCAACATCGCCGAAACTTCGGGTGCTTCAAAATTCACACGGTAAATTCATTTTCAAATATTTTTATAATGTCATACAACCGCGATATTCTTCGACTAAAGACAAACGCAAAAAGTATTTTTTAGCTGTAGATATTTTAGTTCAGAGGAAATTATTCTACCCGAAAAACAGTGTCGAAAATCGTATACAACTTTTAGATAATAAAGCATTATAGTTCAAATTTAGGATATTCAATATTTTTTAAACATATAACTTATTTATAAAATCGAAGACTATCGCGGTTGTTTGACATTATAAATAGGATAGAAAACGAATTTACCGCGTGAAAGGCTGCTACAAATTTCACGCGGTAAATTCGTTTTCTATCTTATTTATAATATAACTTATTTGTTTAGTTTGATGTACAGCATCACCACTTGGAAAAAATCGCCAACCTTACCAAACACACTGTATAAGGGCAAGTACAAGTTCAAGTTCAAGTTCTTTATTGTGTGAATTGTTAAAAAAACATACAATGTTTAAGTAACAAACTGCCCAGAGAGCATACAACATTTCGTTTCAGAAGAAACTTCATAAAGTAGAAGCTATATAAGGCGCAATCAACAAGCAGTAAAACTAAAACAATCAACAATTAAAATAATCAATATCAGAAATGATCAAACAAAAGCAATAATCATCAATAATCAGATAATCAAACTAATTTTTATAATGTTTTGTCCAAAAAGAATCTAAATACATTGTAATTATATTTAAATATAAGATGATACCATATAACTAAAACAATAACATTTATAAAAATCGTCGTTCGTAAATTCGTATTTTACAGTATTTTCTCTGATATTTATGGTAGCATTTGAAAAATCGGAATATGGTTGCTACTTCGTTCCAAAAGCCATGATTCAGTTTTGAGCTGGGGTAAATAAAACTACAATATAATTTCTACTAGTAAGATTTTTACTAATAGTCATCCAATAATATTTTTCAGTTCACTATCTTTTGTGCCTGTTACGACATTTAAAAAAAAGCAATTTATTTATTCATTTATTTCTTAAGAAAAGAATCAGCGTTGCTTTAAACAATTTTACATACTTGATTGTAACAATGAATGTAAAAGGCTCTCTAGACGATCAAGCATGCTTGTCAAGCATCGCGTCGCGGGCTGGGAGGGGATCGTAAACCTCAGGAAATAATCGAATCGAACCAATCGAAATGTATCCTATGGTACATCGTTGAAAAGGTATTTTTGTGTAAAACAAGGATAACCGTGGCGCTAGTCCCAATTCGCTGTCCGGACAGAGTAATCCTACCTTGAAAGTTATGTATTTTTGATGCGTTTTTTGTCACTTTCTATTAAAGTATTTCAATCTGTGTCATTTTTCTCCATTTTGGCATAATTATTAATAATATATATTAACTATTATTATGAATTATTTATTATATATGTAACAGAGTTCAAGATAATGCCAGTATATAGTCGACGTGAACAATGGAAAACGAGACAAATAGAGTTGTCAACTACGACGAGCGAACCCGTCACCTCAGGAAGTTTTAACGATTAGTCGTTCTATCTCCCGTGAAGTGAACGCAGAAGACTTGGACACAACAGTCCACCGTCAAGCTCCGTCACATGCCTGTAAGAGGCAAACGCTTTAACCGCAAGATAATTAGGTGTGTTACTTACTTCCAGTTGCGACCAGATTACTCCGGTCTCTCGATTGGTTACGAGTTCGAGGTCGCTTGCGCGGTCCTCTCCCTTACGAAGCGGTGAAACCGTGTAAACCGAATCTAACGCTGACCACGGCATCCTTTGCCTGGCTGTTCACCCAGGATCGGGTAGCCGATGGTCGTTTCGAGAGCAGTCGCCATAAGGTCCGCAACCACTCCCGCTCTATAGGAAACAGTACTGCTTCCAGACTCCCCCGACTGTTAGTCAAAGTGCTCAGTCGATTGGCTAACGCCGCACGGTGCGCAGACCGTCCAAGAGTGCCAGAAGTTTGATTCCTAAGGGAAACTGGCCCTAAGGCCAGAGTCCTGCCTGGGCTCGCACTTCATGCGTGGAGGCCGCCCGGATGGGTGTTGACCCGTGAGTGTGATCAACCCTGAACAGAATGGGTCTTCGTGGCCAACTCAGCAAGGGCCCATTAGCTCCCGGTGGGAATCGAGACAACGTGGTCTCTTACTTAATATCAGCGAACGACTGGCAAGGCAACCTGCGCAAGCGCCTCGACATGCCCGCCTTCAACGCCGGGGAACGGGATAGGGAACAATACCGGTTCCTGCTTTACTAGCAACTGCTTATTTACACTCAGGTTTATTAGTAATAATAATAATAATATTGCTTGATTATGATATATCAATCAATGTTTTTAAGCTATTGCATAGCTTTTATCGCGGGCCTAGGCCAGCGCGGCGACCGAATGAAGAAATTTCTTAACGAAAATTAATGATTGTAAACTGATAATTACGTCTAAACGAGTACTGATTACGATTCGAAAAAAATATATGTTAAACAAGAACATTTTCCTAATATTCTTAGCTTTGAATATTTTAGATTTTGTTTATATTACATAGTGTAATTAATTTGTGAAATTAGGTCTAACCGAACACAAAAACGACTACTACGCAAATACTATTTGGCGTATTATTATGAAACCTGCACCATTTTAAAGATAATTTAATTATCTATCTTTTTATCTACGATTTTTTTCGAATAATTCTTTTTCTTTGCGTTATCGAATAAAAAATTCGTGCGCGGCGCTCTATCGGAAGACATTTAAATTATTCCGAATCATTTGCTGCCGCATATGATTCGGAATAATTTCAACGTTTTCCGATAGAGCGCAGTTATCTGATATCAGAAAAAATAAAATAAATTATTATTATTATTGCATAAGTTGTTAAAAATGCTATGCAATAGCTTTACCGTGGCAGTCCCCGAGTGCCACAAGTATTTTTTTATTAGATATATAGATCCACCTAACTTTAAAAGTACTTGACCGATTTTGTTGTGGTTTAGTGTGTGATTTGTCACCATTAACTAGTAATTTTTTTAGCTTAAAATCTGCGCTAATATTAAAATCGGTCAAGATGAATCGAAGATATGATTTTTTATAAATTTATTTCAACCAGTATCTTCTGAAGAGTATATTTCAAAATGGACAACTTATATGGGTTTATCGTCATATGTTTTTATTCAATTGAAAAGAGCTATCTAACTATGTATAACTAATCTTGATTGGACATGAATACCAAAACGCCCATCCTCCTTTCGACATCGTCGCTAGGATTCTCACGGCTTGTCTCCACGATAGTAGCAAGCTAGGCGAATTTGGCACACGAGTGCGACGTCGCCTTTGACAGCAGCAGGAGTGCTCTCCTTTTTAAACGAAGGCTCAGGCGCTCCCTGCTGGCCTGCCGGTGACACTTTCATAATTAGGCAGATTTTTGACCTAATTGCTCGTTTGTGTGATACGTCGGATTCGAAAATGCCGAATAATGATGATTTCAATTTTGAACAAGATTTTAAAATCATCATTTTTTAAGTTTGTCCCTTCGGTCATCTATGTGTTCCGCAAAGTGTGTGCCGCGGCACACTGGTATACTAAATATAAGCAAAACAAAATGTATGCTTCTACATTCACCGTATATCTAAAAACCAAGGAATAGCATTAATATAACTGGTCACTCATATGAATGTCTGCATAATTTTAAAATAAATTGTACTGACTGTAAAAAAAATGAATTTGTAAAAGAGTATAAATATCTGGGTCTAACGATAGATTGTAACATGAATTGGGGCTTGCACGTGAATAATATATGTAATAAATTGAAATGTATGATATATAACTTCAATCACCTTCAGTATCTTGTAGATAAACCAACATTACGCTTAGTATATTATACCCTCGGTGATTTAGTACTGAGCTATGCTCTCACTTCATTTGGTCGTACTTTTCGCACATATATAGATAAAATATTTAATTTGCAACGTAAAATAATAGAACTTTTAGTAAATAAAAATGTGTTAACACAATGTAAAAAGATGAATAACTTGTTGTTTAAGCGATGCGATATATTACCTATACATGAAAAAATTACATACTTACTATCGATGGAGCATTTTAGAAATTCAGAATTTAAAATACCAACACAGTACAATAGGAATGTTAGAGAAAAAGTCCGTAAAAGATTTGAAGAACCAAGAACGAACAACTACTATGGTGAAGGACGTTAAAGTACCTCATTCCAAGAATCTTTAATACTATTGTATCTGAGGAAGACTGTGTAAGCGTGAGCAAACAGATATTTAAAAAGAGATTTAAAAAATCGGTTGTCTGTAAAGTCGGTTTACTGACGATAGTTGAACGTGACAATGTCATAAGAAAATACTGATGGAATGGTTGCATTTTTCAAAAGAAAATTTTAATTTTATTTGTTTGATGATATTTTGTATGGATATAGAGAAGGAGGTAAATGGAAATCACAATTAAATTGATCAAGTTACATTTATTTGTACGCATAAATACAATTATGTCAATTTTAGATTTCGATGGAACGCCTCAGAGCGAGGTAACGCCTCATAAGTCATGTTTTTTCGTGTCTGCAGCCGGCTCTATCGAATTATAAGACGTTGTCACGTCAAAAGCTACCTGTTGGACGTTTATAGTGAAATTAGTGGTCATAAGTAAATTTGTTATACGTTTCTATAATTTAAGCTTGTAGTAATACTGGCCTAATTTAAGCCTGTAGTAAGACCAGTCGTAATACTGCTGTGCATTGTTTTTTATATTATGAATGTCTTTTTGTATCACAAAATTAGAAGTGTAAGACTAGAAAAATAAGAGTTTGTCTCGCCACTTTGTCTGTATACCAGTTTGGCGAGATTTTAATATTTAATAAAATGTATTTTTTTCTCTGAATAAAAAAATGTAAAAAAAAAATCTCCACATAAACCGACAGCGACTTAGCAAAGGGCGATACAGTTTTATTCATCAAAATTTGTCCTTCTATAATAAGATTCCAGAGCAAATGAAAAGTCTTGGAGAGGACCAATTTAAAAAAAATAATTATAAATAATTTGGTAAGAAACCCAATTTATGGTATAAGGGAGTTTGGAAATTCCGAGTTTATTTTCCGTGTTGATAGTTAGTAAAATTTCAAAATTTTTAAACATAACGGTATTATGATAGCTGACATTCTAATTCTCATATAATTTAGTATACATATATTTATCTTCAAAAAATACGAAGACATATTGCTGGATTGACAATAAAATTATTTTACGTTGATTATTATTCTACATAGAATTTGCATTTTTATTTTAATATATTATTCTCTCTTACTATTTAACGACATTAATATATTTAGATTATTTTTAAGTAGATAATATTGAATATAATATTACAGCCATGACAACTATCATGATAGTTATGTTTTTAATAATTAAATTGTAAGCAATTAATTTTGTGACGCATCCAAGTGTAGGAAAGTATTGATTGTATTGTATTGCTGCGGAAAAATATCAAGTTTTGTGAAGATAATGCAACCTACCTAAAGTTACCTATCTGAGAGTTATACGAGTGAAACGCTTCGTTGCGCGAGGTGCGGGATAGCCTCACCCGTGCCTGAAAATCTGAAAATGACAATTACCAATAAACGAGCAGGAAGTATTCTATCGATATATGATCCCCTAGATCCCCTTTTGTATTCCCCCGATAGACCCCTTTTGCGGTCGAAAATGACCACTTCAAAACCACTATTATTATCAGTCAACACAGCCTAAATACAGAAGTTGTGTACAATTTTCGACACTGTTTTTCGTGTAGAATAATCTCCTCGGAACTAAAATACTCACAGGTAAAAAATATTTTTTGCGTTAGTCATCAGTCGAAGACTATCGCGGTTGACTGGCATTATAAAAAGGATTTAAAACGAATTTACCGCGTGAATTGTGAAGCACCCGATGTTTCGGACGATGTTGCAACCACTGCGGAAAGCCGGTGAGTAGTAGTTTGGTCGCAGTCAAGTAAGTGAGATTCGTGTTTCAGACGACCGTTTCCGGTGTGAGCGATGCACGAAGAATATTGGCGTGCTATTCTCTCGCATACTGTCCAATTTATTGCTCTCTCTCTGTCACATGTTTTACGAGCAAAGGGTAAGGAGCCAAACTTATTTGTATCTGAGGGCATATCTAGCCGATATATCGAATCCATGGAGCTAAAAACTGATCGGACATAAAAACTAATATTTTTCGAAACAGAGCTAGCACATTTTTGGTTGCGTATAAAAAATGAGTATCCAATGCTTTCAAAGCATGTTTTTGCAATTCTCTTACCATTTGCCACGAGCTACTTATGCGAAATGGGATTTTCAACTCTCACTACGACTAAATAAAAAAAAGAGAACGCCTGAAGACAGCCTTCTTTGCAAGGCTGTCGGGGTTTTCGAAGTTAGCAAGGTTATAGAGCTGATAAAGGAATCTCATACTTACTGATAGGTTTTCAAGATGGCAGAACGTTACAGTTTCTTAAGCTGATATTTCCGAATAAAATATCTCAAGATTGCAGAGAGGTATCAGTTGAAATAGTCCCGACTGGCATTTAACTTAGGTACTATAATCCAAGCGAGAGGTGTTGAGAGCTGATCGAAGTGTTGCCCCATCTAGTCAAAGAGCTCACTACATATCCTACTAATATTATAAACGCGAAAGTTTGTATGTATGTATGGATGTTTGTTACTCTTTCACGCAAAAACTACTGAATGGATTTTGATGAAACTTTACAATAATATAGCTTATATATCAGAATAACACATAGGCTATAATTTATAAAGATATATGGTTTTCTATCATCATTATCACAATTTTCTATCACCACGCGGGTGAAACCGCTGGGCGCAGCTAGTATACCTATATAGGGGACAGTTGCTATGAATGAACCGCTTAATTTTACGACCTCATATCTTGAAATATATGATTTTAAAAAACAAGATATTAATTTGTTTCTATCTGTTAAGATCTAAACTTATCTAGTTACGCTCGATTTATAATAATGGTTTTCCTAATAAATGAAAAAAAAAGTAATTTTGAAGCTGTTGCCTTTATTGGATCACCGTCGCTTTGATTGGACCACTAAGTAGTAAAATAAATATAAAAAAATCACGGACGTAGGTAACTCGAAATAAATGCTCACACATAGAAACTTAAAAGATTTGTTTCAAACTTTACACTAGTACATTCTGAAAGACATGACTAGAATGATACTTACATCGAATTGATCAGAATCCAATTTTTAGTATTTGACCGCCGTGAACACTGACACACACGTCTCTTCTCGCAGCGAGTCGCAGCGTCACTGATGTTAAATGGGGGAAGGGGGCGACTGGGACGCGAGCGGCTTGTCTCGACTTGTTTTGGCATTGCTAGCTGTCATAGTTTTCGAAATACTATAGTGGTCCAATCAAAGCGCTGGTCCAATGATTGCTACTCTCCCCTATATGATACAATTCCCCAAAGTGACATCACTATTACTGCCTACCTACAAATTATAAATTGAAATCATTTACATGAAACTCTGGCTTTTATTTTTTTATATTATTAAGAGCCCTATCACATATTTTTTCCAGAAAGGCAAGAAAAGTGGATTTTTGGCGTTCTAATTCCAAGAAATGAAGAGATTTCTACAAACTTTAATTACTGAATTACCTGGACCATTTCTTGATGTTGACCATAGCGGCCTTTAATTTTAGATATAACGAATATTATTTACTTATTCAGCCCATTTTCCGAAAGTCGTTATTCGTAAAACGCTCGGAAGGCAAACTTTGAGCTCCTTAATACAGTAATATCACTACAACGAAAACCGTATACTATTTTTTTTTATGTCCGTCATGTATTCTTGTTGACCATAGCGGCCTTATTTTTTCGTTTTTTGACCACATATCCAAGGTATACATTACTTACAATTACACAAAATTTAAAAAAAAACTTCCTGTATCATTCTAATTTTCTCAGAAATAAAATAAGATTCTTATATAATACTTATACTATATTAAAGTTCACTCTTTTAGCAATACGACATAATATAAATTATTGTCATTAGAAAGGAGAAAACACTGCAAAAAACAATTAGAAATTGTGTATATATTTGCTTGCGCAAGAGAAGAGCGCTCAGTGCCGCGGTTTTCTCCCAGGGTTGAATAGTTATTTATTTATTTATTTATTTATTTATCCTATCTTTTATAGTTACATCCAAAAAAAAATGCGTTCATTTTTTAAACTCATTTTAAAAGAATACCTACGCTATTTTGTAATAGGCCTCTTAAAGCATATGGCATAATAATAATATCTAACGATAAACATAATATCTAACGATATAATGTTTATATAATCATTGACTTTGCGTCATTGGCTAACGATATTATGTTTATGTCATCATCGAAGGAATGCTGTATAATACAAAGAAAAAAATAGTTTAGAAATAGGTTCGCTATGTGTGTATGTGGTTGTTGATGTGTTTTTGTGATAGAGAGCGTATATATGTGTGTGTGTGTGGTATGTGTGTGTATGTATATATTTCTGTATGCTATATATGCATGTTAGTGCATGTAGAAATGCCGGATTCTAACTCAATTCAATCTGATTTGATCTCCATTTTCAGGACCTCCTTAACGAAGTACATACTACTGTCGTGGTTAAATAAGTCAATTTCGTTAAAACCTACATTGTATGCATGCACAGCACGTGGCAATAACGAATTTGCACCGTAATTAGTGTTACACCTAGGGATCTGAAAAGTAAATGGATCGCTCTTGAATTATTATTTTTGAATGTTCAAGTGGTTATACACTGAAATGTGTCCACATATATTGCAAATTAGGTGCTTTGTCCTGCTATGAACAAAAACAAATAGTTGCAGGGTTGGGTGAGGATTAATCTATTTCAGGATATCTTTGGGGATATCGATTCTAGTTATACTTGGGTCGTTGCCATACGTCGATATCTCCAATACTTGCGCGAACTTATAAGTGTATATTCAGCTAGTTATTATAGAAAATATAGGTTAGTTTAGGTTAAGTTAGGAAGTCAATACACCTACTTAACGCAAAAAGTTATAATAGTTAATATAATTATAATAGGTAATAGATAATATAAGTCAGATATGAACACATTATTGTTAGTTACCCACTGAAAAGGCACTAGCCTTAGTAAAGAACTGTGATATCTAATTTGTATCTTTTTTTATAAATAAAGACTACTACCAAAAAAAAAAAAAAAACCTGCTCGCACGCCCGCAATAAGGACTAGAGAGCCAATAGGGACAAGCACATTATCAATTGGACACGGCCGTGACGTCGATTTTTTTAACAACCCTGCTAGCATCTAATATATTTGGTGATTTTTTACTTTTCCGGCTCAAGAAAAAAATTGTGAACGCGGTAAAAATTCGAGATAAAGACGGAAATATCAATTTTGACCCCCCTTGAGACGATTAGGACCATTCCCAGACTGAAGTCTGTCTGTGAGTCTGTGTGTATGGATCTGTGTGGATGTGTGTATGTGTGTGTATCTGTGTGTATTCCTCCACGATAGCGTCTAAATACTTCATCCGATTGAGCTGAAATTTAGCATGCAGGTTTCATTCGACCATTGTAAGAGTTGAAAATATTACCAGACGGCGCGTTAGTCATAGTACAATCTCGAAATATTGCAGTTATATCAGCACCAATAGAGCTGTACAACGGGCGAACCCGTCACCTCGGAAAGTTTTAACGATATTGATTATTCTGTCTCCCGTGAGGTGAGCGCAGAAGACTTGAAACAAAAAACAATCCACTATCTACATAGCTACGTCACCTGCCCCTCAGAGGCCAAATCCTTGCGGCGAGGCACTGGGAAAGCCTCGCCCCCTGACTACCATTTTTGCAATGACATCTCCGTCTGGAACTAATCATCAGGTTACCTCCAACCTCCCGACTGGTCACGGGTTCGAAGTCACTTGCATGTCCTCTATCTGCCGTGTGTTCAGCGGTGATTCGGTTTGAATCTATCGTGGACCAAAGGCATATTTTGCACGGCTCTGAATTCAGGATTAGGTAGCCTAATGGTCACTTTAAGAGTGCTTTACGACAGATCAACATCCACCCCCGCCGTTTAGGAGACAGTATATTTCCATAGTTTCCGGACTCCTTCAGCAATTAGTCATAGTGCACAACCGATAGGCGTCGGTAAACGGTGCGCAAACCGTCCAGTAGCGCCGGGATGCAATCCCACCAGGAGAAACCGGTCCACCAGCAGCGAGAGTCCTACCCGGGGTAGCCTTCCGCACGAGGAGGCGTCTGAATAGGAGCTGAATCGTGAGTTGAGCCGATCCGAGAACAAAATGAATCTTGTGGCCCAAGCGGCACGAAACCGTTCGCTACCTCTTTTTGAACATCAGTCAAAATGTGTGTAATCCACCCTGAGCACAGCTTTCTCACAATGAAATGTTTGTGTAGGATTGATTGGCGAAAGCATGTGATTGGCAGAACAATGTGCCTGTAGCGGGCTCTTGGACTAAATGGACCGTCGCTGTTCCCAAGGCGGCGCCCCGGCCACGGGGCGCGTCGAAGTAGTCACTGCCGAGCGGCTGGACACACAAAGATAAGGGGCCTCGTCCCTCCTCAGGCCTTCCCCAGGCCCTCCCGGACAGAGGGGCTGACGAATGTTGACGTGGCCCAATCAGTTATCCCTTGTTTAGTCCCATCCCGGATTCAATCGGACTGTACCCAGCCGGCGGCCCTGTCCTGTCATCGTGGATTATCTATGCGAAAAAAAATGGTTTATCTTCCATAGTATTCAATTCTGCTGCAATAATATAAATATAACGATATAAATGTAACGATGTTTGCCGACCACACTAGTTTAATAGTTACCGGCAAAGATATAGAAGAATTATTAATTATCGCTAATAGTAATATCTGTAAACTTAATAGTTGGTTTGAGAGCAACAACCTTACACTATATGCATCTAAAAGTAACTTCATACATTTTACAAATCACCGAAATCGGAAACGTGATTCGCCAATAATACTTTCAATAAATAACACTGTTATTCCTCAAACTCCTTGTACTAGATTTTTAGGTGTTTATGTCGACCAACTTTTAAAATGGAATTTCCACTGTGAAAATCTTGAAAGTAGGTTAAGTCGGGCATGTTATGCTTTGAGTGTTGTAAGGAGATCGTTTGATGAATTGCAAACAGGAAATGTTTATTTTAGCTATATTGAAGCTATCCTAAGTTATGCCATTACAATCTAGGGGAAATTGTCATACATGTCATAGGGAACCCATATTTATACTCCAAAAAAGAGCAGTACGAGTAATTGCAAAGGTGAAAAGGGAAGAGTCGTGTCGACCCATTTTTAAATGGCTAAGAATCCTCACTTTAACCTCACTCTATCTCTTAAGTTACTGACTGAGTTTTTAGGAATAAAGAAACAAATTATAAAAAGTTTTCAGATATACATACCAAAAATACGAGAAATAAATTCATTTTTTTATACCATGTTCAAACTAAACACAGCAAAGCAAGACACAAAATATTCCGGGCCATATTACTTTAACAGGCTACCGGAAAATTTAAAAAGAATTCCAGTGGAAAGCTTATTTAAAAAATTACTAAACGAATTCTTATTAGAAAAAGCTTTCTATTCGATGGAAGAGTTTGTTAATTTTGAATGATTTTTTTATATATTTGGCCATTTTTTTTACAATTTCAGGTAGCATTTTTGAAATGACTTTTTCTTCACTCTTTCACTCTTTACCCATAAGCTCGACTGCCCAGATCTGCTCAGTTGTTTCCCGTTGAACGTTCCGTCGACCCACAGAACTCGTCGTTGTGATGTCTTCCGCCCGCCGCATTGTTCAACCAATAACGCAGTATTCTCGCCGGTGCCCCATATAATGCACTCATATGTGAAAATAACGGACTAAAAAAAAACCAAACTGAAATTAAAATAAAATATTTAAGGTATTAGAAGAGTATAACAATATAGGTAAATTATTAATAAGTAGAAAACGTTTTTAGATTTATATCAAATAACTCAATGTAATATTATCTCTAGACTGATGTAAATCTGTTGTGTTTTTCAAATAAAGAGAAAAAAATTTAAAAAAAAATGATTGCCGTTTCTTGTATGTCAAAAAATATTGTACTTCAATGTCAAGTTTTAAAAGTATTACCATTATTTCGAAATTACTGATCCTAGAATGACATTATCACTAAGAATCCGTGTATTAATAACGTTCCATATCTTGTCTTCCCCAGATGGTAGTTGCAAGGATCGTGGAGTTACAACACCTCCGGATTGTGAAGAGGGTCGCGACAGGTCTCCGGTGTCTTCCCTGCAACAACACAACGGCGCGCTGAGCCCCAACAACAACGGAAGTGTCGGTAAGTTTCGAAAGATGATTTGTTTCACCAGAATATTTTAGTAGCGATATCAGTAGGTAACTTCGCCAGATCGATCCTCATGTTTTAGTATCTAATTCACAATATTCTCTTAATATCTTGCTCTTTCCAAGATATTCACATAATTATATTTAATAGGTAAAAATTTCGATATGTTGCGTTTTGGTGGAATGTAGAGGCAGGCCTATGCCGGGTCTTCAATTTCTCACATCCGCAACAATAAATATATCTGCGGATGCGGATGCGGATATTCCGTATATCAATTATGCTCCAAACCAAACAAAATATTTAGTACTAAAAGAGTAATAACAATATATTATTATCATTTATTTATTTTTATTTATTTATTTATTTAGGTACATAGGATTAGGTATACAGTTCATTCATAGGTCATGTAATAATATAATAATTATATAAATTATTTAATAATTAATATAGGGAGGTTTAACACATCTTACATGGCCTTTACTGCCAATAGCACATCTAACTAGGCGATAATTTGGCCCGTCTCTAGATGTGCATATTTTTATGCAATTTTAAGAAATGAAGGGTTTTTTTTTTAAATAAATTATTTGGACCCACCACCTGTATATATACATAAATATACCAATTTTATAAAAAATATAGCTATGTAATAAATATATATATATATTTATAGTTGTAATTTAATAAAATTTAATTAAGAAAAATAGATAAGTGATACTAAATAAATTGTCGTGCGTTGCAAAGAAGTTGATCAGATTTTACATATCCCTTGTTAAGTAGCCATCTATTAAGGTTTGCTTTAAATATTTTTATGTTAGGATAATTTTTCATGTCTTCACTAAGGGAATTATATAATTTTGGGGCTATGTAGAATATATGTCTCTGGGCAAATGTTGTCCTGACTGACGGAATTAAATAATTGATACTCGCGGACATTCTTGTGTTCAGATTGTTTTGAGTTCGGGCGTGGTCATCTCTAGATTTGTAGAATGCAAGAAGCGCTTGCTTAATGAATAACTGTTTAGCTGATAGCACATGGGATTGGGAAAATAACAAGGCAGATGGATGACGTCGGTTTTTCCTGTGAATTACTCTCAATAATAATTTCTGCGCTTTTGTCAATCTATCCAGATTATCATTAGTAGTAGCGCCCCATGCCGCGACTCCGTAGGACAAAATACTCTGACACAAGGCCATGTATACCATTCTTATGGTTGTTTTGGACATTAGAGGCACAAAATTAGGCACACATGAGAAATTGTTTGAATATATAGAATGGGCATTTTGGGCCCATTATTCCAATAGCTGTAAATCATACACCAATGGAAAAATCTATTTATGTAGAACATTTAGTACTAGAACGAATCATGTCAATTATCAGCCGTTTCATATTGAATATGGCTAATTACCTATATCCCCTAGGACACCTAACATTGTATTTGTATTTGTAATAACCAAGCTTTGTATTTATTTATTTATTTATTTGCAGCTGTTATAAAAAACATATACAAAAAAAAAACAAGAACACACAGATTAAAAATTAAAACTATAAATAGACAAAGACTTTGAAATAAAGCTACAAACGCTGCAAATTAGGGGTATCCTCAGGATATCTCTTATTCTGGTTTTCAGGACACACCTATTAATTATTGATACATAGGTATATGATTTTTAAAATAAAATAACCAAATCAAATAAATCTTAAAACAAAAAATCCAAATAATCATAATCAAATAAATACACAAATCGAAATAATCAAAATCAAGATATTTAACATCAAATGATATTAAAAGAAAATAACGTAATTACATAAATTTAATAATCTACATATAATAAATCAAAAATAATCAAAATCAAAATATTTAACATTAAATAATCAGGTTACAAATTAATAAATAAACGAAGACAATAGTAATAATCCAATTAGCAATAGTTATTTTAAAATAAAATCAAATTATGACATCTAAATATCTTCCTTTAATAATAAACTTCCTTTAATAATTTGATGTAACAGTTTAAACGAAAACAGTTGCGTAATTCCCGAAACGATAAAGTACATACTACATACGCTGAGTGAGTACCAACTATATATTCCTGGAATGCTCGTGTTTGTCAGCAGTATATATAAGGAACATACTGGGATTTGTTGCTTGAACTCTGGAATGGGTCTCATGATGAATATAACACAACATTATTAAATTATTACAACAAATAATATAATACAACAAATAATAGAAATAATGATTACAACAAATGAAAGTAGATATCGAACAATATCGTATGCGACATTTTCTCTATCAATTCAAAATATCAACCCCGTGGTCCCATAACGGGCATAATGGAACAAATCCATAAAATTACTCAATAAATTTTACTGCTCAGTCCCATTTTGAAGCAGGGGGTGGGGGGACTGGTTTAGACGACAAAAAAAAACATGTTTTCCATGTTTTTTTTTTACATTAAATTAAAATATATTAATGAATCTTTCCTCTGGAATAGCTGATAGTCTCAGATTTCTGTAAGTGTAAAAAACCTACTACTTCCTTTGAAGAAAACACGCTTTTTATTTAAACCATATTTTTAGTGCTACTTAACGGATCGAGTTTACTAAATTCTCTTCTATTAAAAACTAAAAAAAAAAACTGAAAAAAATATATTCTATATTTTTTTTTTGTTAAATACAAAATCGTTGGGCGAGATATCGATTATATTAAAACTTTTATTTATTTTTTAGTTCATCTACGAAAGACACATGTAAAAATTATATGCTAGTTCATTTTTTGTTTCAGACAAAATTAAACTCGCTGTTATCGGCGCAAGCAGATACCTACCGTCATTTCTGCAGCGGTAGAAACATTTGCAATTCAATATCTCAATAATATATTTTTTTTACTATTACAAAAAATATTTTTATCTTTCAAATGTTAATCAAACTGATATAAAAGATTCATGATCAAAATTCAATTTAATGTTAAAAAAAAAAATTTTTTTTTTTGGCCTTTTTAGGCTCTCCCTTAAGATAAGGACATTTTTTATAATAAGTCTAACTAACAGTAAAAAACTAAATTAGAATCTGTCTAGCAATTCTTGAGTTTATCGCTGTCTGAGAGTCAAATAAATACGTCTTTTATTTATCACGTAACACTAAACTTGCCGCTTTTTAACCTCTATTTTTAGATATATTGATAATATTCACATAAACATTTTTCGCAAGATGCTCTAACGAAGAGTGAAAACCACATCAAGATCCATCCGTCCAGTTGTTCTTGGGTTTAGCTCGATCGGACAGATAAACAGGCGCTTATTGGGGGGCTTCGTTTTGTTATAGATTAGATAAATACATAATCAGATTATAATAATATATTTTGGCTAGAAACGTTCAGTTTTTTGTACATGCAATGATTTTCAAAGTATACAATCACTACGGAAACATCCTGTATAATTTTAGTGACATGACTTTTTTTTTTTTTAAATTTATAAAAAAAAAAGATACATTTTTTTAAATATTACAATCTTGCCAAACTGGTATACAGTTTGTTGGCGAGACAAACTCTTATACTACACTAGTCTTACACTTAATAATATTAAAATCAATGCACAGCAGTATTACTACTGGTCTTACTCCAGGCTTAAATTAGGCCAGTATTGCTACAAGCTTAAATGATAGAAACGTATAACAAATTTAATTATGACCACTAATGTTACTATAAACGTCCAACAGGTAGCTCTTTAATCTCTTTTTAAACATCTGTTTGCTCACGCTTTCACAGTCTTCCTCAGATACAATAGTATTAAAGATTCTTGGAATGAGGTACTTTAACGTCCTTTCACCATAGTAGTTGTTCGCTCTTGGTTCTTCAAATCTTTTACGGACTTTTTCTCTAACATTCCTATTTTACTGCCATGCAGTCATTCCTATTGTACTGCCATATTGTACCGCCTAATGCCATGCTTTTATGCATTCTATCTTTTGTAGGTTCTGTGACTCCACCATTGGCACTGGCTTCATCCCTAGAAGGACTTGGAGCTGCTGGTGGGCAGATTGGTTCAAGGGCTCCTCCTCTGCACAAACTACGCCGGTTTCTGTCAACGCTAGTCCAATTCGGGTCCGATATCAGCACAGAAGTTGGAGACCGTGTTAGGGGACTAGTTCATGGATTAGTGGTAAGATATTTTGCAAATTTTGTAGCATTTCAAAGTAGATGTATTTTTGTAGCATTTCATACCACTATAAGAGTATACTATTAAAGGATTTTTATTTATTTGATTTTGATTATGTTGATTTTATCATTTTAGATTATTTATTTCATTTAATTTTGTTTTTTTTTATTATTCATTAAAAATTGGTTTTCCGTATCAATTATAATAGGTGTGCCCTGAAAACCAGGATAAATGATATTTGCAGCGTTTGTAGCTTTATGACAAAGTCTTCGTCTATTTACCCATTCAATTTTTAATTTTACGTTTTTGTCTATATTTTTTTTGTTATGACAGCTGCAAATAAATATATTTTTTTTTTCAAACATTTTTTGTTTTAGAATAATGCTTTGTGTTCCACTAGGAAATTGGCGGTCTAGTAAATATTTAACCGGATTACTGGCAGGGCCGGAAAAGTGAAGTGCCGGATTATAGAAGGAGTACTGTATTTCCATTTTTTTTCTATAACAGACTTCCACGATGTCGGTTGAGGAGTTCCAGAGCGCGCTCCAGGAGGCAACGAATTACCCTTTGAGGTCTTCAGTTCCTCCATTTCTCAGGGCTTTAGTGCCTCACGCCCAAAGGGAGGTTCTCGCAGCAGCACGACACGCAAAGCAGGTGGGTAATTTTTTGGAAATAGATTAGGGGAAACAGGCTAAACGACTAACTGGTTTAAAGGAGAATGGGCATTTTTGAATGAAAGGTGTACCCAGAGTGGTAACAACTAGGGACTCATAACAATTAATTATCCTTGTGTAAAGAAGTGATACTATCAAAGTTCAACTCATTAATCCTTGTCGTATTGTAATTATACACATCTGAAGTTTAGTATATCCGGATGATTTTGTGAAATAAACTAGTTATCTCTTTTTTAGTAAAATCTTCTTCTGGAACTCAGACACTCAAGTGCAAAATCTTACCTGTCACCCTTACACTGATTATCTATCTCTGCCTTGCTTATTTAATGATTCTCTTTCATTCATAAAGTTCATTAGAAAACCCCAACGTAAAACAAAAGAATGCCGACGGCCCAGGCTCAAATTCTTACCTAACACCCGCTCGCGGTCATCGGCTACCCGATCCTGGGTGAACAGTTGGGCAAAGGACGCTGTGGTTCGCGATAGATTCGGTATACACCGTTTTACCGCTTCGTAAGGAATAGGACCGCGCAAGCGACCTCGAACTCGTAACTAATCGAGAGACTGGATTAATCTGGTCACAATTGGAAGTAAGGGCGTTAGTGTAAGCCCGCTGGGTAATACTCCTGGCTATCTTGCGGTTAAGGCGTTGGCCTCTTACGGGTTTGGGGCGGAGCTAGACGGTGGACTGTTTTGCCCAAGTCTTCTGCGCTCACTCCAGGGAGATAGAACGACTAATCGGTAAAACTTCGTGGGGTGACGGGCTCGCCCGCTGTAGTCGACAACCCTAGTTATATCAACGAGTGGGAGGTAGGTTTTAATATCAATGGCCCTGTTGCAGTTAGGCCATTAAGACCCATGAGTAGAGGTCGGCGAAACTCACGGCTCAACACCCATCTGGCAGCCTCCACGCAAAGTGCGAGCTCTGGCCTGCAGACCAGTTCCCCTAGGAATCGTACTTCGGGCGCTCCTGGGCGGTTTGCACACCGTGCGGCGTCAGTCAATCGATTGCTCATTCCGACTGATAGCTGGGAGAGTCTGGAAACGGCCTTATTTCTTATAGAGCGGGGGTAGTTGTCAACCCTACGGTAACTGCTCTTTAAACTACCAATCGGCTACACGATACCGGGTGAAGAGCCGGGAAAAGGATTCCGTGGTCCGTGATAGATTCCGAGAAGACCCGAACCCGTACAAAGTCGGGAGGTCTGATAAATCTGGCCGAAACTGGTAGCCAGGGGCGAGGTGGCCCCACTGGGTTACCTTCCTAGTGCCTCGCCGTAAGGCGTTGGTCTCTGGCGGGTTCGTGGTTTTTGCTGGACGGTAGATTTATTCGACCACAAAGTTGATCCGAGGAAAAATTGCACGTGGCTATTTAGATTTTACTTTTCTTTTTTTTAACCGTATTCACATTTAATTTTTTTAATTTTTTTAAGCTATTGCATAGCTTTTATCGCGGGCCTAGGCCAGCGCGGCGACCGAATGAAGAAATTTCTTAACGAAAATTAATGATTTTAAACTGATAATTACGTCTAAACGAGTACAGCTTACGATTCGAAAAAAATATATGTTAAACAAAAATATTTTCCTAATATTTTTAGCTTTGAATATTTTATATTTTTTTAAGCTATTGCATAGCTTTTATCGCGGGCCTAGGCCAGCGCGGCGACCGAATGAAGAAATTTCTTAACGAAAATTAATGATTTTAAACTGATAATTACGTCTAAACGAGTACTGCTTACGATTCGGAAAAAATATATGTTAAACAAGAACATTTTCCTAATATTCTTAGCTTTGAATATTTTAGATTTTGTTTATATTACATAGTGTAATTAATTTGTGAAATTAGGTCTAACCGAACACAAAAACGACTACTACGCAAATACTATCTGGCATATTATTATGAAACCTGCACCATTTTAAAGATAATTTAATTATCTATCTTTTTATCTACGATTTTTTTCGAACAATCCGGTTTTTTTGCTTTACCGAATAAAAAATTCGTGCGCGGCGCTCTATCGGAAGAGGTTTAAATAATTCCGAATCATTTGCTTCCGCAGCCGTAAATGATTCGGAATAATTTCAACGTTTTCCGATAGAGCGCAGTTATCTAATATCAGAAAAAATAAAATAAATAAATAATTATAATTGCCTAAGTTGTTAAAAATGCTATGCAATAGCTTTACCGCGGCAGTCTCCGAGTGCCACACGTATTTTTTTATATTACATAGTGTAATTAATTTGTGAAATTAAGTCTAACCGAACACAAAAACGACTACTACGCAAATACTATCTGGCGTATTATTATGAAACCTGTACCATTTTAAAGATAATTTAATTATCTATCTTTTTATCTACGAATTTTCTCGAATAGTCAAATAATGATATCCGTTTTTTTTTGCTTTATCGAATAAAATTCGTGCGCGGCGATCTATCGGAAGACGTTTAAATTATTCCGAATCATTTGCTTCCGCAGCCGCAAATGATTCGGAATAATTTCAACGAGTTCCGATAGAGCGCAGTTATCTGAAATAAAATAAATAAATAATTATAATTGCATAAAAATGTTGTTAAAAATGCTATGCAGTAGTGCCGCGGCAGTCCCCGAGTGGCACACGTATTTTTTAAAATTTTATTTCAACAAAAGAGAAAACAGCGCTCGGGTCTTAAGTAAATAAATAATAATAACAATATTACGGCCAAAATAGTCTCCTGATAATATACAGTTTATTTGCGTGATGTTGTGTAATAAAAATACGTGTGGCACTAGGGGACTGCCGCGGTAAAGCTATTGCATAGCATTTTTAATAACTTATGCAATTATAATTATTCATTTATTTTATTTTTTTATTTTTTTCTGATATCAGATAACTGCGATCTATCGGAAAACGTTGAAATTATTCCGAATCATCTGCGGCTTCGGAATAATTTAAACTTCTTCCGATAGAGTGCCGCGCACGATTTTTTTACTCGGTAAAGCAAAAAAACGGATTATTCAAAAAATTCGTAGATAAAAAGATAGATAATTAAATTATCTTTAAAATGGTGCAGGTTTCATATTAATACGCCAGATAGTATTTGCGTTGTAGTCGTTTTTGTGTTCGGTTAGACCTAATTTCACAAATTAATTACACTATGTAATATAAACAAAATCTAAAATATTCAAAGCTTAGAATATTAGGAACATGTTCTTGTTTAACATATATTTTTTTCGAATCGTAAGCAGTACTCGTTTAGACGTAATTATCAGTTTAAAATCATCAATTTTCGTTTAGAAATTTCTTCATTCGGTCGCCGCGCTGGCCTAGGCCCGCGATAAAAGCTATGCAATAGCTTAATATGTATATATTATGTTATATAATCATGTTCACTCGATTTGTGTGTGTATGATAGAGAGAGTAGGATGAGTGTGTTTATATGTGTGATTGTGATGTGTGTTTAATGGGTGTGTGTAAGTACATCTACGTGTATGTGTCATGTGTCATAATTCTGCACAGGTATGTATCTGTTCAAGCTTTTATGGTCTGGTCTATTACCGCTCTGATAAAACTCGTTTTCGCTCATTGAGAATATGTCTAGTTCCTGAAACGATTCATCGTGGGCTTCCATAATTCGATGCAGAGTTGAATTCCTTGCTTGATTTGTATGGAGTCTGGGTACATTGAATACTCTTGGGTGACGAGTTCGGCGCGATCGGACATTTAAGGCTATTCTGCTTAGAATTTGTGGGCTGTCGATATGATGCGAAAGTATATTGTGGAAGAACGTCATATCAGTCACTTTACGTCGCTGCTGAAGACTCAGCATTTCGAACCTTGCCAAGCCGTCAGAATATGAGATATATTCAGCGAAGGTTCGATGACACAAGTGCCTTACGAAGGTTTTCTGAATACGCTCTATACGGTCAATGTGTACATTGTACTGCGGTGACCATATAGGTGACGCAAACTCCACTATACTGCGAACGTAGGCGTTATATTTTTTAACGTATTCAACGACTATGTTTATAGAATTTGCCCAAGCACAAGCTTTGATTCGTTGGGTGACATGGTCAAAGGGCATCATGTAATATCTTGAGTTTAATATCTTGCTGTGAGGCGACATGAGACCATAGAGAAAAATCCGAAATGGGCGGACACGCGAAGAAATAGGCGGGGTCAATTTTTTAGGATTCGACCAATAAAAATCCAGCGTTGACGAAGCTTCAGGCACGATTCGACGTCCGCTCGCGCCGGGGACCGGGCGCATACTAAACTTTCTATCGCAGTGCTAGCACAGAATAACTATCTTTACGCAGTGGTGCTATAAGGGTGTTAATGGCAAAGCATATTTAGCGTAACTCTCAGAGCGCTCTCACGTTTTAATTAATTGTAATTAATTTAAGACCTAGATAAAAAAAGTGGCAAAGCGCGACGCTAGAGAATTGACCAGTCAATTTAATGAAATTAAAATGAAACATACTCACCGCTTACATTGTAGGAGTAATCACGCATGAAAGTGTTCGAAATCAGTTTAAGGCCCTAATGTCCAAGGCAATGAGCAACTTTTTTCAGTCCAAATTGTAAATTGGTTCCTTATCGAGGGATTTGCTTAGAAACTTTTTTAAATTAACTCTTATATTTTTCAAAAAAATCATAAAACTAAAATTCTTCAGATATGGTCGATCCCAGGTATCATGTCACCCTTAAGTGGGTTAGTTATATGTTGGGTATATGATATGTATCTGTGATTTGGTTTAAATTAAAATTAAATCAAATTAAATTGTGGGTGAGCGCGTTCGGGAGATACTTTAGATGGTATCATTGTTTTTCTAGACTCCACTCCAGTACATACGCTGTCACGAACATGTGATCTTCGAGGCTCCATACGCCAGCGGGGAACCAACCGACATATTCCTGGGGCCTTCCTTGGGGCCTGGGGGGGTTGGCGTGGCTGAAGGCGTACTCAAAAGAAGAGCCAGCGATCCGTGAGTATGACTCAGTCATTTGAATGATAACTATGTGATTTTCTGTACTGATGTGACGAACCTTTTCGTCGATTACAATATGTACTTTTTTTGATGTATTTTTTTTTAAGTACTCTTTATTGTGAAATTTCACAATAGGCGGGTTTATTATTAAACGACAATCTCTTACAACCAACCTCTATGAAGTTTTTATATGTATGTGCGTATGCGTGTAACATTGTGCGTGTCTTGTTATTGCATTCGATATACAGAATCGAAATCCAGTAATTTTATCCCAATGGAAAATGGTGACCCAGCTCGCGACCGTTCAATGTAAACTATGGCCATGTGGTCTACAAAAGTCTAAATCAAGCCGAAACGTACCGGTAGAAAATAGACTGGCAACACGAGGTCTATTTTACGCATCTACTGCTCGATAGCACGGCGCCATCTAGCAGTAGGTAGGTATTAGGAGCATAAAAAATAGAGAACAACGAATTTAATTATGAAAATTATGTCCATCGTGTTCTATGACTACGCGCCATCTCTCAGGTAACATACGAATTCCGTCGCGAAAGAAACTTTCATGCTTCAGTAATAAAATCATCAACGAATTTAAGCACATCGTCCAGCGTTTTGGAGTAAGGCGCGCTGTACTGACCTGAACAAATGGTAGTCGAATGGGGTCAAGTCTCGTGAATTAGACGTGTGTGGGAGAAATTCCTATCCCAAGTTTAAGATTGTCTTCTGAGTCGCGCGAGCAAGGTGAGGTCAAGCATTGTCATTTATTTATTTAGGTAAGTAACAGCATGAACTTATAATTAGATACATAATTCTTAAAAAAACATGTTCTTATGCCGATTATAACTTACGCCGTTCGAAATTATTTGAAAAATATTTTACAAAATGATCCGTAAATACATCCGTAAATATTTATTAGTTGAGAGAAAACGGATCTATACCGGATCTATACTGCGCGGAAATAGAAGACAGTCCTCCCGACGCATTTGTAGACTGCCAATGTAACTTTGCCGAAAATGTAACTTTGGCGGGAAAACTCATCGTCGAAGTCCATACGGCAAGGACTCATCCCCACCAACCAAAAAATGTCAAATGACCGCAAAAGTTTTAGTCATGCAGCAGTATTACTTGCCTGCTTTATTGCCCAGTAAATGACCTTTTCTGAAGGTTATTATCTCAGTTTGTGTAATTGTGAGCTGTAGCGTTCCGGAGTCACCGTCTGACCAGTTTTCAGGGGTCCTTAATAAGGTACACCTTTCACGTCTCACCAGATACACAGGTTAACCTTTTCCAAATGGATGTCCTGTTTTGGCGTCGATGTATACTGGGTTGCACGGGATTTACCCCAGAATTTTTAAGTTTGGTATTCTCGTGAGAAATATACGTTTTATCACCCATCACAAATTGCCACTAGATTTTTGTTGCCTGGAAGCAATGAAAGGCATTGTTCATACGTTGACCTAGGTTGTTGACCTAGGTTCATACTTTGACCTAGGTTCGGTCAACACAGATCCAACGTCCAAGCTTTTGTTTTTTTTTCAATTTGGTGCAAACGCTTGGAAATAGCTGTTTGGGTGACTCCTAACTGAGCTGCAAACTCTGTTTGCGATTGCGTCGAGTCTTCATCCAGCAGAGCTTACAATTCCGCATCCTCAAACATTCAAGGCTGTCTGGGGCGCGGCTGGTCACTAACTTTAAATCACCACTTCTACAACGTTTGAACCAATTATTACACGTTCCATAGGACAAAACGTCGGCACCAAGAACACTACAAATTTATTCCGTTCTTTAGAAGTATTTTTTCCTTGTTTGAATTCGTTTAAAATGCAGTGCCGAATACGCAGTTTATCAGTTACCATTGTAACTCTGGTATTCTGAGAGGTTATGAAACTTAAGTAGACTTATCGTTCGGTGTTCTGAAACCTTGCGTCCGCTCCTTTCAAAGCCGCAATAGAATGCGAAAATAATACTAAGTATTTTAAATATAATTTTAAGCTCGAAGAAAAAATCTGTAAAAATTAGGTTATACCTACTGCGAATAAAATATTGCGAATAAACAATATTTTCGATATTTGACCAGCTGCTTAATGGCGTAGCACGTTCAACGCTTTTTATACTTTTTAAATATATAAAAAAATTATTTTTATAATATATATTTTACATTTTTTTATTTGTTTTTTTTTTATTATTATTTGGTATTTTGCTCGTACGGATTGACCCAACGCAAGGATGCCGGTTAAGTAAAACTTATCCTGTACATGTATTCATATTAAAATATATGTAACATGTATCATATGTAACATGTATTCATATTAAAACATTTACAACTACCGATCTTTACAAAGATCAAAAAAAAGTATGAGGAATAAACTCAATTTAAAAATATTAACGAGCAGATAACTTTTGCTTATTGTGATCTACCGATCTTTATAAAGATCAAAAAAAAGTATGAGGAATAAACTCAATTTAAAAATATTAACGAGCAGATAACTTTTGCTTATTGTGATCTACCGATCTTTATAAAGATCAAAAAAAAGTATGAGGAATAAACTCAATTTAAAAATATTAACGAGCAGATAACTTTTGCTTATTGTGATCTACCGATCTTTATAAAGATCAAAAAAAAGTATGAGGAATAAACTCAATTTAAAAATATTAACGAGCAGATAACTTTTGCTTATTGTGATCTACCGATCTTTATAAAGATCAAAAAAAAGTATGAGGAATAAACTCAATTTAAAAATATTAACGAGCAGATAACTTTTGCTTATTGTGATCTACCGATCTTTATAAAGATCAAAAAAAAGTATGAGGAATAAACTCAATTTAAAAATATTAACGAGCAGATAACTTTTGCTTATTGTTTACCAATCGGCGCAGTGATCGTTTGACAGTGTTTCGGTGCATAGATTATCTTATTGTCATAATGTTGAAGTCCTTTTCTATTTTAATTCGTATTAGCGTAATTAACTTTCACTATGTCTTCAAAACGGTAAGTGTTTACAAATAAGCTTGTGATTGAAATTTATTTTATGCACGTTTTTTATAAATTTATGACCTAGATAGATATAGATTACATAGATATATATAGGATAGATAATAAAGCCTTTTTCATAGTAATAACTGTGTTTCTTTGAATTAAAATAGGATACAATCGATAAAGTAGTAGTTATATGAGCGTTAACCTACCTGCCTATTACTACTGATCGTTAAAACGATCCGCATTTTCCGAGCTTTCCTGAAAAGACATTTTTTTAGGCTATTGCATAGCTTTTATCGCGGGCCTCTAGGCCAGCGCGGCGACCGAATGAAGAAATTTCTTAACGAAAATTAATGATTTTAAACTGATAATTACGTCTAAACGAGTACTGCTCACGATTCGAAAAAAGTATATGTTAAACAAGAACATTTTCCTAATATTCTTAGCTTTGAATATTTTAGATTTTGTTTATATTACATAGTGTAATTATTTGTGAAATTAGGTCTAACCTAACACAAAAACGACTACTACGCAAATACTATCTGGCGTATTATTATGAAACTTGCACCATTTGAAAGATAATTTAATTATCTATCTTTTTATCTACGAATTTTCTCGAATAGTCAAATAATAATATCCGTTTTTTTTGCTTTATCGAATAAAATTCGTGCGCGGCGATCTATCGGAAGACGTTTAAATTATTCCGAATCATTTGCTTCCGCAGCCGCAAATGATTCGGAATAATTTCAACGAGTTCCGATAGAGCGCAGTTATTTGGGAGCTAATGGGCCCTTGCTGAGTTGGCCACGAAGACCCATTCTGTCTCAGGGTCGGTCACACTCACGGGTCAACACCCATCCGATGGCCTCCACGCATGGGGTGCGAGCCTGGGTAGGACACTGGGTCAACCGGTCTCCCCTGGGAACAATCCTCTGGCGCTCCTGGACGGTCTGCGCACCGAGCGGCGCAAGCCAATCGGTTGTGCTCTCCGACTAACAATCGGGGGAGTCTGGGAACTGTATTGTTTCCTATAGAGCGGGGGGCAGTTGTCTACCTTACGGCGACTGCTCTTGAAATGACCATTGGCCATCCGATCCCGGTTCAGAGTCGGGCAAAGGACGCCTTGGTCCGCGACAGATTCGGTGCACTCCGTTTCACCGCTTCGTAAGGGAGAGGTTCGCGCAAGCGACCTCGAACTCGGAACCAATCGAGAGACCGGAGAAATCTGGTCACAATTGGAAGTGAGGGCGCGAGTATCTCGAGCCCGCCGGGTTTATTCCTGGCTCACTCGCGGTAAGGCGTTGGACTCTCACGGGTTGTGACGTAGCTGGACGTAGAATGTACTGTCCAAAGTCTTCTACGTTCACTGCAGGGCGACAGAACGACTAATCGTTTAAACGTCCTGTGGTGACGGGCTCGCCCGTTGTAGTTGACACCGCAAGATGAGAGCGCAGTTATCTGATATCAGAAAAAATAAGAAAAATAAAATAAATAAATAATTGTAATTGCATAAGTTGTTAAAAATGCTATACAATAGCTTTACCGCGGCAGTCCCCGAGTGCCACACGTATATTTTTTATAAATTTATGACCTAGATAGATATAGATTACATAGATAGATATAGATAGATAGATAATAAAGCCTTTTTCATAGTAATAACTGTGTTTCTTTAAATTAAAATAGGATACAATCGATAAAGTAGTAGTTATATGAGCGTTAACCTACCTGCCCACGATTTTTTTCGAATAATCCGTTTTTTTGCTTTATCGAATAAAAAATTCGTGCGCGGCGCTCTATCGGAAGACGTTTAAATTATTCCGAATCATTTGCTTCCGCAGCCGCAAATGATTCGGAATAATTTTAACGTTTTCCGAAGAGCGCAGTTATCTGATATCAGAAAAAATAAGAAAAATAAAATAAATAAATAATTGTAATTGCATAAGTTGTTAAAAATAATAGCTTTACCGCGGCAGTCCCCGAGTGCCACATGTATATTTATGACCTAGATAGATATAGATTACATAGATAGATATAGATAGATAGATAATAAAGCCTTTTTCATAGTAATAACTGTGTTTCTTTAAATTAAAATAGGATACAATCGATAAAGTAGTAGTTATATGAGCGTTAACCTACCTGCCTATTACTACTGATCGTTAAAACGATCCGCATTTTCCGAGCTTTCCTGAAAAGACATATTTGTTTTTGGTATTTTTCCATGTTTACTTTATGCATCAAGGTAATAATACTGAAAAACTACTGTTATACGAGATTAAAAAAAGTTTCAGTAACAACTGGGTTAAGTTTATTGACTTATTATTAGTGCCAACATATGTGTTTTTTGTAAATGGAAACATGTAATTAAGTTTGTTCTTGAAATTTATTATTTTTGTATCTGATGTATTGAAACAGCTGTATGTTTCCTGAATAACATAAAATATATATTTTTTAAATAATACACATAGGGCGAAGGATACTATGAAACAAGAATAAAAAAATACGTGTGGCACTCGGAGACTGCCGCGGTAAAGCTATTGCATAGCATTTTTAACAACTTAGGCAATTATAATTATTTATTTATTTTATTTTTTCTGATATTAGATAACTGCGCTCTATCGGAAAACGTTGAAATTATTCCGAATCATTTGCGGCTGCGAAAGCAAATGATTCGGAATAATTTAAACGTCCTCCGATAGAGCGCCGCGAACGAATTTTTTATTCAATAAAGCAAAAAAAAACGGAATATTCGAAAAAAATCGTAGATAAAAAGATAGATAATTAAATTATCTTTAAATTGGTGCAGGTTTCATAATAATACGCCAGATGGTATTTGCGTAGTAGTCGTTTTTGTGTTCGGTTAGACCTAATTTCACAAATTAATTACACTATGTAATATAAACAAAATCTAAAATATTCAAAGCTAAGATATTAGGAAAATGTTCTTGTTTAACATATATTTTTTTTGAATCGTAAGCAGTACTCGTTTAGACGTAATTATCAGTTTAAAATCATTAATTTTCGTTAAGAAATTTCTTCATTCGGTCGCCGCGCTGGCCTAGGCCCGCGATAAAAGCTATGCAATAGCTTAAAAACCCGACTGCCATGACAGAAAGAGAGCTTTTGTATTTATAATTATTTTTATTACGGTATTTTGTGAAATAATTGTAGTTTATGTATTTATCGTGTATATTTTAGGAATGTACTCAATCAGACCTTCTATTTGACAGTAAGCACGATATATTTATGTTAATTTATTGACATTTGGACATTTAGACAACTACTTAAATACTTGATATTTAGATAGTCATTGTTGAGACCCCATGACACTTGGGATGACATAACGATTCTAACAAAAGCACATTCTTCTAAGTGGGTTCAAGCATTTAAACGTTATGGTGGAATAAAGAAGCGGAAAACGTATATAGATGTACCCTGAATAGATGCACACTTCTTTTTTGTTGGGCGGTCGGGTAAAAAAGACGGTTGGCAACCCTACCCGTGGCCCTTAATATCAGAACGATTCGATTAGATCTCTTGTCAGTGCTAGATGGAGATACACTTAGATGGTGAGAGGCGTTAGGGGTATAAAAGGAGGGGGGAGGGGGGTGTAGCAGGTGTCGCCACCTGCCGGCACGGCCGTTCAAGTAATTTGGAAATTTTGCTCGCCTCATTACCGACGAGGCGACTCCGCGGCGCCTAGCCGGGTTGAGAATTTCCCCGCCTCACACTCAACTAAGGCGATTACGGGGAGGCAGTGCCACGGATTATGCAACTATTTCAATACTATTCTTGTCCTACAATACGCACGCCACTGGGTTGGTGTATTCTCTAACAGGACGGCTTATGCGCTTCTTAACTCATTTATCTTATTTTTACAAGCTTCATTTACCTTAAAATGTTTGTCAGTATGTTTGTTTAGGTCAAATCTTACAATGAGAATCAGAAACATTTCCTCTTATCCTATGATGTTTAGAACAATCCGTCAACAACTGGAACAACACGCCAGGTTTGAATCAATCCAAAGCGCTAATTAAGGCTTACGACCGTAAGACTGGCCGTGAGGCCTTATCGCTAAATAGGAACAATCTACGCATTCTGGTGAGTGCGCTTACGGGGCATTGTGGCCTGAACAAACACATGTATAACCTCAAGCTCCGGGACACGAAAACGTGCAGGTTCTGCCAAGGGGTAAAGGAAACTCCCCAGCACCTCATATGCGACTGTGCCCCGCTAATTGAGGACAAAGAGGACTGCGTCATTTTAAGGTGCGACTGAGTAAGGTTCGGAATAGCTTTCTCTGCCAAACTTACTTATTCTACAACAAACTTCCATGACACATCAGGGGCCTTGGGGAGGTTCACTTTAAGAAAAAGGTACAGGGTATTTTGATTAAAATACCTCATTTATAGCATTGAGAATATCGACATTATCATTTTTTCGCAGCTCTATTGACCTACTTGACTATTATTATTCCTTATTCTTTCTATTATTGACTATTTTACAATTGCGTTTTTTTCCCTTCTAACTATTGACTATTGACTATTATTATTATTACTGATTTATTGTATTTGTGTTTTTTCTTTAAAATATATTGCCGTATGAAAATTTGTGAAATTATCTAATATTTGTTTGATTATTTAGTACTATTGTCCACATGAAAATTCTACGAAATTATGTAAGAATTTTGATTGAAAATATTGGAAAATGTTGTTTCCTCTATATAACCTAGAAAATCTGCGCTTGGATGTTCAATGTTCATACCTTGCAATACCGACGTTCATACCTTATACCTTAGTAGGTATATATTTAAATATTTTACTTGTTATTTTTGTCAGTTTTTGACATAACCAAGTGTAGGAATTCCTATCAACTGGTTTAAAATAAAAAAATAATAAAAATAATGCGTGAAAGATACACCCACTTGGGTGATCGTTATTTCCAACCTGATGAGGTAAAACAATATGGCGCCAAAAGCTTGTTGCGGCTCATCAATGAGACGAGGCTTAGCGCAGAACTATAGCAGGTGGCGAACACAATAGATCAGCAATTGTCGCAGTATTAAAAGGCCCATAAAGACTTTAGAAAAGCCCCAAACAACAAAGAGGATCGCGCAAGCAACAACGAACCTCGAACCCTCGAACAAGTCGGGAGGCCGGAGAAATCCAGCCCGAACTGGTAGTCAGGAGCGAGAAGGCCCGCTTGGTGCTCCTCCGTGTCTCGCGCAAGGCGTTGGGCTCTGACAAGCCGTGGCGGAGCTAGTTGGTAGATTGTTCCATTCCCAATTCTCGCAAGGTTATATATCGCTATACCTTTCTGTGTTGACGGGTTCGCCCGTTGTAGCAGACATCACTCAGCTGTGCCTACAAGCTAAGGTATAAGTTCGAGGCTAAATAATTCCATTGTAGCTAACGATATGAGTTCAAACGGTATCCTGAATTAAAAAGAAGAAGGTAGAACGTAAGTTCTCCGGTGAAGGCGTGAGGAAGTGGTGGTGGTGGTGGGCAGAGTGTGGTGTATTAGTGGAGTATCGCAATAACAGTAAAAGGCGCGCTCTACAAATCAGGCGAAATCAATTCCGACGAACTCGCACAGATGGCGCCTCAGGCGACGCCCGCCACGCCGGACGACGACAGGGAAGCTTAACCTTTCCTGAAACCTCACACGTTTACTATTGAATCTGATAGAAATTTTTAAGACTTTATTCTTGAGCTTTGCTGAACCTCATCTTGCAATACTGATAGAAACCAGCAGTCACAATGGTATGACCATTCATTATATATGATATTAGATTGCTCAATGGCAATCTATATTAAATTTTGGTGGCTCTTCTGCGCCGGCGACGTGTTGCAATATGTCGGTAGGATTTGGCGGCACAACTCGTTCCCGGATCGAATAACAAATGTTTTATTTGAACATATGCTACCGTTTGAAGGCTAACGGGCCCTGTTGGGAGATAATGGGCTCTGTTGGAGTTGGCCTCGAAAACCCATTTGTTCAGGGTCGGTCACACTTTCGGGTCAACACCCATCCGGCGGTCTCCACGCTTGAATAGCGAGCCCGGGCAGGACTCTGGCCTGAGGGCTAGTTTCCCCCAGGAGTCAATCTTCTGGCGCTCCTGGACGGTTTTCGCACCGAGCGGCGTTCGCCAATCGATTGTGCATTCTGACTAACAATCGGGGGAGTCTAGAGACAGCACTGTCTCCTATAGAGCACTGTCTCATATAGGGTGGTGAACGGTTTCGTGCCGCTTGGCCCACAAGATCCATTTTGTTCTCGGATTTGCTCAACTCACGATTCAGCTCCAATTCAGAAGCCTCCTCGAGTGGTAGGCTACCCCGGGTAAGACTGACGTGTGTCACGCCTCAGAGCTGGTGGACCGGTTTCTCCCGGCGGCATTGCATCCCTGTGCCACTGGACGGTTTGCGCACCGGTCGGCGAAGCCAATCGGTTGTGCATTCTGACTAATTGCTAAAGGGGTCTAGAGACTATGGAAATACACTGTTTCCTAAGCTGCGGGGGTGGATGTTTCACCTGATGTCACGCCAGTCTTGAAATGACCTTGGGCCACTCGATCCTGTGTGGCACTAGGGGCAAAGAACGCCCAGGTCCGCGATAAATTCAAACTGAATTACTGCTGTAATATCACAGGTATAGGTTGCGTAAGCGACTTCGGACCCATAGCCAGTCGGGAGGACGGAGGTATCCTGTTAAAACTGGTAGTTAAGAAGTGAGGCTGCCCGCTGTGTACCTTTCCGGTTCCTTGCCGTAAGGCGTTGGTCTCTAACAAGCTGCTGGTGAACTAGACAGTAGATTATTTTGTCTTCAAGTCTTCTACGCTCATCCCACGCCTGAAAGAACGATATATAACGTAATAATAATAATAATAATAAACTCTTTATTGACAACAACGGGTACAAATGGCGGGTTTATTGCCGTAAATGGCAATTTCCTCCAGCCAACCAGCAGGTAGTAATACCGGCTGGTAATACCGGCGTTATACCAGCCTGGGGTGATGGGTTCACCCGTTGTAGTCGACACCGCCATCCTGTCTCCTATAGAGCGGGGGTAGTTGTTAACCTTACGGCGACTGCTCTTGAAACAATCATTGGCTACTCAATTCCGGATGAACAGCCAGGCAAAGGATGCCGTGGCCTACGATAGATTCGGTAGACACCGTTTCACCGCTAAGCAAGGTAGAGGACAGTGCAAGCGACATCGAACTCGTACCCAGTCAAGAAACCGGAGTAATATGGTTGCAACTGGTAGTAAGGGCACTAGTGTCGGCCCGCTGTATAATAATAATAATAATAATAATAATAATAAAACTCTTTATTCTTAAGAAAACGTAGTTACCTGGCGGTAAGGTGTTGGCCTCTTACGTGCATGTGGCGGAGCTTCTTGACGGTGGACTGTTTTGTCCTAAGTCTTCTGCGCTCACCTCAGGGGAGACAGAAAGATCAAACTTCTTTAAAACTTCCCGAGATTACGGGTTCGCCCATTGTAGTCGACAGTTCTAGTCGTTTGGAGGCTTCCACGCTCGCTACTCCCGACTCCCAACACCCTACAGAACTCCCCACCGTGGGAATATATTTCCGGAATTAAAAATCTCTCCCAAAGAGTCATGGAAACAGTGAATGGGGACATTTGCATGCGTTTTTTTTTCACGCCTGCTGAAAGCGCCACTCGGCCGCTGAATGAGGAAGTATAGTGAGCATCCGTCGGATTATCAAGGAAGTAATTGTTTCAAATTTTACCAAAAGTTTGGCAATACCCAAATGGAAAATCACGAGAACCAGCAGGCTTTCGGGCGGTCGCCATGATTATCTCACAGATAAAGGAGTAATACAACAGCCGCATATCAGTGGGCAACGAACCACGTTCCGGTAGGCTCTTGACAAGTCAAAACGACATTGTCGTCGTATTCCGTCTCGCCTTCCCTGTATTCCAGTGGTTCATTCAATGGTTCATCCAGCATTTGTTTATAAAAATAAATTAGGTTGGATACTTTTTTGAGCAAACTGCATATATAAATATTTTGGTCCAAGACGCTGGGCCGCGCTTGACGATCGCTGCTTGAGGGAGTGGCGGGCGGGTGTCGGGCGACGCTTAAAAATGTAAATCACGCTCTAGATGCTCGACACCTGCGTTCGCCAGCCCTGCCATCTGTCGGATCCAGCCCCCACTAACTATACAGCCACCCAAAACCACCCCCCCCCCACTCACCCTACCGACCTCTACGGCTAGTAGAGACTTTTTGGGAGAGATTTTTAATTACATTTGTATGATTTTTAATTACACTGAGTTGAAAATAATGTACATTTTCTAGTTTAGGTATTTGGTGCTGAGGAAAGAATTGTTTATGTCCAACTCACTCCTTTTCAGTAAAAAAATGTTCTCGGTAAGGCCTAAAATTGAATTGCAAATGTCTCTACCGCTGTAGAAATGACGATATCTGCTTGCGCCAGTAAAAGCGGGGGTAATTTTGTCTAACACAAAAAAAAAATAAACTAAGATATTATTTTTACAAACGTATTTTGTAAATGAACTAAAAAGGGTTTAAAGAAATAAAATCGATTTTCGCCCCAAAATACTAAAAATTTAGATATTTTTGCAATGCCACTCGCCCGCGCGCTATCGATATATACATAAAGATTCGACTATTTCGACTTCGCGCGTCGTCTAATATAGTCGATTTGGCTTTTCAATTATAATATAATAAATTATCAAATGAATAGATTTTTATAAAGTAAAAATTACATTACAATAATAAAATAAATTAAGATTACTGTGTTATTTTATATATCACTCAAAAGTATCTTTAATAAATAGAAAAAAAATAATGTTTTGCCATAACATTTATGGAAATTACGTAATTTCAAACATTTTTTTTCTAATATTTTTCAAAAACTGTCTTGATACTATGCAAATAGACCATACGCTGGTGTAAATAGTATTTTTTAATATTGAGAATATCATCTCTAAGTTTTTCAAAAACTGAAGACTAATCACGCTCGTTTTTTTGGAAACAGTAACAGAATAAAGATAATTTACAATTAATATAGAAATAATATACCAATTTCGTTTTGGCGAAATGATAGCTTAAGGACCGGGTTTTTAAAATCCGGTTTAATTATATTAAAATTCTTTTTTGTGTTCTCACAACCAGGCCACAAAAATATGCTTCATAGGGCTTTTGGCCGCCACGGCCGGCACGGCCTCTTAACTAGAAAAAAAATATATCAAAACATTTTCTCCTGATTTTTTTTGTTCTTATAGAAGAGAATTTAATAATCTTTCTTTTTTTTAGGAACAACTCGATCCTTCTACTAGGTTTTTTTTTATCACTATGGTATCAATATGGTTTTGAGAATAACGAGTTTAAAGTTTTCTTTAAAGAAAAGTAGTAGGTTTTTTAGAAATCTGAGACTATCAGCTATTCCAGAGGTAAAAGATTCACGAATAGATTTCAAGTTTAGGTTAACAAAAAAACATGAAAAACATCTTTTTTGCCGTCTAAACCAGGCTCCCCCTTAAGTTGGCGGCCCTGCGAGAACTGACAAACTGATAACTACTGACAAACTAATAACTGAGTTTCTTTTCTCACATATAACTTTATTTATATTATTTAATCGAATTTTATATTATATTTATTGCCGATTATATAATGGAATTGCATTTTATTTATTATACAGGGTGCGGCAGTGAGGACGGACGGTTTTAAAAAAATCATAAAATAGTTAGTTTTTACTCAAAAACATATTTATTGATGGAATCAGGTTCGCAAGGAAATAGCATTTGAGACAGTCAAGTGTGGAAAATCACATCAGGCATGTGGTGGCCGAAATCGTTGATGCAGTGCTGGATTTCAAGTTTTGCATTTGCTACACAAAATATAAATTAAAATGATAAGATAAGCAGAAAAGTAGAAAGAAATAATAACAAAAGAAAAACAGATTATTAAAATGAAATAAAGACGCAGAGGAAAAGACGAAGGAAGAGCAAGGAGACGAAGGAAGGAAAGGGAAGCGAGAAGGAGTGAATGAGGAGGGTTGGTTATGCTATGGTTTTTATATGTATGTATTAGGGTATTAAGAACTATGTTACGGTGCATACACGACAACTGTTGTGCTATAATTATATTATGTAATCGAAACATCTGTCAATTTCGTATGTGATTATTATTCAGGATTTTGTATGGGAATCTGCCAATGTGAAAACACTTGTGTATCGAATGGCGCGGCGCAGTTTCCGCAGCTCGGGGCACTTGTATATTGTGAACGAAGGCTTTAAGCTTTTCTTTGTCGGTGGGGTGTACTGTAGGGCGTAGGGAGCTGGGATTAGCGAGCGTGAAGCCTCCAAGCGGTAGCATCTGTTCAAATAAAACATTTGTTATTCGATCCGGGACCGAGTTGTGCCGCCAAATCCTACCGCCATATTGCACAGATTGGCCACGGACTAGGGGTGTGTGATGCACATGTTTTTCCTCTATCGATATCGATATCGATAATATAGATAAGATAAAATATCTTTATTGATGACACGAGTTTAGAAGTCATAATAAATATACACTCGGGAGCAATGAACCCGGCTCACCAACAAACACCTTATTATCTCGAAAATTTGGCATACTAGCTTATTCAAATAAAAATATTGTATCGACTATGTAATGCTACTCAAACAAAATCAATAAAACTTCTTGGTTGCTGTAAATCAATATCATCGATTTTTTGAAAATCGGAGTAGGTACATATTCTCGGTATTTGTTTTGAAATTTTAAATTTTAAATTTTTTAAAATAAATAAAACTTGTTAGATATTAGGCCCGATTGCGTTTCTTCGTAAATTAAAATAGGTACTTAGTTCAACTGAACGAGACAGAGCAATACGTCAGAACGGAATATGAAATGAACTATCGTCGATTTTCCAGCACCAAAACTACCTGTCGAACTTATAGACGCCCGAATAAGTTTGAAGACATTTCGTGCAGTGTTAGATTTCTGCTTTACTTCCAAATATGAAATTTTAAATGTCAGCATATTTTGATTTTTTTTTAATAATTAATCTTATTTAAATAATAAATTTAGTGAATATCTGCATCCAAACTTTTCTCTGGTCGTAACGGTCTCCGTTCCAATCGGGTTCAGAAGAGGGAGGAAGAGAGAGTGCACCCGTGGTCGCGCGCCCACCTGTGCACTATAAATAGCCTGCGCACTTGACTGCTCCCGAACAATGGACTCTGAGAAGACTAAAAAGACCTATGGCGATGAAGTCACTATGACCGAACACGTCTAGAAGGATATATATTTGTTTTGACTTTTGTTTCTGTTCTGCAGCGGATACATATGGGGGGGGGGGGGGGGCGGGCGCCACTCCTTGACGCGATCGGCCCAGCGTCAAGCGCGATCTACGCCCGCCCGCGTATCCATCTACACGTGGAGCTAATGTACACAGTGCAGTTGGGCCATTATGACCCATGTGTTAGGGTTGGCCCAACTCACAGTTCAGCACCCATCCGGTAGCCTCAACGTAAAAGTGCGAGCCCGGGTAGGACTGTGTGCCTGCGGGCTAGTTTCCCTGGGAAACGCTCTTCGGGCTCTCCTGGACGGTTTGCGCACCGTGCGGCGTCAACCAATCGACTATGCATTCCGACTGATAACCAGGGGCGTCTGAAAACAGCTTGTTTTCTATTTATCGGGGGGGGCGGGGTTTTTAACCTTACGTCCACCGCTCTTGAAACGACCAATTCGGCAACCCTATCCCGATAAGTAGGCGAGCAATGGACGCCCTTGTCCGCGATAAATTCGGTAGACACCGAATCACCCGCTACCTAAGGGAGAGCATCGCGCGTGCGACCTTGAACCCGTAACAAGTCGGGAGGCCGGGGAAATCTGGCTGAAACTGGTATTAAGGGCGCGAGACCGCACGCTGGGTGCAAACCCAGTGTCTCGCGGTAAGGCATTGGCTTCTTACAGGCGAGTGGCGTAACTAGACTGTGGAATGTTTCGTCCCAAAGTCTTTTACGCTCACCTCACGGGATGCAGAACGATCAATATCGTTAAAACTTCCTGGGGTGACGGGTTCGTAGGTTGTAATTGACACCTCCATATATCCATCTACAGGCAATTTATTCGTCAGTTGAGTAGTTGTAAGCCTGTGCATATGACTTTTTTTATTTTTATTTATTTATTTAGGTAAGTAACAGCATGAAATTATAATTAGATACATAATTCTTAAAAAAAACATGTTTTTATGCCGATTATAACTACAAAACCTTTCTCAATAATCGAGAAAGCTACAGATTGGACTCTGGAGGTTGATTCGGTCTCTAAGCAGTATAAATTCCCTGAAAGTCTCGGATGCACAGCCCTCCGTCCAGATATAACTCTTTACTCTCTATCTCGGAAGGTGGCTCTTATTGTAGAATTAACTGTTCCATGGGAATCAAATATCCCAAAAGACCACGAGTACAAATTAAATAAATACCATGATCTTGCAAATGCCGTAACCCGGAACGGCTTCACTGTTCACCTTCACGCGGTGGAAGTTGGCGCTCGTGGCCTGCCAGCTAAATCTCTATTTCACCTCTTTAAAGATCTTGGCCTTTCCAGAAAAATAATCAACTCTTTCTTAGAAAAATTATCTAAAACTGCGATTTGCGCATCTCAAATTCTATGGCTTCGAAGGGGGAGTGAATGGGTGGCAAGGTGAACGCTCACATGTGGCAAGACAGCTGTCCTAAACCTACCACAGCCGGTTCGTAAGTCCGGAATCCACTGCTCACCCCCCAGAAGTGTAAAAAATAGTATTATGATGGGCCCGACTCCGGTCGGTGAATTCCATGGCAGCTCCGTTTGTATTTATTTATACGCCGTTCGAAATTATTTCAAAAATATTTTACAAACTAAATTATGAAACAAAATATACATCCGTAAATATTTATTAGTTGAGAGAAAACGGATCTATACCGCGCGGAAATAGACGACATTTCTCCCGAAGCATTTGTAGACGGCCAATGTAACTTTGCCGAAAATGTAACTTTGCCGGGAGAACTCATCGTTGAAGTCTACGTGGCAAGGACTCATCCCCACCAACCAAGAAATGTCAAATGACCGCAAAAGTTGTAGAGTTAACCGCAGACATATATAAATCATACTTATACAACATAAATTCTAAATATTTAAATAGGAATACATAATATATAAATTGTGTTATATTTATACATAGGTACATATTACAAATCAATAATTACATGCAGTTGTCGCCGCTGCTTCAAGGGCGGATCGCACTGCCGATTTGAAACTAATTGTGTTTCTACTATAAATGTCAAGCTCTGTGAATTGATGATTATACGCACGTGGCATTCGGTAAACCCCTCAAATGAATGGCGATTAGCTCGGGTTTGCTTACGGCAAAATGTATATAAATTTATATTTACATTTACATTTACATAGAGCGGGGTTCACTATAGAGCTATAGCATTACTATAGAGCGGATTACTATAGAGCGGCGCACATTTATATTTACATTTATATTTACATTTATATACATTTATATACATTTTGTATACATTTTGCCATAGGCAACCATTATTGGACGCCTCACATACGAGGGGAATGAATTGCGCGTGTAGTTAGAATGTCGTCTCGGGGCTCAAATAACTGTATAGATCGGGTCTTACGTTGCGGCACCTTCAGAGCAATGCTCGAAACTAGGTATGGGCTATCCAGCGTTCCATTGACTTTTTATTCCACCCATAGCTAAGATGTGTTTAAGCGCCCCCCCCCCCCCTTTTGAGGCGGCTGCTGTTCTGTCACACTAAAATATAAGAATATTTCCTGGTATTCAGTATTCATTACTAATGCGGTAATTATTGAATAAGCTAGAAATCTTAGTTTTCAAGATATTAAGGTTTATGCTGGTGACCATAAGTACCTACAACATAACATATAGAGTATTTTAGTCTTTTATTAACATATAGAGTATTAGAGTATTTAGAATACTTTAGTCCGAGTCATGTCGTTCCGTTTATCTTATCGACACTCCAGCTCCTCAATGTCCGTCCCTAAGGGGCTCCATCTGTCGCCGCGTCCTCCCAACCCTCTTTCGGCATTAAACATTATTATTCGCATGTGACGGCGGACGGGACGCCATCTGTGACCGCAGTCGCCGAACGCCCAGCCATGCGACCAACCAAACTCACCCCCCTCCTTTCCCACAACCCCAACCCCCTCCCTACTTACCCCCCCCCCCCTCCTTTTAATCCTAGACTCGCCGAGCTGACACAAAAATTACCCCTAAGTGCTCATACACGCATTACACATGCCTCCTTCAGCCAAATTAACCATAGGTACAACAAAAATAAGAAATACTATACAGAGTGGTTTTAAATTAACCGGCGTCCTTGAAGTGGGTAAATCAATTCGAGCAAATAAGCAAGTTTTGTTAAAAATGTATGAAAAAAACAAATTATAATGAAAAATATAAAAATGTTTTTTCGAAAATTTGAAAATTTTCATTTTCTATAAAAAATATAAAATGCGTTGAGCACGCTGCGCCATCTAGCGATAGGTAAAATATCGCGAATATTGTCTATTCGTGATATTTTAGCTGATGCTCCTTAGCGTATTTTTTCCATTAACCTATTGTCAAAATATGTTACTACATTGAATAATTTTATAAAATAAAAGATAATAAATATTTGTAGAAATTTATTCAATTCAATTTATTTCCAAAAACAAAAATGTTTAGAAAGTACAAGTTACATTTCAATTATATCTACTTATTTGATAATATTATCAATAATTCCTTACAACCAGTTTATGGTCAAGTATTTGATAATTAAGGCGACGTGATACCTGGGAATGACCATATCTGAAGAATTTTAGTTTTTTGAGTTTTTTTAAAATATAAGCATTACTTTTTTTTTTAAATCTAAGTGTATCCCTCGATAAAGAACCAATTTAAAATTTGGACTAAAAAAAGTTGCTCATTGCATTGGACATTAAGGCTTCAAACTGACTTCGAAAACTTTCAGGCGCGTTTACTCCTACAATGTAAGCAGTTAGTGTGTTTTATTATAATTTCATAATATTGACTGGTTAATTCTCTAAAGCAGCACTTAGCCACATTTTTTATTTAGGCCCTAAATTAATTATAATTAATTAAAACGTGAGAGCGCTCTGAGAGTTACGCTAAATATGCTTTGCCATTACCACCCTTATACCGCCACTGCGTAAAGATAATTATTCTGTGCTAGCGCTGCGATAGGCATTTAGTACGCGCCTAATAGCCGGGGCGAGCGGACGTAGAATCTGCGCTTGACGCTTCGTCAACGCTGGATTTTTATTGGTCAAACCAACCCTACAAAATTGACCCCGCCTATTTTTTCGCGTGTCTGCCCATTTCGGATATTTTTCTGAGGTCTCATGTCGCCTTAAACTTGGAATCATATCAATGATAATAATTCCAATAACAGAAATTTGAATGCAATGCAATATCCCATCTTAGATTAGATTTAGATGACATGATCTATTAGGGTGCCAAGTGTAGGTATCTTAAAATAGCAATAATAATAATGGCAACAATATGATTAAGAAATGGCATCAATATTAGATAAACTACAGAATATATATTTGTATATATGGCTACTTTTATAAACATTGGTTCAAACAATAGCATCTGCTATTTTTGATCCAGCAACACCTGCTATATTCTTAACTATATCAAAGCTCCCGTCAGGTCCCTCTAGTCCTTTGTTTCCGAGACCAAATGGGCTTTCTCCAGCAGTCCTTAAGTAGTAATTGCCTCTGGCTTTTGGGTCCACGTTGAAGCCCATTGGACTGAAAATATATGTAACAATTATCAGAAACATACAAGATACATTTGTAAACGTTAGAACTGTTCTGAACAACTTTTTGATCAAGATATTTTATATTTGGGACGAATAAAAATTTAGCTCCCCCGATATAAATTTCGTTGCAGAGAAGTCACTCTTGGTGTGAGATAATAAAGTAAAGTGCGCAACAGTTTCCTTCATCAAAGCCTGTGTTATTATAACAAGGTCCCAACACATATCAGAAGTCTTGGAGAGAACCAATTTAAAAAAGTCTTATTTAATGGCCTAGTCAAGAATCCTGTATATGACTTAAGAGATTTGGATAATGCTGAATTCTTATTCCAGAGCATCCTAATGTAAAATAACGGATAATTCATGATAATCAACTTTGCCAAAGAACGTAATTTTTATTTTTATTTTTATCGACGACGGCTGTATTGCTAGATTTGACAATTAACTTAAATTTAGATATTTTTAATATACCCTCATCTATTTTCTTGACCATCATATTATTGCCTTGATAATTATGACTACAGACATTGAGCTCTTTTTTTGATCAGCAATTCTGATTATTAGATTATTTTCTATTTATCAATGGTTTTCAAACCAATTATAATTTACTAAAATTAATTTATATTGCCACAACTATATAATGATAGTTAATATTCTTTAATTAATTACATTATTTAAAATTTTAGAGACAAAGACGCATCCAAGTGTAGGAAAGCCTACCTACTGGAGCAGAAATAAATTGAAATTGAAATTGAAATAATAATTTTGTTATTGGGCATTTAGACAACTTTGAGGTCTTATAGATTTAGATAGTACGCTGTGTGCAAGAAAGCCTTCAATCACTGAAATACTTAAAAAAATGGCTCATACCCTCTAATATTTTTTTACGTACCAGAGTGCAAAAAAATATGGTGACAATTCGTTATTGCCACGTACTATCCATGCATACGATAAAATAAACCAGTAGTCAGTTAAGGACGTACATAGGTAAAAAGGAGGTACGTAAAAAGCTGGAGATCAGATTTAATTAAGTTAGCATTCCGCCGTCCCACACGCACTCACATGCACATGACATATAGAGTTGTCAACTACAACGGGCGAACCCGTCACCTCAGGAAGTTTTAACGATTAGTTGTTCTCTCTCCCGTGAAGTGAACGCAGAAGACTTGGACAAAACAATCCACCGCCAAGCTCCGCCACATGCCCGCAAGAGGCCAAAGCCAGGAGTTTTACCCAGCGGGCTTACACTAACGCCCTTGCTTCCAATTACGAGCAGATTACTCCGGTTCCTCGATTGGTTACGAGTTCGAGGTCGCTTGCGCGGTACTCTCCCTTACGAAGCGGTGAAACAGTGTATACCGAATCTATCGCGGACCACGGCATCCTTTCCCCGGCTGTTCACCCAGGATCGGGTAGCCGATGGTCGTTTCGAGAGCAGTCGCCGTAAGGTCCGCAACCACCCCCGCTCTATAGGAAACAGTACTGCTTCCAGACTCCCCCGACTGTTAGTCAGAGTGCACAGTCGATTGGCTTATGCCGCACGGTGCACAGACCGTCCAGGAGCGCCAGAAAGTTGATTCCCAGGGGAACTTACCATGAGGCCAGAGTCCTACTCGGGCTCGCACTTCATGCATGGAGGTCGCCGGATGGGTGTTGACCCGTGAGTGTGACCAATCCTGAACAGAATTGGTTTTCGTGGCCAACCCAGCAAGGGCCCATTAGCTCCCATTATCCCAAGACCATTAGCTGCATGCCCCATGCATGCACATGACATACATCCTACAGATGCACACAAACACACACACACACACACGCACGCACACACACCCATACGCTCTTCATTACCCTTAACCCCTCAAGCGGCGGGTGTAAATCTTGGCAGTCACCTGTCATTTCTGAGAGTTGAAGGTCAAAAATATAACACTTTAGAAAAATGATCATCAGAAAGAAACTACTTGGTGGATCATAAAAAGAAGAATTGGAGAATGATCGCATTAAAATTTGGAATTTGGATTTATTTTCATACATATATCCGAAGAGAAGCTACATAATATCCAAAGAGAAGCACAGATCCGAGCAATGGCAGCACTCGACTAAGTGCCCCCAGAATACAAACAATTATATTAGGGATTCTAGACTGCGAGAAGCACAACTGAATAATCGTACAATACAGAATTTATCCGTCTCTCTCACACATATCTAACAGGGGGTGATTTTGGTGTAAATTCCAGTTCGTTGAGACTGCGGTTTGTCGCGACGCGCTCGTACTTACCCGTTTTGGAACGTTACTGAGCATTGACTAATACATCGTACCCGATTCGGGACATTTTTGTCTTGAGGGGTTAAAACACACCAACTCCCATATACCAACACTTACACAAATAGAAAACTTACTTCTAAATTTAAAGTTACTTTCTGTTTTCTTTGTATTATCTAGCATAGTTTGTATCTATATATATAACACAAAGTCGGGTTTGTTCGAACACTTATAACTCGAGAACGCCTGGACCGATTTTTATGGTTTTTGATTTGTAGTATTTGTCTCCGTCCCGAATAGCAGAATAACTATTCAAAACTAAAATTGGAAAGTTTGCGAAAAATTAAAATAGAAGAAAAAACATTTTCCCGTACAAAATGTAAATCCGTGTTTTTCTCATTGTCAGTTGTACGTGGCATATTCGCGTGTCGGCAAATCATCCGCTTTATTTGTTCTTGCGCCTGATAAAAAAAACAAAAAATGTCGTATATCACAAGGTGCTTCAATGAAGAGAGAAGAATTAAACCGAGTGCATCCCATGCTGCACAATATATAAATAGTTTAATTCAATCATGTCTTGCTGACACGCGATTGATATACTTAATTTTTGTACTTTTATATTTCTTTTTGTGTTATTATCTTAATAAAGTAGTGAACTTAATATGTATTTTGTATTCATTGTATTACTTCCATAAAATCATAAATTAAGTTCATCTAATCTGTAACACGTTATTCATTGACCGTTAGGCGGTACGAAGTTCACCGGGTCAGCTAGTAAAAAAATAAATACGGACAACGAACATTCTGTGAACTTTGAGCATTTTTTAAACTTCGACCATTTAATACAAACTGTCACAGATAACGAACCGCGTGGACTGGCGAGTTGTCCAGTGTTGTTGATCAGAGGGATCCCACTTTTTCCTTTTTTTTTGCTACGCAATTTAATTTTAGGTTGCGCGACTTTCCCCACGCCGTATTTGAATTATACCGCAAATTCAATAAATATTAAAAAATATTTGTAGCATGCTCACCTGATAAGTTGATCTCCGCATTTGTTAATAATGAATGTTTTCCAGTCTGCGCATTTTCTTGCTAATAGACTAGTTGGGTTGATAACGCTTTCGGCATAGAAGTCGTACGCCCTGCCGTGATCGCAAGTCGGCAGCGTGCAGCCAGGCTGGGTTTCACCAGCATTTGGGTAGAAATCCACGTGACCTGGATCATTTAACATTCGGTCAAACCTTAACTGGTACTTAGGTTAGGTTAGGTTGGGGAGTTAATGGGCCCTTGCTGAGTTGGCCACGAAGACCCATTCTGTTCAGGGTTGGTCACACTCACGGGTCAACACCCATCCGACGGCCTCCACGCATGAAGTGCGAGCCTGGGTAGGACTCTGGCCTTGGTCAGTTTCCCCTGGGAATCAAACTTCTAGGGCTCCTGGACGGTCTGCGCACCGTGCGTCGTAAGCCAATCGACTGTGCACTCTGACTAACAACTTGGGTTGTCGACTACAACGGGCGAGCCCGTCACCACAGGAAGTTTTAACGATTAGTCGTTCTATCTCCCTGCAGTGAGCGTAGAAGACTTGGGACGTAACAGTCCACCATCTAGCTACGCCGCAACCCGTAAGAGACCAACGCCTTAACCGCGAGATAGCCAGTAATGTTACCTGGCGGGCCGACACTCGCGCCCTTACTTCGAATTGTGACCAGATTTCTCCGGTCTCTCGATTGGTTCCGAGTTCGAGGTCGCTTGCGCGGTCCTCTCCCTTACGAAGCGGTGAAACGGTTTATACCGAATCTATCGTGGACCACGGCGTCCTTTGCCCGGCTCTTCACCTAGGATCGGATGGCCGATGGTCATTTCAAGAGCAGTTGCCGTAAGGTCCGCAACCACCCCCGCTCTATAGGAAACAGTACAGCTTCCAGACTCCCCCGACTGCTCTTGAAACGACCATCGCAATCCTGAACCAACCCGATCCTGGGTGAACAGCCGGGCAAAGGACGCCGTGGTTCCGGATAGATTCGGTATAGACCGTTTCACCGCTTCCTAAGGGAGAGGCCCGCGCAAGCAGCGACCTCGAACTCGTAACCAATCGAGAGACCGGAGTAATCTGGTCGCAATTGGAAGTAAGGGCGTGAGTGTAAGCGTGCTGGGTGACACACCTGGTTATCTCGCGGATAGGGCGTTGGCCTCTTACGGGCATGTGGCGCAGCTTGACGGTGGACTGTTTTGTCCAAATCTTCTGCGCTCACTTCACGGGAGATAGAACGACTAATCGTTAAAACTTCCCGAGGTGACGGGTTCGCTCGTTGTAGTTGACAACTCTATTTGGTACTTATATATAAGACGAAAAGGGCGCATCTGCCAAAAAGTTGTAACAGAAGGAAAAAAATGTGATAAATGTGAAGGCTTACTCTGTTGATATTTAAAAAAACTTGTGAAGGTTTTTATTTTAGATGTGTGCAACATCCTATCGAGATCACTTAATTTTTATTTTATTTTACTCATAATAAAATTATTTCGTTTTTCGCTTTTCAATTGGGCAAAATATAATCATTCAGGAATATTACACAATTCATTGAAACATTACACAATATTACACAATGGGCTCGATTGCGTTTCTTCGTGAACTAAATTCGGAAATTAGTCCGTGTGAACGAGACAGGGCAATACGCTAGAGCGGAGTGTGAGATGAGCGGTTGTCACTTTTTCGCATTAAAACTGCGCGCCAAGGTCAAATCTTAGACCGTACGAAATATGCTCGAATTTATTCGGACGAGTATAAGTTCGGCAGGTAGTATTAATCGACGATCGTTCGTTTCATATTTCGCTCTAACATATTGCTCTGTCTCGTTCGCTTTGACTAATTTTAGTTTTAGTTCACAAAGAAACGCAATCGGGCCCAATACATACATAATTGGCCAATTACATAATCGAGTACTAAGCAGTAAAACATATATCATGGTAAGCGATCACTTCAGTCCATTCAACATAGTATTAGTTATAACGAAAAAAAATCAACACGAAATAGGTTCGGAGTATTTACCATGTCTTTTCATTTACAAAAATATATAATAATCTTGTCGAAAATAGACAAAATTGAATAATTAACTTGTTTCATATTAGAAAACGTAAAATTTACCTTTCATATGAGACCTCTGAAGTCATATTCATACTCGTAGCTGGGGATTTAGTGCGATGTACCCTGCATTTTGTGATTAAAGGCTCATACTTGGCACAATTATTCCTTAGGTGGTCCTGAGTGGATTTAGACCGGGAGCCATCGGGGGCCACCCCGCGGGTGGCGGGGGGAGGGGGTGGAAGTTTGATTCCGCCGCGCGTCACTTTGAACCCTATAGGTGCCCACTTTGCGCGTCACTTTGAGCCCTATATCTGTCGGACTATAGGTGCTCGAGCAAGTGGGATATCATTTTCGGGTAACTCAATGATAACGAATTCATTTCTGGAAGAAAAAAAATACCTATCCATAGAAAAAATATGAAATAATTGGTAAAATCCAAAAATCGTTGACATATTTTTTTTACTTATACGAAGTTTACTTTTTAACCATAACAGGTATCGGTATGCAAAAAATATATTCTGAAAGCTACACTTATCTTAATTACAGAAATATAATTACTTATTGGAGTGCTATTGTAAAATGTGAGTGAAAAAAATATAATTCATCGCACGGCAGACCGACGTATTACGTCCGTTACGTAGAGACGGGCATCTAGCCAAGTTAGATAAGTACTTATCGGATTGTTTAGTTTCTGCGATTAGCCAGTGAGTTAAAAACAAGAAGTACAATCGTTATTATTGTTATGATAACTATATTATTATTGTTTTTTCTATTTAATAAAAATAATTCATCATTCACACACCGTACCTAACTGATATTTGTGCACATACCTTAATAATTTGTCTGCAATCCCTACCACTTCGTTGCATACCTACCCATACTTACTTATTTGCTACAAGAAACTATTAAAACACTGAAAATAGGCTATTCTTTTGAATGCCCGTTTTCAAATTTCTCATTTCATTATTTATGAAACAGGAGCAACACCCTTGCTCTTCGTAGCCATATAAGTGAAAAATGTATGGGCTATTACTTTACAAATTTTATACCAATTTAGATGATGAATTTGTAATTTTAGTTTATAAATGTATCATTAACTTTATTCTTATTATTTAACACTTCACTGACTACTTTGGATATTACCTACTATCAACAATTTTTAGTACGTTTTCGAACCTATTCGAATTATTGACTATTTCAATTATTAGGCTTCTATTTTAATTATTTCACTTTTACTGACTATTTTAGTTAGTATGATGAGTAACTCTTAGTAGGTACCCATTCAAATTATTGATTCTTTTGATTAATGAGCCTTTATTTTGTTTTGTAATAAGATTTTATAATAAATAACTTTTAGTAGGTTCCAAAGTTTCTAAGATACTATTTTTCCAATCTAATAGCTAAATTCTTAACAACCTATGTATGTTACGTAAAGATTAGAGTAGTAATTAGATTTACTACCTAATACAAATATTTTGCCACGTCCAAGAGCTGTTTTTAGCCACTAATTGGATACGACGTAAATGTTATGCATGTTATATACTTAATATATCCTATCTATACTTACTTTAATATAAAACAAACATTATAATTTTTACCTAAGGCAGTCGCAATATCATGATAGCAGAGGTACTTTTCAGTACCTTTGTGTTTTCCAGTACCTTTGTGCACCCACAGCTCCTCAAGCTGGGTAATTGTGGTAATTTGCACTTCTGCTGCTGCTGGTCTGCGAAGTCAGTATCCACAGTCAATAGCATATTTTTTGTCAAGCCATGAGCGACAGTGTCAGATACATGCACCATCATGCGAGTGTCCACATCTTCGTGGTTATGTATCACGTAACCACGAAGAAGCGTACGCTTTGTATCACGTGTGATATTGCTTAAAATATTTGGTCCACCCATGTTGCAAACTTCCTTGCCGTTGTCAGAGCAAGCAATTCTTCCTTAAGGAATTGGTTATCATCAAATTGGCCTAACCTTTAGGTAGTTTCGTCGTAGCAGTGACCCGTGTTCTTTGAACGTTTTCCTCTGTTAATATTTTTTATGCTTTCATTGTTATGTGTCCCAAACCATATCTAATTTTGAAACCCTGTAAGTTCTTTGCAAAGAAATGGTATACATACTGGTGTACCTATTCTCCAAAGTCTTCCTATGGCCAGAACTCAGCATGTGGACTAATGCAGATCCATCTAGAATTTTCGCTGAGACTTGTGTGGCGTTTGGAACGGTTGCAGTGCCAAAAATACTGGTAATCGATTTTAGTAGGTCTGACCTTGTTCCAGATCGCAATGTACCTATTGAAAAAAGTTCTAGAGGACTGGCTTGGTTTTCTTGCGCCAAGAATGAATCGAGATCTTCTACTCTGTGCTCAAAAATTGCAATATAAAGTTTGCTGAATAGACTGCAGTCATTCTCAAGGCCTCTTATTTTGCTTTCTTTTTGCTCTCACTCTTTTTTTATGTGTTTGAATAACTTGTATAATTATATTATGTATATACTTGTTGTATAAGGAGATATTACTAAGTTTAGTTGGATCCAGTAAACTTTTTTTTAGAGTTTGTGTGTAATATTTCTTTACAAATGTTATGTATTTAAGAGCAATAGCTTTACAAGATCAGTAACTCTTTGCCGCTTTTTTCTATCTTGAATACTGCATTTACAATTTCAGTACATAGAAGTCTGGAGACTGTTGGACAAAAGGATTTCCTGGAGTATTTATTGTAGCTACCGGTGATTGTAGGTCTAGAATAAAGTTCTTCTTATTTGCAGCAGTGTCAGAAAGATGGCTGCCGTGTTTATCTGTTGCGCTGTTCTCCGTAACAAAATACAAAACATCCGGCTCAAAACTGTAAACGGTATCTACCAATTCAGGTCCAGCGACAAGCCACTTAGTCAGGGTTTTCAGTCAAACCAATCAATTCTGTGATGTCTAAAATAATATTATGTTGTATAATGAAGAAGTAATCACAAACTATTTAGCGTAAAGATGAATGTAAGTGTAAAAATAGGTCCTACTTATGTAAATACATCTCCTTTTAATGTGGCATTCATTTGCTCATGTGCTTGGTCCAAAGCCATCCCCATAAACTTGCGATAGCTTTTTCGACCCAAATATTACACAATTTTCAAAGTGCTTTAATAATTCTCCGCGCGGCAGACAAATTATTCTTTCACTGTTTACTACTGAACTGAGTGGATGAACCAAAAGGATTCACCAAAGGAGCTGGCACTGCTCGCTCAAAAAAGCGAGTAGTGCCCGCGTCGCCCTGCAGATTGACGAACTTCTCAAGACATTATAACGTATGGTAAAATGCCCTCCCTTATGTAATTAAGTAGGTATGGGTAGGTATGTACTTTTATATACTACTTGCTATTATTTTTTCGACGAAATAGTAGGGATTACCAAAAAAATTCACTTACGTAAGTATTTAAGGTATGTTAAGCACAAATAATTAGGTACGGTGTGTGAATGACTTATTTTTATTAAATAGAAAAAACAATAATAATATAATTTATAATACGAATTATTACTATTGTACTTGTTATTTTTAACTCACTAACCTATCGCAGAAACTAAATAATCCTATTTGTACTTCTTCTAACTTCGCTCGATGGCCGTATCTACCAAGCAGGCGTAATACACCGGTCTGCCGTGCGATTAATTATATTTTTTTCACTCACTTTTTACCTTGGTAGTCCAATAAAATATATACTGGTGTAATTAAGATCAGCGTGGCTTTCGGAACATATTTTTTGAATACCGATACCTCTTATGGTTAAAAAATAAACTTTGAATATGTAAAAAAAATATGTGAATGATTTTTGGATGTTACCAATTATGTCATATTTTTACTATGGAGCGGTATTTTTTTTCTTTCAGAAATGAATTTGTTATCATTGAGTTACCCAGAATTGATATCCCACTTGCCCTAGTACGTATAGTCCGAGAGATATAGGGATCGAAGTGACGCGCGGCGGAATCAAACTTCCACCCCCTCCCCCCGCCACCCGCGGGGTGACCCCCAATGGCTCCTGGTCTAAATCCACTCAGGACCACCTAAGGAACAATTGTGCCAAGTATGAGCCTTTAATCACAAAATGCAGGGTTCCCATACAAACTGTTGCACTAAATCCCCAGCTATCGTCCTTTTTCCGTATTATAACAGTCCCTCGTCGCTTCCAATTTTGTACAAATATCGGTTGTCTGTAAAGTCGGTTTACTGACGATAGTTGAACGTGACAACGTCATAAGAAAATACTGATGGAATGGTTGCATTTGAAGCAGTTTCATTTAAGATTCTGACATTGTTTATTACAAACACCCAAAAATATATGCTTTTATACTCACCGATTTGACTACAACATGTAAATTTATTATTGTGTAGCAGTATAATTGTATAATTGTTTATTGTTTAAAGTTTATTGTTTTTTTTTTAATTTGAAAGTTTGAAATCGCAAACTGTTAAATAACGGTTTGAAAAGCGTTTGAGCATGCTGCGCCATCTAGCGGTAGGTAATACGTCGTAAATAAACAATATCAGCGACATTTTACCAACCGCTAGAAAGCGCATCGTAATGATAGCTTTTCATACTTTTTTAATTTTTTTTATAAAAGTTGCTTACTTCGTTGCACTTCGTCGTACCCACAAAAAAATTGTCCGTTCAGTAATAACATTCCGTATATCAAGAATACACATAAAATTATGTCAAGAATTTAAATCAATCTAGTGATTTTCATTCGTACTATTTTAGACTGAGGTTAGTAAATAATTCTTGTCGCAACCGGTAGATGGCAGCATTTATATTGAATAATAAATATAATAAATGGAACGCCTCAGAGCGAGGTAACGCCGCATGAGTCATGTTTTTTCGTGCATGCAGCCAGCTCCATCGAATTATAAGACGTTGTCACGTCAAAAATATTTATCATTGAAAATTCAATGTCATAACACGTGGTGATTGCAAAGCCGTCCCTGGCTTCACCATCTCAAACAATATGATTAAAATAATACTCACCGACAGGATCCTTAAGTCCAAAAACTCCGCCATTGGTATGAGTGACATCCACAAAATCAGCATCTTCTTTGCTTAGTCTAAGGTCCTTCTCCAGGTCGATAAAGCAGGGTCCCGCCGGATCCAGCGAAGAGATCCTTACCAACCTTTCTCCGGTGAGGTTCCTGAACATCTTTCCAGTAAACCCAGCAACGTGGGAACCCAAACTGTGGCCTATTAAGTGGATGCGCTCACGGGGTACTCCGGCTGTAATTATACATATATCAAACGTGCGGTCGAGCGCATTGTTGTTGTTAGGATTAATGATATCCGATATACGGATAATAATGTCTAACTAGTAGCTAACGATTCTGTGCAGCATGGGCCATATGGCCTGTTTGTTATCTTGGGTCGTCTCAACTCACGGTTCGACTGCCATTCGGTAGACTCCTCGAAGAGGGACGAACCTAGAAAGGACTCTGTGAACCCTGTCACAGCTGTGTCGTGGACACCTGGGGGACCACCTCCCATCGTGCGGATTTAGCCTATCGACTGTCCACACCGGCGACTAATTGTGGGGGGTCTGGAAACGTACGTTTCCTAAACAACGAGGGTGGTTGTTGATCTGAAGTCAACTATCTTTAAAACGACCATTTATCCACCCGATCCCATGTGATATTGACGGGCAAAGAGTGCCACATATCGATAAATATCAATTTAAAATTTAAATTTAACTTTAAATTTTAAATTGTACTCAAGTATTAGATAAGACTTGCCCTCTCGTCTCAAAAGAATTCATCGATGTTAGTACCACCTAAACACAGGTTCATACCTAGTGAGGTGGTAAACCGTTATGTCAAAAGAAGAATTTCCTTTCTAAGCTAGGTATAATACAATAAACAAGACGAAGACCTTCGGGAACGAGAAAGGGCTCAAATACGTTTGGGTGAAATACGGGAAAATCCATATCCGGAAAAATGACACTTCGCCCGTGTTCATCATCAACAATGTGTCTGATTTAAACAAAGTTTCTTAATCTGTCTCTATGCTATTGTATACTTCCCATCGCTATTTAAGATGTACCTCTGTGAAACTATCGAACTTATCAGTGCCGTTCATTTCTTCGTATTGTATGTATTGAATTGCTTAGAAATAGTGTTATATATACCCGCTTCATTCCTTCTCAGTATAAAAATGTTTGTAACCCTTGCTTTCACCGCTGCTTCGCTCACTCGCCGTTCACACGCTTAGGATGATCACGTCAGATACCGGTTTCTATACTGCATTTTCACTAGTCAGCTATGCTCGCCTATATCGTCTGCATACCCTGTTCGTACTAATTTTATTGTTTTATATTTAATAATTCATTTATCACTCACAATGCTACTTACTAAATAAAATTAATCTCCGTGTTCCTTCCAACCCAATAGATTTAACCCTGCTCTTCATGTTCCTCATGCTGGTAGGTACCAACTATAGGCAAAATGCATTTCTGTGGCGAACAAGTGACAATTGTAATTATTTGATTAAACGCTTTGACTTTGATCTATTCTGTACGAGTACTAACTCAGCTAGGCAGCAGCTGAACAGTGAATTCTTTAGCATTAATTGTGGAATATTTTTTGATGTATTTTTAATCGTTAGCTTTATTTGAAACGTCACGCATGTTTCTACAACGTTACCTAAACGTGAAAACCTTTAATTGGCTCTCTGTTATCCTACTCCTCTTTTTGTTAAATTATAATTAGCTGTTGGTTTTCCTAAAAATAAATAAATAAATAAATAAATAATATATACACTTATTATAAACTGTTTTTTTTTGTTAGAATAAGGATTTTCTTTGTAATTTGTAACTTGAATTATGGAAATAAATAAAATAAAAAATAAATAAATAAATTCGTACTGAATTACCGCAAAGTTAGGCAGAGGCTGGGCAAGCGAGCTCGAATCTGTGGCCAGACAGAGAGTCGGAGAAATTCGGCCAAGGCTGGCAGTGAAGTCCCTTTACTATTTACTGAACATAGTATTCAAGAATTTAACTACTAGATTGTCAAACTATACATATAAATATAATCAAAATTGAAGCCTAATATTTGAAACAGTCTATAACTCGAAAAGATACGTAGTAAAATTCTTCATTGTAATATTCAAATTGTCAGTAAAATGTTAAATAATCAAATCAAAACTACGCCATGCATTTAAAAACTAAAAGTACGAATAAAAGACCAAATAAAATAACCAGATAATAGGGCCCTACTTTCAGGGCATTTTATGATTCAGTGAAGTTATATAGTCATTAATAAATCTATCCAAAGAATAATTAGGGTCAGTAATGTTATTATACTCTAGGGGTGTATTCATTAAATTAAATTACACAGCGAGGAGATCGCATCTATTGTACCATCGCATCTATTGTACCGTACCATCGTACAAATATTTTTGTAGACAGGCCAGTGGGAAGGGTTATAGCTCTTCTTAATTCGTTACCCACAGAAATAGACATCTTTTGTATATCCCTTTGGCAGCTAAAAAGGCAACTCCCTGCTATCTCATGTTTATCATAAACTGTCTTTTATTTAGTTTTATATTTTTATGTTTTTTTCTTGTTCAATGTTAGCATTAATTTAGTTATGTAAGTCATTTATTTTTAGACTTACACTCTAACTTTAATATTCAAGGGCGAATTGGATTCGTCTGTAATGCTCTTGAATATTATAACTTGAATAATAATAAATTAAGGCTTCTTGGATATGCTCCAGACTTTTAGTTGTAATTTTTCTTTTAGTTATGCTGATTTAGGTTGAGGTCACTATACATTGTCTATGACACCAATTTAATTGTTGCCCGCGAATTACTCTAATTAAAAGGCGGTAAATTCCACATACCTTGCACCATCTCTGCCAAAAGCAAGCCCAACTTCTCCCCCATAAATCTGACGTAAGTAGTCGACCTGAGATACAGCCACTTGATCAGGCTGCTGCCGTCCAAGGCCAGGATATTGTAGTTCTTCTTGGTGGAAAAGGCGTTGCTGATGATAGAGAAACTGGTGCCATTTGGATTGTCGGTAAATCCGTGGATGTAGAGTACGATGTGTTTGTTTACATCGAAATCGCTGGACAGTCGAATGTTCCTTAAATTTAGAAAATACGAAAAGTTTTTGAATTGGTTGAGTTTTGTTTGCTCTGGGTGAGAAATGTAATTATATATATATACTCAAAAAAATGTTTTCGGCAAGATTCTCAGTCTCTCATGGTGAATGAATAAATGAAAATATTTGTTGCAGACAATCATTGGTGAATAGCGAGAAAATATTATACGTGCTCAAATATCTATGTATACCATTTTTCAAGGCGATCGGTTGAACGGTAAATAAATTGACGTGCTGCATTGCCACCTAGTGGCGAATTACAACAGTGAATAGCGCGAAAATATTATACGAGATCAAAAGTTTACATATACCAATTTTCAAGGCGATTGGTTGAATTTTATATACATTTACGTGGTGCAGCGCCATCTAGTAGTGAGTTACAACAAAGTAAATAGCGCGAAAATAGTATGCGGACTCAAATGTCTATGTATACCGATTTTCATGCAATCGGTTGAGCGGTATAGAAGTTGAAGTGCTGCAGCGCCACCTAGTGGGCTCAAATGCGTGCTCAAATGTCTATGTATACTAATTTTCAAGGCGATCGGTTTAACGGTATATAAATTGACGTGCTGCAGCGCCACCTAATGGTGAGTTAAAACAAAGCCGATATCATAAAAAATCCTCCATGAAAAAATACATATATGTGTTAACTTTCATGGTGATTGGTCGAACGGTTTCGGAGTCTATTGAGCTCGGACAGACCGACAAACAGACAGATATACCAACATCCATATTTATATATATGTATACACATAACAATGAATTTTGGTATATCTGTCTGTCAGTCTCTCCAAGCTTAATAGACTACCACACCGTTTGACCGCTCACTATGAAAGTAGGTACATATATGTATTTTTTTATGGAGAAGGTTTTTATGATATTTTCTTTGTTGTCCTCGGTCCTAGGTGGCGCTGCAGCGCATCAACTTCTATACCGTTGTAGCGATCGCCATGAAAATTAGTTTAGGTACATAGGTATTTGAGAAAGGATAATAGTTTCGCGCTATCCACTTTGTTGTCGCTCGCCACTAGATGGCGCTGCTGCGCATCTACTACTATACCGAGCAACCGACTCACATGGACCTACCATGAACGCCACCCGGACAACACCAAGTTAATATTCCACTAGTACTCTTATAAAACTCATAAATTTATTTCCATCTTATGCCTACCTATGCGCCGTTGAAATGTTGTATTCTTTCAGTCCTTTGAGAGTCTTCATTGCAATCTTGAGATTTTCTACATTCGGTTCTTCTCCTTTTTTGTAAGCGTTGTAGTCTATTCCTATTAACTTCTTCACGGGCTCGCCTGCAATATTACCAAAAACAATTCAAAATATTGATACGAAGTGAGTCAAAGAGACATTAATCATTTCATCCAGCTACATAGGGCACGTGGATCATCGGCGATCGGTAATACTACTTCCGAATCAACTAGTACAGAAACTTACCAGTATGATTCGTCAAAGAAATCCTACTAGTTGTTTATTGTTTTAACGCCGTTTACAGAAAAAAAACAACATAGTATAGTTAGGCAACAATGGCAGCTAGACATTGACGAATCAATGAAGAGATGAAACTGCCGCGAGAAAATTTTCGCTCCATAATCAATCACTTCGAAGAGGGTATTTTCACCGAGCTTTTTCTGTTTACTATCGTGAAGCAGCTAGTCAAACAACAATATACAAGTATCGCTGATACTCAGAATTTTGAACGCCTTTACACCAAACTAGATAGATAGATAGATAGAGATTCTTTATTGCACATTAACCAAGAACATACAAAAGGCGGACTTATTGCCTAAAATACAATCTCTTACAGCCAACCTTCGTGGAAGTGTAAAAATTTAGGTGACAAAAGATAAATTAAAAATTAACAAAAAAAGAAGAAAAACTTATTACATAACAAAAATTAACCAAGTAACAAAAATGCCATTTTTTAAATAAAATTAGGATTTGGAATAATTCACAAGGAGCGAAGGATAGGAGAGGATGGGATGAGACCTAGGACAACTAGGAATTTAGGGACATGAAATGCTTTTTCAGAGACACTTGAAAGGTAGAAACCGTTGGTGCGTTTCTGATGTCTGGCGGGAGCTGGTTCCATAGTCTAGCTGCATGAACGGTGAAGGAATAAGTAAAAATAGAAGAATTATGAGTGGGAATCGCAATTTTACTATCCTGACTGGAACGGAGTGAAAGACCATGACTTCCTAAGTGATTGAATTTTTCGGTTAGGTAGGAGGGAGCGGTAGGATTGTTGAGGATGTTATAAAGAAGGAGAAGAATATGCATGTTTCTACGTTCACGTATTCGAAGCCAATGAAGTCTGCTTCTATACTCAGAGACGTGATCAAATTTTTTCGCATTGAAGATATACCTAATGCATACATTTTGCAACCGCTCTAATTTGTCAAGGATGGCTTCAGTGACGTCAAGGTAGCAGAGATCAGCATAGTCTAGTATAGGCAATAGCAGTGATTGAGCTATGGTCTTCTTAACCTCCACTGGTAAAAATCTTTGCAACCGCCGAAGACTATGAAATCCAGCAAATATGCGTTTGCTGACTTCATTAATCTGTGACTGCCAAGAGAGATATTGATCAATGATGATACCCAAATTTTTCACCGTCTTTGAATATGGTATAACATTACTATCAATATGGGTTGGTGGGACAGATGCAATATTAAATGATGATAACAGTCTCTTGCTGCCAATTAGAATAGATTGGGACTTAGACGGATTAATTATGATACCATTTTCTTTAGCCCAGCGTGAGATATGGTTTAGATTTATATGCAGAACTGTGCAGAACACATGTTTATGATATCCCTAACTACCTATATAACCAGCAGCGCCAGTTGTCCCGGAATCTGGCCTGCTGACTGTACCCCGGCATTGCCAAAATACTGTCTGATCTGGAAGTATCAGCTTTTCCAAAACTCTTGCACTTTTTTTTGTCCCTGGCCCCCCAACTAATAGCTTAGAGTTGCCATTTTAGCTGCCAATGGGATATACGAAATATATCTATTTCAATGAAAATCGAATCAAGGATAACCTATAACCCTCCATGCTGGCCTACTTACAATAATATTTGTATGATGGTACGATACAACAATAGATTGCGATCTCTTACTTACATAGTAGGTAACTGGTAAATTTATATGCAAATATAATAAGGGAAATATATGGACGCATTTTAAGAGGATTGTATCCTACCATGCCTATAAAAAAATTGGAGGAAAATAAATATGGATAATTAACCCTTTTGAGGCTTTGATGTAGAGTATGGAATTTTTCGATGCATAAAACTGTTGAAGGGTGATGTGAATAACATGTATGTCAAGTTTTATGAAAATTATTAACCCTTCGGCTACGTAACGACCAAATTTGGTTGCACATCAGATCCATATCAAATATCTCATTATTACCATAAATACATAGACGGCCGCTAGAATAATTTCGAGCGTCATTTCGCGGATATTTCTTGTAAAATTCCATTGTCAAACATCATCATTTTTTTTTTCGAGAAATCATCAAAATTATTATTAGTTTTTATTAGCTAATATCTAAATATGTTTGTATTTAAAAAAGCATAAAAAATATTACCTTTGATAGAGAATCTAATAAAGATCACGATCATAGGGTGGGGAGGTGCAGCGAAAATTCATATGGAGCCCTTGATTAGAGCTCAAAAGCTAAAACTTAAAATTATAAAGAGAAAGCCTTGGAGATACTCTTCAGATGATCTCTACAGAGAATATAACGTGCTAGATGTACCACAACTATACGTGAAAACGGCGCTCTGTGACTATCAAACTAATTTAGAGACCGCGATAAGAACCCAGCAAACAATCTGCACGCGGCAATCCCGAACTATACATTTTGACGTCCCTCGAATGCAGACCACTTTTGGGCAGAGGCATTTTGTGTACATAGCCCCCAGGATATTTAATATGCTAGATGAAGATTTAAAAATGTATGTGCCGAAGTCTTCTTCTTCTTTTAAAGCCAAAATTGATTCCTGGCTAAAATATGACGCCCGGCAAAATATCCACAAATTAATATACCTAGACAATTATCCCTGACATTTCTTATTATTATTATTATTTTCTTTGACTTTTTTTATTTTTATTTATTACTATTACTTATTCATAAATTTTGGTGACTATTGTTTGATATCATTTGACATTTTATTTTATTTTTATTTTTAACACGATTATTTATTTTTGTGTTCTATTTCCTATTGTGATCATTAGTTAGTGATTATTAGTTATAATTTGTAATGGTGACGGGAATATATTATATATATTTCTTTTCCTTTTTATTTTTTTTTATTCATTGCCGAATATATGTGATATAAAATCTAGAGAGCTAGCTGCCCTGGAACAAGTCCTGGCACTTAGTTGGGCAACAGCAGTACTTAAATGCTAATGCTCATATCGGCCGTGTTTAATTTTAATTTTAATTATATATAAAAAAAAATATTGATATGATTATTAGTGATACTTGTGCACTTGTAAATGAATTGTTAAATAAAATAAATAAATAAATAAATAAATAAAATACGTATTAAAAACGTACTAAAAGAAAAAAGAACAAATTTAAGAAGTGCGATTGTCATTTGCGATAATTAAAAAATATATATATGGTATATTTTATAGCAATAATATATATTTTTGCTAATACTATATTCTGATTCAGATTCTGTTGTCTCAATACCATGGAATAAATATAATTTATGAATTGTTTTTGAAGTTATGGGATACAAATGTCCCATGGTTCTTAAAGGGTAAAAGAGGGAAATAAATACAATTAGTCAATAACCTACTCCTATTAACCTATATAAACCTATAATAAATAATAATCATGATAATAAATTGAATCAACAATCTCATTAACTAGAATTTTACAGGTAGAATCTATCTGCATTTAGGGGTCCGATAGCTAATGTTTCATTACTCACCGAGTTATCGCGTCATCAAATTCGAAAGGTTTTTGTTGCACCAAAAATTTGGCTGCCTAGCAAACCAATTTTTAACCGACTCCAAAAAATGGAGGAGTTCATCAATTCAGTTGTATCTTCTTTTAATGTTTGTTATCTTAGAACTCCGACATTTATGAACCCATTTGGGAAATTCTTTTTTATTTGAAAGAATATACTTCCAGATTGGTCCCATTCGAATCAAAATCCTGTTCTGGTGATGGGATCCATGAGGAATAAAAGTAACTCATCAAATATTATCATATGAAGTCGAAAATTTACATATTGGTTCGGTTTCGATGACAATGCATTTTTATGGTAAGCATGACCTTATTATGCAATTAGGGTTGTGGACTACAGCGGGCGAACCCGTCACCTCAAGAAGTTTTAACGATTAGTCGTTCTATCTCCCTGGAGTGAGCGCAGAAGACTTAAGGACAAAACAGTCCACCATCTAGCTAGGTACGCCATAAGCCAGTAAGAGGGCAACGCCTTAACCGCGAGATAGCCAGGAGTGTTAGCCGGCGGGCTTACACTCACGCCCTTACTTCCAATTGTGACTAGATTACTCCAGTCTCGAGATTGGTTACGAGTTCGAGGTCGCTTGCGCGGTCCTCTCCCTTATGAAGCGGTTGCACAGTCGATTGGCTTACGCCGCGCGGTGCGCAGACCGTCCAGGAGCGCCAGAAGGTTGATTCCCGGGGAAACTGGCCATAAGGCCAGAGTCCTACCCAGACTCGCACTTCATGCGTGGTGGTCGTCGAATAGGTGTTGACCCGTGAGTGTGGCCAACCCTGAACAGAATGGGTCTTCGTGGCCAACTCAGCAAGGGCCCATTAACTACCGACCTTATTATACACCCAGGGTTGGCTCCCGACGAGGGGACTCCTCAACAGTCAATAGCAAAGACACGAAATTTTGTATACGCATTCAGTTATAATAGCCCGTTCTATATTTCACCATGACATTTGTCCTTAGAACTCCGACATTTGTGAACCGATTTGGAAAATTCTTATTTTATTTGAAAGAAAATACTTCCAGATTGGTTCCATTTTAATCAAAATCCTGTTCTGATGATGGGATCCATGAGGAATTGAGGTCACTCCTATAACAATCCATTTTTTAATGGTACGCATGACCTGATTATACTCCTCAACGGTCAACAGCAAAGACACGAAATTTTGTATATGCATTCAATTACGACTGCCCGTTCTAAGTTTCACTAAGACAGAACTGTGGCACCCTGTGTTGGCTTCTACGTTTTAAGTTTCACCATGACATGGCTGCTGCACTTATAAACAAATGGAGTCGTTTTTTTGTTAAAATCTTGTCTCATATGTATCAATATCATATGTATTAATTCACAGGAAAAACCGGCGTCATCCATCTGCCTTGTTATTTTCCCAATCCCATGTGCTATCAGCTAAACAGTTATTTTTATAAGCAAGCGCTTCTTGCATTCTACAAATCTAGAGATGACCACGCCCGAACTCAAAACAATCTGAACACAAGAATGTCCGCGAGTATCAATTATATAATTCCGTCAGTCAGGGCAACATTTGCCCAGAGACATATATTCTACATAGCCCCAAAATTATATAATTCCCTTAGTGAAGACATGAAAAATTATCCTAACATAAAAATATTTAAAGCTACTTAACAAGGGATATGTAAAATCTGATCAACTTCTTTGCAACGCACGACAATTTATTTAGTATCACTTATCTATTTTTCTTAATTAAATTTTATTAAATTACAACTATAAATGTATATATTTATTACATAGCTATATTTTTTATAAAATTGGTATATTTATGTGTATATACAGGTGGTGGGTCCAAATAATTTATTTAAAAAAAAACACTTCATTTCTTAAAATTGCATAAAAATATGCACATCTAGAGACGGGCCAAATTATCGCCTAGTTAGATGTGCTATTGGCAGTAAAGGTCATGTAAGATGTGTTAAGCCTCCCTATATTAATTATTAAATAATTTATATAATTATTATAAGATTACATGACCTATGAATGAACTGTATACCTAATCCTATGTACCTAAATAAATAAATAAATAAATAAATTACTTTAAAAAAAAAGTGCATCTTACAAGCCTTCGAGAGCGCTCCTACAGCGACTTGTCCCACTGGGGTAGAGACCAACTTGCCGGTGTCTACCACACCGTCAGTGAACTCCTTCAGCGCGGAGGCTCCTAAAACAGCGGGATTCGAGAAGGAATCCAGCCCTGCAATCCCAAATGCCTGCAACCATGGACATCCTACCAGTAATAAAGCACCTAGCATATGCATAAGTGGTGCCATTGCACTGAAACAGATAAACAAGGAAAACAAATTACATCTGATAAACCGTTGTTATAAATCGGCATCTAAACTTCGAGATCACGGACATGAGACTAGAAATCGATACAGTCAACCGGAGTTAAAAATCAACACGACCTATGTACACGGCCCGGTGGCACAGTGGTTAGGTCGCCTGATCTTCCATTGTAAGGTTCCGGGTTCGATTCCCGGCTTAGCTACCATTTTCAGTTGGGGTTAAATTAACTTAATTGCACTTTAATTCTGTCGATCGAATGCAATAACAAGACACGCACATACGTTACTAGCACACATCCATATTTACACTTCATAGTAGGTCTAATTGTAAAAGATTGTCGTATGACAATAAACCTGCCTATTGTGAAATTTCACAATACAGACTAGAAACAATCAACGACATTATACATTTCTAGCTCCGAGGCTATACAATAAACTGACAATTGATGAACCCACAATTGTTTTACCTAACCCTACGTTTCGAAGAAGTAATCAGGTAACAAGTAACCTGGCCAGGAAAGGGTCTTAGAAACCAGAAGTTCTCCTAAAACTTACTAGAGAATAAGATCTACTGAAAGGATGCAAATACCGGAATGAGGAAATCTAAAACCCTCTTTTCTGAAAACTGCAAATTTCAAATAAAATAAAACCCTAAATTTTATTTCTTTTTTAAGGAGCCGATTTATTTGTTTTACAGGCTAAAAGTCATAAAATAGCCACGTAAAATTTGGTAGATTAAATTTACTTGAAACGCAATACTATGGTTATCGAGATAAAGGCATAACTGAACAACATATTAAACAAATCCATCTGATTAAAGTGACCGTGACCGATCGTAGCATTTAATTGTGTAGAACTACAAAAACTTAATTTTTATGTCATTAGAGAAGAATAAAATGATTGGTTTTAGTCGTAACAAAAAAATGTCACACCAATTCCTAAACTGCTCATTCTACGCCATTAGTGACTATGTATTCGGCGTTCATATAAGCAGTGTTAAATGTACTCTAGACAGTACCTCGCAGAAACTGCAATTAATTCAGACATTCACTCGCATCATATTCGCGGTAGCTCTCTTCTATGCATACCCCGAATACGACTGGCAAAAGTACATAAAAGCTACTTGTACTAGCATTAAATTCTATAATCTACTCCCTACCAAATTTAAACAGCTGGAGGACATAAAATAAAAAAAAAACATCAAGGAGATGCTGATAGGCCACCCTTTTTATAATGTGGCCGATTTTAAAGGCCATGATTTTTCAAATATTGTGCTCATTTAAATTACTTAAAAAGGTAGAGCCTTATTGTCTGATTATTTTATATGTTCTTATATCTGTACTTTTAGTTTAAAATACATAACGTAGCTTTAATTTGATTATTTAACATTTTACTGACGATTTGAATATTACGATGAATGATTTTACTACATATCTTTTAGAATTACTAACTCCTTCAAATATTAGGCTTCTATTTTGATTATTTATATTTATAGTTTGACAATCTAATAGTTAATTCTTGTCTACCTATGTATGATCAGTAAATAGTAACGAAACTTACTACCTAACCGAATTATTTTGACACGTCCAAGAGCGGTTTTTAGCCGTCAATTTTACACGACGAAAATGTAATGTAATGTAATGCAGATATCGCTTGCGGAGTTCCTCAAGGTTCCGTTCTTGGTAATATGTATATCGTCGATTTATATGTGACACCTCGTACGCGCCAAAAAATCGAATTTGCATTATTTATTGGTATTGTTGTAAAATCACGCTCCGGATCGTTCTGTCATGTTCCAACGATGACTCAAATTGTTTAATTTTCTTGTAATTCTCATTGCAGTGGCAGATCGGAGGCATGAGTCGATAATTTTATCCAGTGATAACTCTTACCTGTTTAGCAGTCATTCCCCGCAACCAACTTAACTCTTTGACAATTTAAATTGTTAGTACAGTAAACAAATCATTATATTGTTTTATTTACACAATTAACAAAAACATCTCGTGAATTAAATTATTCAGTTATTTCCATGAAAATATTGCTTGTTGGTTTGCACTAGGTCTCACATATTGATCGACGATGTTTTTCCCTTTTTTACGTCAATGTTCTTCTTCTTCTCGAAGTGCCTGAGGTTGGCCGTTAGCTCCAAATACTTTTGTCGGTCTTTCGCCATCCGCAAAAGCTATTCCGTACTGGTGATCCCGGTCCGTTTTCCACCCGGGGATTCTTAGCACCCCTGATTTATTATAGGGCCGCCGGGCACTCGGGGCCATGGCTATTTTTGACTTTTCCATTGCTAACTACTAGGGATATATAGTTCAGTGGTCTCCCGTTGCCTTCTGCACCAGACATTTTTGGCTTATTTAGTACCTTAGGCCGCTGAGACCTCTTCAACCGGTTGCCCAGTTGGGAATGTTTATACCGCCATTGACTCGGTCTTTTGCTATATACTTTTGCTTCCCATTATAATTAGACCGATATGCAACGGCGATCGAGTACATTTGGGACGCGTCCTGTGTCAGCCGCAGGTTAATCTAGACTGCATAATTGCACTTTATTCACTACATTTAATAATTATAAATAATATTTATTGTTATGAATTTTCAAAATATGCTGTCACTATGTATATTGTTATTGTTAACTATGTATACGAATTTCATATTAGAATGTTTACTGATGATACAAGTCTAATAAGTTTTTGTAGAATCTAAGTGAGCGTCCATTAGCATCCGACGTGAGGCGATTTTTCGACCCTTACTCCTCCCCTGGGGGTGATCTTTTGACTCGACCCCCCCCCCCTTTCCCCTAATCTAATGAGAGATTTGTCAAAATGCGTATTTTTAGTGTAAATACGTTTATATGTGCTTGATTGCGTTGTTTTCTTTTTTTTTTAAACATTGAAACTGTTAAGACTGGTCTTTAAGACTTCTGAGAACGCAGTCCAGAAAGTCGAACAATAAAATACTTAAATAGGAACTAGTAAAATGTGTAAAAGAATGTTCATTCTAATTCAGTCCACGGGGCGTTTGCATAGCCGCGGTCCGCGATAAATGTTATTGTGCAGGATTTAGCCATATCTTAGTTAAGACGACTAGAGCTGCCAACTACAACGGGAGAACCCGTCACCTCAGGAAGTTTTAACGAAATGATGGTTATTTTAGCTAAGACACTTGTTTTACTTAATTTAAACCAGTTTTCTCGCAATTTCACACTGTTTCTCGTAAAAAAAATTACGTGGTATTTTCCAAGACCCCCATCTCTCCCACGTGAGATTGGGTGAGGTTCGGCTCAATCCCCCCTCCCCTAACGCCTCGTGTAATTAATGGACGCCCCCTATAAAGCAATGCAAAGTCTGATTATGAATTTTGGCTATTATGACCTTAACATATAGGAACACTCTAAGGTCTAAATCTTTTACTTGAAACTTCTTTTTTTGCTTTAAAATGAATTCTTACCGCTTGAAGCTAGACAATATTTTTCCCCGGCATTTCGTCCAAAATATTTAAATATATTTTTTTTTTATTTGATGCTATTTTTCCAGATTTTATTTTTAATTTTGTATCATTTTATGTTTTTTTTTCATTTAATATGTATATTTTTACTCTATTTCCTATTTTTGTTCCTTATTATATATGACATATATAACAAGGAATATAGTATGTGAATGCAGCGCAATTATCTTAGTTTGGCTCGATCACTTCTTTTTTTATCATTTTTTTGTCTATTTTATTTTACAATGCTTTTAGTTTAGATTATATTTTTATGCATGATTATTTCAAATCACTCATAATTATACTGAATTAGTTTTTTTCTCTAGTACAATATATTGTGTAATAATTTTAATGTTTTGTAATAATTTTAATTTACATTCTGTTTCATTACATTCTGTTTCATAATAATTCTTACATTCTTTACATTCTTTACATTCTGCTTCATAATAATTCTGTTCCATTCTGTAATATCATTTAATTAAGCCAACAAATTTTACATCATTTTAAGTGAGTCCATTTTCCTGTCCGTTCCGAAATATATTTTATGGATATTATAAGCTTTCTAGGCAAATCACGTAAAATATTATTTCGTAAGTACAGCTGCAATGTAAATACCATGATTATCAATAAAGACTATACTATTATATCATTGCCACGTGCTATGCATGCATATATTGTTGGCTTGAACGAAATTGACATATTTAACCACGACAGTAGTCTGACGACTACTAGGAGTATAATAACTTGCTAAGGAGATACGTAAAATATTGTAGATCAGATTGAATTGAGTTAGCATCCTTCATTCCTATATTCACTCATTTGCATATACACCCTACAGATACACACACACACACACACACACATGCGCTTTCCATTACACCAACACATGCCAACATCCATAAACCAACACCGAAATACACCATACTTCCAAATTTAAAATAAAAAATTCTTTATTATGTAGCATATTTTGTACTGCATATTAAGGGGTCTCTAGACGAGCAAGCATTCTTGTCAAGCATTTACGTGCTTGGCAAGTATGCTTGACATGGCCTAATGACACATTAAACATGCTTGTCAAGCATTTTTATAATCATTCGCCGGAGCAGCGCTTCCGCGCCGCGCCGTAAACATGTGTATTATGGAGAAAATCGCACCGCGGAAAAAATGCAAATATTTTTTTTTATAATTACCAAAAATGCCTAATTTTTAAGTTTTATACCAGGGAGTCGTTAATTAGACGCCATTGATTGATTGATGATTAATTGATGATGATTTATTGATGGATTGATGATTCATTAATATTTGATTGATGATTGATTGATAATTGAATGATGATTGATTGATGATGATTGATTGATGATGATTGATTAATGAGGACTGATTAATAATGATCGATTGTTGATAATTGATTGATGTTGATTGATTAATTGATGATTGACTGATTGATCGATTGATGATTTTTTGATTGATGATTGATAATTGATTGATGATCGATGATTGACGATTGACAAATTGATTCAATTGATTGATTGATTGACTCATCGATCAATAAACCGATTGATCCATCAATCAATCAATCAATCAATAATTCAAACAATTACATGAATCACATCAATCTCTTCAATCAGCTTAATTACATCAATCAAATCAACCAAATCAATCAAATCAATGAATCAAGCAATTTTACATGAATTAAAGTATATATGTACATACATGCTTTCAGTAATATAAGAGATGCGTGTATTTTCCCCCTTTGCCTATTGTATATTCAGTGAAAATCGCTCACAGAGTAAACTCCAATCGCGCGTCGGGGCTGACACGCACATTTTTTGTAATCTAAAAATTGTCTTAAATTCTAATCTTAAAATTCTATGTGTTCCCGAAAATCGTGGAACTCGTTACATTTTAGTATTTTGCGGTCACAATTGCTTGACAAGCACGAACAATTCACCCGCTTGATAAGCATGCTTGCTCGTCAAGAGAGCCCTTTAGATATTATGCTTATACTTTATTATTGTTATGCTGTATGTTTTTAATAAAATAATATAATATATTCTTAAGTTTAAACATCGCTCTTATTACTACATTAGTATAACTTTAGAATAAATAAGTAAAAATTGACGGATTTCTTAAGTATACACACATCTAGTTATATATACACGTAGTATATATACACTTAAGTTATTTTACGCTATTAGGATTATCAGTTATCAGTGTGATTGTACAGATATAAACGGTAGCTAGTTATATAAGCATTAAGGAAATAAACACAACCCCTACGATCATTATAGACGAATGCCCAACTAGACCGAACAGCGTGTATCTGGGCATACGATATATACTGCCTTGATTGTTAAGTAGTACTGCCGTACTTGACAACTAAACTACTTTCAATATTAATACTAAAATAATGGTATAAAATATTACACATAATAAATATAAACATATAAGTAATATATAGAAATAAGTACATACACGTAATATATTACAATTATACAGTAAAACAAATGCTATATATTTACATATCCACATACACACTTGTACCCACATATATTAGATTATTCTTTGAAGCAATTCCATTTCAGTCTTTACACAACCTACATCGACAAGAAACCATTTTTTGACTTTTGTCTAAAACGAATTAACATATTGTTTTTTTTTGTTGACTCTTCTATGGTATTAACATTTTTGAGGCGAACTGTCTTTGGGAAAAAGTTGCATGTACTTGAGGAATTACATAGTTGGTCCCTTCCACCATTTTAGTTGGTCTTCGCTGCTGACATTAAGGACGCTTCTCTAATGTATTGTAAATAGTATTAAGCGTGTAAATAGTATTAAACTGCCGAACATCTGAAACACTTGCTTCGCTGAACAACAGGTCATAATTACATTAGTTACGAATACAGTTTTTACGTTACTTACTAATACTATTAGTTATATATATATATATATATATATATATATATATATATATATATATATATATATATATATATATATATATATATATATATATATATATATATATATATATATATATATATATATATATATATATATATATATATATATATATATATATATATATATATATATATATATATATATATTTATATTTGATAAGTTTTGTAAAGAAATCCGTTTATAGGATGATATTTTTATTTAAAATAAAATTAGTAAAAGCTACTTAACAAGTAGCGAAGGAAATCCCAGCTTGTATTGGGAAATGCTTATGTTTGAATGAGATATACTTACGGATGTGCACGACTTTCGACGGTGCAATGTAAGTTTAAAGGTCCTTTTAAGGAAGTATATCTCATTCAAACATAAGCATTTCCCAATACAAGCTGGGATTTCCTTCGCTACTTTTGAAGTAGCTTTTACTAATTTTATTTTAAATAAAAATATCATATATATATATATATATATATATATATATATATATATATATATATATATATATATATATATATATATATATATATATATATATATATATATATATATATATATATATATATATATATATATATATATATATATATATATATATATATATATATATATATATATATATATATATATATATATATATATATATATATATATATATATATATATATATATATATATATATATATATATATATATATATATATATATATATATATATATATATATATATATATATATACACACATGGAGTTATAAAGGTGAGTTTTAATTAACCGGCATCCCCTAAGGGGATGAATCAGTACGAGCAGGTAAGCAACGGAAATTTGTTTTTGGAAAAAAAAAAACTTTTTTTTTTTTTTTTACTTGAAGTTTTGAAGAACTTGACTGTTAAATAAAGTTTGATAAGCGTTTGATCGCGTTGCGCTATCTAGCGGTAGATAAAATATCGCATTATATGCGACATTTTACCTACCGCTAGGTAGAGCATCGTGCTCAGCGCTTTATACTATAAAAAAAAACAAATTTTCAAAAAATATGTATTTTTTTCTTTTTATTTTAAAAAGTTGCTTACCTGCTTGTACTGATTCACGCCCTTCGAGGATGCCGGTTAATAAAAACTCATCCTGTATATTGAAATCATCGAATTATATAGTTTACTCGATTAATTAATAAATTCGATGTTAAACACCCAACGCCGAATATATCAATTAAAAAAAACCATTAAAATATTCTTTTTTTTTCGTGTTTTAGGAAGAACTCACTCACGCCTTTTTATATGTCTCGCCAAAGGTAGTATATGTTAACGCTTTGCAAAATAGTTTAGTCGTTAATTGCCTAATAATTACCTTTTATATTATTGAGTGCAGATTTTCACACGACTGATTATAATTATCGACGAGAAAATCGATTGTTTTTACGCGATACGCGGAACTATTCGCAGTCTTCATTGACCGAGATCTTGAATTGCACTGCTGCATAGATTGCTCTTACTTGCCACAATAGTGACGTTAACACATGCACGACCTTGTCGTTTTTTTATTTTTTGCTCAACTTCGAGTGAATTGATATACAGTATTGCGAACCGTATTCAGTGGCGAGAATGCCAAGAGAAATAGTTTACTCGCGTTAAATGGTTATAAACGATGAGAGCATAACTCTCAGATTGAGGAAGTGAGCATAATAAAAAGCTACCTCGTTTGTCAAATACCAGAGGAATATATAGGTGCATGCCAGATCACCAAGAGCTTGCTAATTTAACACCACGATCATGGTATATCAAAGACGTACAACTAGAGCTGTCAACTACAACGGGCGAACCCGTCACCTCAGGTGTTAACGATATTAGATTGTTCTGTCTCCCGTGAGGTGAGCGCTAAAGACTTGGGACGAAGAACAATCCACTGTCTAGTTACGCCACCTGCCCGTCAGAGGCCAACGTTTACGGCGAGGCACCGGGATAGGTATAAAGCGGTCAGCCTCGCCCCTGACTACCAGTTTGGAAGGATATCTCCGTCTGGAACTAACCTTCAGAATACCTCCTGCCTCCTGACTGGTTACAGGATCGAGGGCGCTGAAGCGGTGATACGGTGTCAACCGAATCTATCGCGGACCACGGCATCCTTTGTCCGGCTTATTCACCCGGGATCGGGTGGACGAGTGGTCGTTTCAAGAGGAGTTGCCATAAGGTTAACAAATAACCCCGCTCTATAGGAAATATTACTGTTACCAGACTCCCCCGGCTGTTAGTCGGAATGCACAATCGATTGGCTGACGCCGCACGGTGCCCAAACCGTTCAGGAGCGCCCGAAGGTTGACTCCTATGGGAGACTGGCCCGCAGGCCAGCGTCCTATCCTGGCTCTCACTTCTGCGTGGAGGCCGCCGGATAAGTGTTGACCCGTGAGTATGACCGACCCTAACTGACCCGTGAGTATGACCGACCCTAACTGCCGTTACTTGACAACTAGGTTCGAGGCAGAGTATACCGAGAGAACAGTAGACGTACTCTCGAGCGACAGGACATTGCGGTGAGCAGGGGAGTACGTGTCGGCGAACGCCTTTGGTCGGCGTTCGACGAATTTCTCGAACGTTTGAACATCTGCGTCGGCGGCGTAGCAGACATGTGGCGGCTATATGCGAGTTCTGAGGACTCGTGGCGTAGCTCGCTTTGATTTCAATTTTGTTCTTAGAGACGCTATTGCCTGGTATATTGTGCCCGACCTGTTCCCCCAGAGGATCCGATGGAAGATGGCCAGGAGTGGGGCAATGGCCAAGAGTGGGGAGTGAGCGGGTTTTTGATAGCCCTTGTTACTGTGCACATATATGTATGTAGTACTTATATGCTATAAATAAATAAACCTCGAAGGCCGTAACAAGCTCGACATCCATTTTTTATGCGCCCTTTGATGTCCGCGCGTTGACCTGCACCGACACAAACTAAACGACCTTCCAACGTGTGAACTGAGCCACAATTTCCTGGTCCATACATGTGCCGCGTACTGGCCAACGTCTAAAGGGGGAGTTAGTTTTGTCTCCTCTATTTAACATAGGAGTAACTTTGACCACCAAAGCCATTAAATTTACCAGTTACTATGTTGAATGACACTGCGATTTTTATTCGAGAGTAATTTACATTTCTATGAAGTATGTATGTATACAGTTTTCCCTTTTAGCGGGCTCCATACTCTCTTACTTTTTAATATCTCCGAACACAAAATACAGTGTGGGTAATGCCTTTGCGCAACTGCCTTTGCGCAATGGCAATTGTTGTCTGCCTTTGCGCAAAGGCCTTAGGCCTTAGGGCTAGTTTCCCCCATAGTCCAGTCAAATTAGGGTTTCACCTCGGAATGAGAGATAATAAGCTGGAAAGTTGTATATACTTTTATTTTGGCGTTCTATAAGTTGTCTCAAAAGTCTCATAAAATCTCGTGTCTGCGTCGTAAGTTATTCAAGGTCAAAGGTCACAAAATTCGGTTTTTCTCGATTATCTAGGTTTCTATAGCTCTAATGGTGTTAACATCTATGATAAAAAATATAGAGCATAAAATTTGCGTCAAATTTTGTACCAAACATTTTTTTATGCGCTCAACGGTTTTTGATATAGAGGGCGGAGAGCGCGCAGCGCTCAGCCATACATACTGTAATTCATGGTCAACTGTGAATCTCGGTGAATAATGCCCTGAATAAAGTTATTAAATTATTAAATTATAATAAACAACGAATATTTTGTATTACATATTATTTAATACATGGTATTTAATAACATTTTACATTTTATATCTAATATATGCATTTAATATTGCTTACCTACTTTGTGTAATTCAAAACTCATTTAATGGAATCTTAGTTTTATATTTATTTATTGAAAGTAGATTTTAAGTAGAAATAAAACAAGGAAATATATTTATTCTTTTCCTTATTTAGCAGCTGTATATTTCTTATAATTTAAATTGAAGTGGTGCAAATTTACAAATCTTTAAACATTTGCATTATAACATTGCATCAACGTGTTATTCAGCAGAATCTAACGAAATGTTACAAAACTTCTCAATTTCTTCACAAATTGTATTTGTAGAGTACATAGCATAAACCTTGTTATATAAAACACTTTCTTGGGTACTTCGACCTCGAGATACTCCACCTTTTGTCTTCATAGAGTTCAAAGGACTTTGTTCGATTACCATATCCCCCCCCCCCCCCCCATATGCCAGAATTGTTTTTTCTGTTCGTTTTAAAGTGAGAAATCCATTTTTAAAGTTCTCAAAAGTCTCTTCTCAATTTCTCAAAGTTCTCTATCCGTTATATTTTCCAATTTCATCATATCTTGAAGATGTAAATGAGCAGATTTCGCATATAAAAAGTGACCACTAGCGTAAAAATACGGCGCGGCTTATTCTCAGTAGATGGTGCTCGATTCAAGAAATGAGTATACCAAGCGGTATGGTATTTTGCTTCATCTGCGTTGAAGTCATACTCATAAAGTACACGATCTTTGACTAATTCTCCTAAGGAATCCATTTGTTTTTCTGCTCTTTGATGACATTATCTTTAAATTCCAGAGTACTTACGTTACTGATTGTGCGTCGGTACTTTTCTTTTTCTTTCTTGACTCTGCTGCTCCATCAGCTGTTTGGCCACATAATAAACAAAGTTTTTTTTTAATCAAACACTTCATTCCTTTTTTACGAAATACACTGGATGATGGTAAAGGTTTACCTTCTTCTAGGTGTCGTTTCGATGCTGCTATGGATTTTTTACTAATGTACACTTTTCGACACTCAACATGCACAATCAGAAGTCTATGTAACCGTCATTTCTTTCGATACTTGCAGTTTTTCAAGTTTTCAAGCGACTCACTACATTAACAGAATCACCTTCTAAAAGTGACTTCTCACAAATAAAACACAAATCAGCCATTATTTTCAAAATTGTACTTTCGTCGTTGCCGAGATCTAAACAAAACAAAGAAACATCTGTCTCAAGATCTAATTATAAATCAAGAAAGTCGTATTATTAGGGGTCTGCATTCTCAGGTATTGATTTCAAATAAAAAGGTCCTACTATAGAGTACCGCCTTCCCAGTTATAAAGCTAATGGAAAAATAAGTATTTAAGGGTTTGAACATTTAAAGACACAATGGTTAATTACTTTTTGACTTAAAATCTATTTTAAATAAATAGTAGGTAATAACACAAAGGAGTTTTTAATAACACAAAGTAGGTAGGTAAGTACTATTAAATGAATATATTAGATACATGTAAAATGTTATTAAATACAATGTTTTAGCTAATAAATAATACGAATTATTCATTGCTAAAGATATTTAAATGATTTAATAATTTTATGCAGAGATTCACCGAGATTCACAGTTGACCTTGCATTACAGAATGAGGTACGGCTGAGCGCTGCGCGCTCTCCGCCCTCCGCCCTCTATCTCAAAAACGGTTAAGCGCATGAAAAAAAGTTTGATGCAAAATAAGTCGCAAATCGTATGATCTACATTTTTTATTACAGATGTTAACATCATTGGAGCTACAGAAACCTAGATAATCGCGAAATACCAATTTTGGTGACCTTTGACCTTGAATAACTTTCGACGCAGACACGAGATTTTATGACACTTTTGAGACAACTTATAGAACGCCAAAATGAAGGTGTATACGAGTTTCCAGCTTATTATCTCTCATTTCGAAATTTACCCACTTTTTATGCTAAAGTGACTGCACTACTAGGAATCAAACTTCTGGCGCTCCTGGACGGTCTGCGCACCGTGCGGCATAAGCCAATCGATTGTGCACTCTGAATAAAAGTCGGGGGAGTCTGGAAGCAGTACTGTTTACTATAGAGCGGGGGTGGTTGCGGACCTGACAGCGACTGCTCTTGAAACGACCATCGGCTACCCGATCCTGGGTGAACAGCCGTGTAAAGTATGCCGTGGTTTGCGATAGATTCGGTATACACCGTTTCACCGCTTCGTAAGGGAGAGGACCGCGCAAGCGACCTCGAACTCGTAACCAATCGAGAGACCGGAGTAATCTGGTCGCCATTGGAAGTAAGGCCGTGAGTGTAAGCCCGCTGGGTAACTCACCCGGTTATCTCGCGGTTAAGGCGTTGGCCCCTTACTGGCATGTGGCGGAGCTTGACGGTGGACTGTTTTGTCCAAGTTTTCTGCGCTCACTTCACGAGAGATAGAACGACTAATCGTTAAAGCTTCCTGAGGTGACGGGTTCGCCCGTTGTAGTTGACAACTCTATTTGCCTTTGCGCAAACGTAATTGTTGCCTGCCTTTGCGCAAAGGCAATTATTTTTATTGTTGTAATTGTATGTTTCTAACTTGATTCATTGATTTTGAATAGTCAGTTATCTTACCAACTGTTTTTATATTATGACTATCTGCATTTTTCATTTATACCTAGTTAGGAAAAATAAAATACAAACGGAGCTGCCATGGAATTCACCGACCAAAAATCGGGCCCATCATATATAATTATTACACTTCTGGGAGGTAAAGGGTGGATTCCGGACTAACAACCGGCGGTGGTAGGTTTAGGACAGCTGTCTTGCCACATGTGAGCGTTCACCTTACCACCCATTCAATCCCCCTTCGAAGCCATAGAATTTGATATGCAGAAATTGCGGTTTTAGATAATTTTTCTAGAAAGGAGTTGATTATTTTCCCGGGACCAAGATCTTTAAAAGGGTGAAACAAAGATTTAGCTGGCAGGCCACGAGCGCCTAATTCCACCGCGTGAAGGTGAACAGTGAAGCCGTTCGGTGACGGCATTTGCGAGGTCATGGTATTTATTTAATTTGTACTCGTGGATTTTTGGGATATTTGATTCCCATGGAACAGTTAATTCTACGATAAGGACCATCTTCCGAGATAAAGAGTAAAGAGTTATATCTGGACGCAGGGCTGTGCATCCGAGACCGAGACGGGCTGTGCCACCTTGCAGCCAGCTAGAATATGTCTAGCTGTGCAAGGGGTGTTGCTACAAAGGGGACATGAACTATCCTCGGCATAGCTCCAACGAGCGAGGTTACTGGGGTCTGGAAGTGTATGCTGAAAGGCATTTAAATAAAACTTTAGCATCTCTGGCGTCCAGTCATACAACATTACTTTCCAGTGCATTGGAGGAGGAATGCAAAAGTCTCCAATTGTTGTCCAATCATTCTGGCTTTGAAGGCCAATAGCGTGAGCCATACTATTGCTGTCGTAATCTCCTCGCAAGAGAGACTTCTTCAAGTCCACATCGCTCATGGTTGTACTGCCATACCCCAGACCAGTGCCATTCTGGCTGAACTGTTTGTGGAAGTCGACGCGGGCTTGTAGATCTTTTGACTCACTACGGCCACTTACTACGTGCTTCGATATTGCCGGATCCTTGGAATTGCTTAGAATCGAATTTTTGGTTATTCTGGAGTTGGCGTAGATCAGAGAGGGCAGTTTTAGAGCTAGCCCAAAATTGTATTTGGACCTGAAGAGAGTCGAGGGGTCAGCTGGTTTGGCTAAGGACAACCAGGATTTTAAACTAGCTGTCACCAGTGCATCCAGACGAGACAGTTGGGTTTTGGTGAAATCGTAAATAAGAAAGGGCCATGACAAATGTGAAGTTAGATAATTGTCATAGATCCAAGCCTTACGAGGGCCAGAAATTAGCAATGCATCTATCTTTTCCAGGCAACTACTGAAATGTTCTATAACATGATCGCCAGAGAGGTCTTTTCCCTGACAGGTAATTTTCCTGCCAAGAAATTGGAAGTGGTTATTTGGGTCTATAAGGAAGATAATAGAGCACTTATAGACCAATTTTGGGTCATAGGACGTAAATTTTGTGTCTATGCGGGCGAGTCCAAGGCAAAAACATTTGGAGGGATTCACTTTTATACAGCCTGACCAGTCGCAGAACAGCTCCACTTTCTGTAATAGCAGGGAAAGCTGCTTGGGGCTCCTGGTGATAAAAGTTAGGTCTTCGGCAAAAGCGAGGCACGACGATGTGTATTGGCCGTCTGTTTTAAAACGGTAACTCCACTTTTTGTCGAACTGGGTCAGGCTTTCCAGCAGTATATTGAAAACGATATTGAATATCGTCGGAGAGAGGCAACAGCCCCGAAACAGTCCAATTGAATATGATATAGAGCGAGTAGTACATTCTTGCGTTTTGACATGGAACGTCAGACAGTTGTAGTAGGAGGCTACAATGTCACGCACCACAGGTGGGAAGTTGTACCAGCGGAGCGCAAAGTGGAGGAGACTGTGCCGAACTGACCCAAAGGCATTCTCTAGGTCGAGCCAGCATACATTGATTTGGCGTTCGTGCTGTCTCGCATCCTTAATGGCAGCAGCCAAGAGAGAATTGTGCTCGAGGCAGCCTGAGACGCCACGCATGAAGCTTTTTTGTACTGACACTCCAAGGTACTCGTTCCGATGCATGAATTCGCTCATCCTCATGTGGACTATGCCAAAAAAGATTGTGGCCACAGTATCTGTCAGAGCAATGGGCCGAGCGTCCTTTGGTCCGGTGCAAACTGGGACCTTCGGAATTAAGATGACTGTCGCTCGGCCGAATTTCTGTGGAACTACACCGCTATTCCATATATGTCGGAAGATGGATCCTAAATATTGCAGAAGGCAGGGGCAATATTTAGGATCCATCTTCGGTAAGTTCAACGAAATTTCTGTAATTTTATTGAAATCCATAACCGGTTTTATTTTTTATTGATATGTGTTTTGTAATATAATTATTCATTGTACTGTGTGATTTCCTAATGAAGTATTGAATTGGAAAAAAAATAATTGAATATTGATTGATCCTGAATAATTAACAAATATTACGACGGAAATCTATTTCCTAAACATCCACCATTCTTTGAATTCTCTTCTTAGTACAATTATCTATTTTTTTCTAACATTGTTATTGATATAAGTGAAATAACCTGTTATTATATTGCATTTAATTACATAAACGACATAGTTGAGTTACTAGCCTTGGTGGTTTTCCAAGCCCTATAATAGCCCATATATTACGATACTGATTGCGTGCATCGAAGGTATTATATAGGTTTACGATTAGTCATTTCTATGTAAGTACATAATTTAGTTCGATGCATCGTCATAGTTGTTATAAATAAATTAGCGTTTGAAACAGCTATAATCGGTCACAATCAACCCTGTTTTATTTATTTTATTTATTTATTTATTTAGGTAAGTAACAGCATGAACATAATTAATAATAATAATAATAATAATAAAACTCTTTATTCTTAAGAAAAGGCGAGCTTATTGCCTGCAGGCAATATTTTAGAGCTAACCTATACTATTGTAAGAACATTATTTGCGAGTAGACTACATAACTTAACCTATATAAAGAGTATGACAAATAAAATAGAGGAGGATAGAAAGAAGTATATACTTTACTCTTTGGGCACAGATTTGCCTCATAAAAATAATCTAACACCTATAAGGACGCTAAAGTTTTAAAAGGAGGGGGATGGGAGGGGAAAGGGAATTTATCTGGAGGATTTCAAATGCTCTCTGAGTCTGTTTTTAAAAGTTGTTATGCTTGGCGCGGTTCTCACATTTTTCGGCAAAGCATTCCAAAGACGGGCTCCATGCACGGTGAAAGAGAATGAGAAGAAGTCACTGCTGTGACTAGGGATAGAGAGTAGCAGGTTGTTTTTTGATCTCAGAGGGCGTTCATGAGCCGATAGTGCAGTAAATCTGCCGGTAAGATAATTGGGAGCGACGCCATCCAAGATCTTGAAAAGCATACAGAGAACTCGCATGTCTCTTTTCTCCTGGGTCGACAGCCAGTGAAGCTTCTCTCTGTACTCCGTGATGTGGTCAAATTTTCTGAGGCCATGGATATACCGGTACATACTATAATTAGATACATAATTCTTTAAAAAAACATGTTCTTATGCCGATTATAGCTTACGCCGTTCGAAATTATTTGAAAAATATTTTACAAACTAAATTATGAAACAAAAAATACAATACATCCGTAAATATTTATTAGTTGACAGGAAACGGATCTATACCGCGCGGAAATAAACGACAGTCCTCCCGATGCATTTGTAGATGGCCAATGTAACTTTGCCAAAAATTTAACTTTGCCGGGAGAACTCATCGTCCAAGTCCACGCGGCAAGGACTCATCCCCATCAACCAAAAAATGTCAAATGACCGGAAAAGTTGTAGAGTTAACCGCAAACATATAAATGATACTTATACAAAATAAATTTAAAATAAGTAAATGGGAATACATATATACGTTATATTATATTTATACATACATAATACAAATCAATAATTACTGGCAGTTGTCGCTGCAGCTTCAAGGGCGGTTCGTACTGCCGATTTGAAGCTAATTTTGTTTGTAATATAAATGTCAAGCCCTGTGAAATTATCGTTATACGTACGTGGCAATCGGTTAAGAATTGAATTGCGCGTGTAGTTAGAATGTCGTCTCGGGGCTCGAATAACTGTGTGGATCGGGTTTTACGTTGCGGCACCTTCAGAGCGATGCTCGAAACTAAGTATGGGCTATCCAGCGTCCCATTGACGATGTCATGTAGCACAGTCATATCCGCAGCAGTTCGCCGATCCTCAAGGGACAGCATATTAAAATGCTGTAGCCTATCACGATAACAGTCAAATGCGAGATGTTCGCGTCGGGCTATGCACCGGACGAAACGTCTTTGAATCCGCTCCAGTTAGGCTTTGTGCACGCTGTATAATTACATACCGCTGTTATATTACATACCGTAAGAACTACTAGACCTGTCGACTACAACGGGCGAACCCGTCACCTCAGGAAGTGTTAAAGAAATGTGATCGTGAGGTGAGGTGAGCGCAGAAGTCTTAGGCAAACAGTCCACCGTCAAGCTCCGCCACATGCCCGTAAGAGGCCAACGCCTTAACTGCGAGATAGCCAGGTATGGTATTCAGTTAGGAGACACTCACGCTCCAGATTACTCCGGTCTCCCGACTGGTTACGGGTTCGAGGTCGCTTGCGCGGTCCTCTCCCTTACGTAGCGGTGAAACGGTAGTATATACCGAATCTATCGCAAACCACGGCATTCTTTGCCCGGCTGTTCACCCGGAATCGGGTAGCCGATGGTCGTTTCAAGAGCAGTCGCCGTAAGGTCAACAACTACCCCCGCTCTATAGGAGACAGTACTGTTTGCAGACTCCCCCGACTGGTAGTCAGAGTGCACAATCGATTGACAGACGCCGCACAGTGCGCAGATCGTCCAGGAGCGCCAGAAGATTGACTCCTGGGGGAAACTAGCCCTCAGGCCAGAGTCCTACCCGGGCTCGCACTTCATGCGTGGAGGCCGCCGGATAGGTGTTGACCCGTGAGTGTGACCGACCCTGAACAAATGGGTCTTCGTGGCCAACTCCAACAGAACCCAATAGCTCCCGTAAGAACCGTAAGAACTGGTCGACAAACGGTCCTGAAAGAATGTAACGGTTAATTTCATAAATGACACCGAATGCAATATTTTTAAAATTCGTTTGTGTCACCCTAATTTCCTGGCAATAAGCTAAGAACGTAATTTCATTCAATTTAAAAATCAAATTGCAAACGCGCGACGCCTTAAAATTCGCCGTTAAATATTCGAATTTTGAATGAGCGACACAAAGCAATGAAGATTTAAATTTCGAACGCGCGTCCTGAGATATCAAACGCGCGACGCCGCAAAATATTTGATTCATCCATACATTTACAGCGGAATTTAAAAATTATTTATGTCGCTTGTACAAGAGATATTCCCACCGAAGGCAATTCAGCTAAATCTAACACCGAACAAAATGTATTCAAACTTATTCGGACTTATATAAGTTTAGCAGGTAGTTTGGTGTGTGAAAATCAAAGATCGTTCATTTAATATTCCGCTCTAACGTATTGCTCTGTCTCGTTCGGTTCAATTAAATTACAATTTAAGTTCACAAAGAAACGCAATCGGGCCCAATGAATGGTTTTTTAATAAAGGACTCATTGATTATAAAGCAATAATTTAGTCAATGATAACAATAATACCATGTAATTATTAGTGCAATCTATCGCATTTTTATATTGGCTGATTATATCACAGAAATTATACGGAGAAACAGACAGCTCAATTGCGCTTCTTCGTGAACTAAAATCGGAAATTAGTTCGTGTGAACAAGACAGACGTGAAATGAACGGTAGTTTTTATGATGATCCTTCGTTTCATATTCCGCTCTATCGTATTGCTCTATCTCGTTCGCTTGAACTAATTTCAGTTTTAGTTCACAACAAAACGCAATCGGGCCCAGAATGCCATCTATTTGTCAATGGGTGACTTGCACCAACCGGCCTGTTAAATTCTCCTAACCGTCGTTACCCAACCACGGTTGTGTCGGCTTGCACGAACTATTCGGACGTGCCGGTTAACTTACGCCCGGTCGGATTCCGCAAAATCCATTTTTGAGTGTTAGAACAAAACCATAGACACGACTGAGATCACGATCGCTCGCCTCAGCCAATCACAGCACAGTTCAAAATGGCGGACAGGTAGGCGTCAGGTCATCAGCTGTCAAACTGCTAAACGCTTTTGTTCATTTCTCGCTTTCACGTCTTTCCACATCCACATCAGACATAACAGACAACATTTTAGGACGGCGATTACCAAAATAAAATCAAAACAAGCGAAAAAACCGGAGCACAGGCGCCGCGATCAAATCTAACATCTAAAATTGACAGTTAGCGTTCGACAGCTCGCTGACGGCTGGTTAGTGGCGCTAACCGGGCACCAGGGCTCGGTTAGGTAATTTAACTGAGGTTAGCGTAACAGAGCATGGTGCAAGCAGTTTCGAGTATTTATATGCGGTTAGACTCTGCGGTTAGACGGGAGCTAACGGGCGATGATGGCCACGAAGACCCATGTGTTCAGGGTCGATCATACTCACGGGTCAACACCCATCCGACGGCTTCCACGCACGGGGTGCGAACCTGGGTAGGACTCTGGCCCTGGTCAGCTTCCCCTGGGAATCAAACCTCTGGCGCTCCTGGACGGTCTGCGCACCGTGCGGCGCAAGCCAATCGATTGTGCACTCCGACTAACATATTGAGTTGTCAACCACAACGGGCGAACCCGTCACTGCAGGACGTTTTAACGATTGTTCGTTCTATCGACCGTGCAGCGAGCGTAGAAGACTTGGGACATAACAATCCACCGTCAAGCTACGCCACAACCCGTTAGAGTCCAACGCCTTACCGCGAGTAGCCAGGTATGTTACCTGGCGGGCGGCACTCGCGCCCTAACTACCAATTTTGACCAGATTTCTCCGGTCTCTCGATTGGTTCCGAGTTCGAGGTCGCTTGCGCGGTCCTCTCCCTTACGAAGCGGTGAAACGGAGTGAACCGAATCTATCGCGGACCAAGGCGTCCTTTGCCCGACTCTGAACCGGGATCGGATGGCCAATGGTCATTTCAAGAGCAGTCGCCGTAAGGTATACAACTACCCCCGCTCTATAGGAAACAATACAGTTCCCAGACTCCCCCGATCGTTAGTCGGAGAGCACAACCGATTGGCTTGCACCGCTCGGTGCGCAGACCGTCCAGGAGCGCCAGAGGATTGATTCCCAGGGGAGACTGGTTGACCCAGTGTCCTACCCAGGCTCCGCACCCCATGCGTGGAGGCCATCGGATGGGTGTTGACCCGTGAGTGTGACCGACCCTGAAACAGAATGGGTCTTCGTGGCCAACTCAGCAAGGGCCCATTAGCTCCCCATAGCTCCTCCGACTAACAGTCGGGGGAGTCTGGAAGCTGTATTGTTTCCTATAGAGCGGGGGTGGCTGCGTACCTTACGGCGACTGCTCTTGAAATGACCATTGGCCATCGGATCCCGGGTAAGAGGCGGGCAAAGGACGCCACGGTCCGCGATAGATTCGGTATTCACCGTTTCACCGCTTCGTAAGGGAGAGGACCGCGCAAGCGACCTCGAACTCGGAACCAATCGAGAGACCGGAGAAATCTGATCACAATTGGTAGTAAGGGCGCGAGTGTCGCCCGCCAGGTAGGATTCCTGGCTATCTCGCGGTGAGGCGTTGTTCTCTTACGGGTTGTGGCGTAGCTAGACGCTGGATTGTTTTGTCCAAAGTCTTCTACGCTCACTGCAGGTCGATAGAACGACTAATCGTTAAAACTCCCTGTGGTGACGGGCTCGCCCGTTGTAGTCGACAACTCAAGTTGCGGTTAGACTCTTTAAACACGGTTATCTATCTTAACCGAGCTTGGTGCAAGTTGCACTATATGAACTTTAAATTGCGTAATTATTAGGTATGTACCGAAACTAGTCAACAAAATTAAACATTGACACCTATATGTAAATAATATTACAATTATAATAGGATTTAAACATTCGTTTGGTATTATGTATATTACTATTTTATTTCGAAATAAGATACCGTATAGTAGTGTTTAGAGCGCTATCTCAAGTGCGCCACCATACTATTATACCATGATTTGTTTATTTGTTTCAAATATTATTCAAAAGCATTACAGATGAATGCAATTAGCCCTTGAATATTAAAGTTAGAGTGTAAGTCTAAAAATAAATAACTTACATAACTAAATTAATGCTAACATTGAACTAGAAAAAAAACATAAAAATATAAAACTGAATAAAAGACAGATTATGATAAACATGAGATAGCAGGGAGTTGCCTTTTTAACTGCCAAAGGGATATGCAAAAGTTGTCTATTTCTGTGGGTAAGGAATTAAGAAGAGCTGTAACCCTTCCCGCTGGCCTGTCTGCAAAAATATTTGTACTATGGTACGGCACATTAAACAATAGATGCGATCTCCTCGCTGTGTAATTTACCGGTACGTACAATTCAAACTCACATAGTATCTCTAGCAAATAAATAGTTCCTTGAATTAATGTATATGCAAATATAATTAGGGAAATATATCGACGCTTTTCAAGACTGTTGTATTCTACCATTCCTAGCACAAAATCGGACGGAAATAAGTATGGATAAATATTGTATTTTCTTTAATAAATATATCTTAAAAATGATGGACCCCATATTGAACATATATAAGAAAATATTAATAAATATTTGGAACTATGACTTCCATCTACACGTCGCGTTCCGTAGTAAAACCTTAACTGCCAAATCGTAGTGGTGATGGCGAGCGGTTTCGTGCAACTTGGGCCACAAGATCCACTTTGTTCTCGGATCGGCTCAACTCACGATTCAGCTCCTGTTCAGCAGCCTCCTCGTGTGGAAGGCCACCCGGGATAAGACTCTCGCGTCTCAGGCCTCAACGCTGGTGGACCGGTTTCTCCCGTCGGGATTGCATCCCGGCGCCACTGGGCGGTTTGCGCACCGTTCGGCGACGCCAATTGATTGTGCATTCCGACTAATTGCTGAAGAAGTCTGGAGACTATGGAAATACACTGTCTCCTAAGCGGCGGGGGTGGATGTTGACCTGTTGTCGTGACAACTCTTGAAATGACCTTGGGCCACTCGATCCCGTGTGGCACTACGGGCAAAGAACGCCCAGATCCGCGATATATTCTAATTGAATTACCGCTGTAATACAACAGGTAGAGGCCGCGCAAGCGACTTCGGTAATGCAACCAGTCGGGAGGAAGGAGATACCCGGAGATACCCTTCCAAAGACAGGGGGCGAGGCTGCCCGCTGGGTTCCTTTCCCGTTGCCTCGCCGTATAGCGTCGGCCCCTGTCGGGCATGTTGACATAGCTAGACAGTAGATTTGTACAGTCACGAAGTCTTCTACGCTCATCCTACGACTGAAAGAACGATCACATATCGTTATACCAGCCTGGGGCGGCGGTACATCAGTTGGGGAGTGTGCGTGTGACGTCACACGTCGGTTCGGTTGCCTGGCCTGCAATTTATTTTGGCTATCTATAATAGCATTGATAATTAATGGTTTTTAATAAAGGACTGATTAATTATTTACAAAAGACGACAATTTTAACAATAATATTCAATTATTAATGCAATCTATCGCATTTTTATATAGACTAATATTCACAGAAATTATATGGATAGATAGAATTCCATCTATTTGTCTATCTGGATATTAAATTGCGCAATTATTAGGTATTGAAACTTGTTTACAGAATTAAAAATTGTCATCCTTATGTAAATAATATTAAAATAATAATATTTGGGATTTACATATTCGTTTGTATATTTATTTCGAAATAGGATACCGTATAGGATACCGTATATATTATTATTTTATTTCGAAATAGGATACCGTATAGTCGTGTTTAGAGCGTTATCTAAATTGCGCCGCTATACTATTATACCATGAACGCCGCCATATTGAACATAAGAGAATATTAGTCATTTTTTGAAACTATGAGTGGAACTTAGCTGCCAAATCGTAGTACTGCACTGAGCAATCTAATGCACTATGAAATCAATAAGAATATATTGTGTTCAATATATTATTATAGGTAAGTGTTTATATAAACTTGGTGTTTATGGGTACGTCAGTCGGGGAGTGTGCGTGTGACGTCACACGTCGATTCGGTTGCGAGCGCGTTGGCCGTAGCGCTGGCCTGCTAGTGACGGGAACGGGCGAAAATGGCAGCCGTTTGCCGTGGTTTTTGCAAAACCGCTTACGCCGACACGCCATAAATATGGTCGATCTAATACACAAACACCCCACCAGCAAATCGAACGCCCGGCCCATCTAGATTTATTATAATATCGATCGCTTCATTGCTGTACAGAAATCGGGTGGATAAGCCGTACATACATAGGCTGTAAAATATTATTTGGTCGAAGTTTTGATACACCACTTATACCTATGTGTTGAAGAAAATGAGTGAAGAGTTATGAATTTTGTAAAATATGTTGAACAATTCTAAAGTTATATTCGTGGACAAAATCACTAAACTTATTTTAAAATTTCAGTTTTTGAAAGCCTGTATAAACTTGACTTAATTTCATATAAATATTTATATTGGAATATTATGTTCAATATAGCGAACAATGTTCAAATTGCTGAAAAAGATATATAAACTAAAAAATCTTTCGTTACTATCGGCTTGCTTTGAGTATTGTAAGAAAGTCGTTGTATGAAATGCAAACAAAAAATCTTTATTTCAGCTATATTGAAGCTATCCTCAGTTATGCCATTACAATTTGGGGAAATTGTTATGCTTGTCATAGGGAACCCATATTTATACTCCAAAAAAGAGCGGTACGAATAATTGCAAAGGTGAAAAGGGAAGAGTCGCGTCGACCCATTTTTTAAAGGCTAAGATTACTCACTTTAACCTCACTCTATCTTTTTAAGTTCTTGACTGACTTTTTTAAAGAATAAAGACACATATTATAAAAAGTTTTTAGATACGTTTTCGGATTCAAATATGTCGTATATTTATCTGGGTACTGGAGAGTGTTTCTTGGGAAATTTAGCGTGATTAATTTGTCTATAGTTTATTCAGACAAAATGAGCATGCCAAATATTTCAAGAATAGGCCACCTGGATCTGTCTAGATTACTCTAGTAGATGGAATAGAATCTGACACATCCTTAAAACGTATTTATTCAATTAATTTTACAATAAACTTACATATAGTAAATACATGATAGAGTATAAGCAATACATATTAACAATTTATTATAGAAATAACATGGAATAGTTAATAAGAAAAATGGGATATATAAATCCTAAATATAATATAAATAATTGGATTTTAATATTTATCTATACTAATATTATAAAGAAGTAATGTTTGTAAGTTTGTATGTAGGACGTAATCTACGAAACTACTCATCGGATTTCAAAAATCTTTGACTAATTAAAAGCTCCATTATCGACGAGTGCTATAGGCTATATTTTATTGCGATAAATATTGGTTTTCAAAATGAAATCACGATATTTGTAAATAAAGTCGGATAAAAATGAGCTGGTGGGTTGTTTTATCGGCGTGCGCTGACAAAACTGTTGGATATATGTAAAAATAATATATGACGAATATATGGGCCCTAAAGATATCTATAAAAAAATCGGCGACAGCATTAACCCAAGTTTTATATTTAAGCTACAATAACTGCTTTTATGTCTCAATAAAATAAGAAAAATAATTAGTCCGTGTTTGTTGAAGACATTAGCAATAAAATAAGAATCCTTATCAAAATAAATAAATGCTTTATCACGAGTGTTAAATAGAGGCAGAACTAGCCATTTACTTGGATAGCGGAAGTAACCACTGGATGCAGTTTCAAAATCCCATTGTGCTATCCAAAGAACAATTCTACTTTCCTCGCATGATCCGGGAACCCATTGAAATAAGAAGAACCCCGAACTTTAACAGAGACGACGGTTACAAACTCTCTTCTACGTGGAGCCCTCTTCTTAAAATGTTCCCGCCGCCGAACGCCGAACGCAAAGACGTAAAACAGGATACAGTGAGTGTTGTGTGCAGGACGGATTTTCAAAATTCCCGCGCTCCGAGCCCGGCCCCCCACCACCGTTATAACCTACGCAGTGGCGGAAGCGGTACGCGGCCTACCCGCAAAACAACGGATTGACAGCCCTTCAGTCTACCCTGGACAACGGCGGCTGCAACGTCACCGAAACGTCGGGTGCTACAAATTTCACGCGGTAAATTCGTTTTCTATCCTATTTATAATGTCAAACAACCGCGATAGTCTTCGATTTTACATTTACTGTAAGTTTATAGGTGGTATAGTTATAGAGATATCTTGAAATTAGTGACGCGTGCAAGCACCTCGAAATACCTAGGTTCAGGATACAGCAGAAGGCGGCGCGGGCGGTGAGGAACAAGACTCGTACGTCTACGAGATAGGTAGCATCTGAGGGTACGTCTTGCACTATATATCTAAAGGTAGCGTCTAATAAGGCAAATAAACGTTACCCTACTGAAAATTAACAAATCGATTTGAAACTTTACGCGAAGCGAAACCGCGGGCAACAGCTAGTAATATATAATATGATATAATATAGGGTATGGTATAACCAGGGGCGTAGCTACCGCCGTACCTGCCGTATCAATTATACGGGGCCCCCGAGCCACGGGAGCCCCAAACCTGACCTGAACTGACCTGGCGACCTGAGTAGTATGTTCGAAGTATTACAACCGGAGAAACTCCTGTCTTCTTCAAACGAAGAGATATTAAACCCTTCCGGAAAACTATCGGCTAATTACAGTAAAGACATCTCAGTTATTCTTTATGACCAATTAAAGGCTCTAAAAACATGCTTCAAAGTTGAAATTCAAAAAATTTATTCCATTAAGGAACTTATTGAATTATTGCTGATAAAATTCAATAGTCTTGCATCCTGTTTTCCGGAGGTAATAACAGCATGCTTTTTATTCTTGACCCTTCCAGTTACGACTGCAACTGCTGAAAGTTTTTCAAAATTAAAACTGATAAAAAAATACCTAAGAACTTCAATGGGACACGAACGCCTGTCAGACCTGTCACTATTGTCCATAGAGGCAGAAACTTTAGAAAAACTAAAGTCGTCATCGGCTATAAATGATCTAATAAATCAGTTTGCCGAAAAAAATAAAAGGAGAGTGCATATTTAATTTGAATTGTTTGGAAAAATTTTGGAAAAAGTGACAGATAGATAATTATTATGAATAAATATTTCTTTTAATTTTATTCAAACGATTTTTTTTCTTTTGTAGGAAATCTTTACCCTTCCTAAGGGACCCCAAACAAATTTTTATACGGGGCCCCACCAAGGCACGCTACGTCACTGGGTATAACGTAATAAAGTCATATAATACAGTAATATGACAGTTAGTTAAATCCTAATTAGTAGATAGACTGTCATTTAAAATGTTTAATACTTTACATGTGGTATCGAAACACGACACATTCTGGTGAGAGGTCTATTCGACGCGATATTATTATTACTATTGCAAGCGACAACAGAAAATGTATGAAGAGCTCGTTGTTAATAGAGGTGGCACATGAAATTGAACATTAGCTAGACTAGCTGGGCTGTCTAGTCGGTTTTGAAAAAGCTTATGGAGACTCGTTATATCATTAATGGCCCTTTGTGTGTTGAAAAAAAAATATGGCGAATGACTGACTCCCGTTAAGAATAACGAAAACGATGTATATTCTAATCTATATTACTAAGGCCATAGTCGCAATGATGATATACAGTTTGAAAGCAACCACGAAAATATATAATACTAACTGACCCGTGAAATTATGAGTGTGGTTCGGTTAGTACTGAGTGCTATTATTTATTTCCCGCCAAAAGAAGGGTTTTATTTTTACTGCATATGGATGTATATATTTAATATGACAATGCCAATATGACTATAATATGCCAATATGACTATATTATCGTTATTTGTGAGTGTCTTCTTGTGAGTGTCTTATTTGTGACTATCTTATCTCTTTATAAATAGGATAGAAAACGAATTTACCGCGTGACATTTGAAGCACCCGACGTTTCGGTGACGGTCTACCCTAGACAACGGCGGCTGCAACGTCACCGAAACGTCGGGTGCTACAAATTGCACGCGGGAAATTCGTTTTCTATCCTATTTATAATGTCAAACAACCGCGATAGTCTTCGATCTTATCTCTTTAACCATTTATGCAGTAAAAGGGAAATTTTGTGCAGTAAAAGGGAAAAGTCTTTTGTTTTAAATTTAAACACTTGAGACGATAAATTTACTTATTTTGATAAGAATTCATAATTGTTGACAATATGACCAATAAACATGACCTAACAATTTAAATTATTTTTTTAATATAAAATACTACTTTTTGTGACATATATAAAAGTTAGTCATATGCTGTCGCTGACTTTTTTGGCATTATCAAGCTCTACAACTTTTCTCTAGAACCTAATCATATATCTCTCATCGTTAAGGCAGCGTTAGTTAGAAACGTTTTCGTTCGAACGTTTATTTTTCGACTTACTTTGCAAATCCGACTACCACGGAAAAAAAATTCATTTTTCGGATTAATATATAGCTTATGACACTCACAAATAACGTGACTTTCTATTGGTAAAAGAATTTTCAAAATCGGTTCATTAGATCCAGAGATTACTTCCTACAACGTCACAAACTTTACCTCTTTATAATATTAGTATAGATAGTATAGATTCGTGCTTTTGTGGCCAGATAATAAGAAGTAAGTTACTATTACCACTCGGGAAAGATATGAAAAACTACGTTACGAGAAATGACAAAATCGAGCAAGATAAAATGGAAACTCTACACGAAGGCCAAAATATTTAAGGCGACATGAGACCTCAGAAAAATATCCGAAATAGGCGGACACGCGAAGAATTAGGCGGGGTTTGATTTTGTGGGGTTTGTCCAATAAAAATCCAGCGTTGTCGAAGCGTCAGCCACAAATTCCACGTCCGCTCGCGCCGGCAACCGGGCGCATACTAAACGTTCAGTCGCAGCGCTAGCACAGAACAAATGTCTTTGCGCAGTGGTGGTATAAGGGTGCTAACGGTAAAGCATATTAAGCGTAACTCTCAGAGCGCTCTCACGTATTCATTAATTGTAATTTATTTATTGCCTAAATAAAAAATGTGACTTAGCGCGACGCTAGAGAATTAACCAATCAACGTAATGAAATTAAAATAAAAATTCACCGTTTTCGAAATCAGTTTAAAGCCGTAATGTCTAAGGCAATGGGCAACTTTTTTGAGTCTAAATTATAAATTGGTTTCTTACCGAGGGATTCGCTGAGAACCTTTTTAAATTATTGCTTATATTTTTCAAAAAAATCATAAAACTAAAGTTTTTTGGATTTGGTCGTTCCCAGGTATCACGTCACCTTAAGAGCCGTATCACATATTTTTTCCAGAAAGGCAAGAAAAGTGGATTTTTGGCGTTCTAATTCCAAGAAATAAAGAGATTTCTACAAACTTTAATTACTGAATTACCTGGACCATTTCTTGATGTTGACCATAGCGGCCTTTAATTTTAGATGTAACGAATATTATTTACTTATTCAGCCCATTTTCCGAAAGTCGTTATTCGTAAAACGCTCGGAAGGCAAACTTTGAGCTCCTTAATACAGTAATATCACTACAACGAAAACCGTATACTATTTTTTTTTATGTCCGTCATGTATTCTTGATGTACACTACGGCTTTATTTTTTCGTTTTTTGGCCACATATCCAAGGTATACATTACTTACAATTACACAAAATTAAAAAAAAATCTTCCTGTATCATTCTAATTTTCTCAGAAATAAAATAAGATTCTTATATAATACTTATACTATATTAAAGTTCACTCTTTTAGCAATACGACATAATATAAATTATTGTCATTAGAAAGGAGAAAACACTGCAAAAAACAATTAGAAATTGTGTATATATTTGCTTGCGCAAGAGAAGAGCGCTCAGTGCCGCGGTTTTTCTCCCAGGGTTGAATAGTTATTTATTTATTTATTTATTTATTTATCCTATCTTTTATAGTTACATCCAAAAAAAAATGCGTTCATTTTTTCAACTCATTTTAAAAGAATACCTACGCTATTTTGTAATACGGCTCTTAATAATCAAGGAAATGAAACTCTCCTTTAACTTAATTCTTTACTCACATACATTTTCAACATTGCCGTAGGTTGTTTAAGACCGGTCGATAATGCTCACATTCACAACTTTCAAAGAGCAGATGTACTTATCCCACGCTCATAATTTGACCTCTGGTATACCAGTGAACCGGTTCAGGGTCACTCCTGGCTGATGTGGTACTATGTAGTACCACCTCAGTCACACTTCTAACATTACATATGTTATCTAACATTAGATAACATATGAAATGTTATTTAAGTCTCACGTACCAATAAATAAAATACAAACGGAGCTGCCATGGAATTCACCGACCAAAAATCGGGCCCATCATATATAATTATTACACTTCTGGGAGGTGAAGGGTGGATTCCGGACTAACGACCGGCGGTGGTAAGTTTAGGACAGCTGTCTTGCCACATGTGAGCGTTCACTTTACCACCCATTCATTCCCCCTTCGAAGCCATAGAATTTGAGATGCAGAAATCGCGGTTTTATACATTTTTTCTAGAAAGGAGTTGATTATTTTCCTGGAGAGACCAAGATCTTTAAAAAGGTGAAACAAAGATTTAGCTGGCAGGCCACGAGCGCCTACTTGCACCGCGTGAAGGTGAACAGTGAAGCCGTTCCGGGTGACGGCATTTGCGAGGTCATGGTATTTATTTAATTTGTACTCGTGGTCTTTTGGGATATTTGATTCCCATGGAACAGTTAATTCTACGATAAGGACCATCTTCCGAGATAGAGAGTAAAGAGTTATATCTGGACGCAGGGCTGTTATGTATGTGCATCCGAGACTTTCAGGGAATTTATACTGCTTAGAGACCTCCATAATCCAATCTGTTGCTTTCTCGATTATTGAGAAAGGTTTTGCAGTGAGATGTTTTTTTCCTCAAAATTTGCCTTGAAATTTGCCTTCAAAATTCTATGCAAAAATGTAAAACTACAATATACTAGTATGTATTTACTTCTTATTTTAAACGTTTTGCTAGCAAGGCATATTATTTTAATCAAAACGTACTGAAAACAAATACAATTTATACGATATTAAAATGTGTGCAAAATATTTTTTACGGTGGGGATCGATCTGAAACGGACCTCATCAACCAGGAAAAAAATATTATTTGAAATTTAAATTCCACTTTTGCGATTAAAAAATGACAGTTAACGTGTCAATAATGACGTTGAAAAAGCTAATATATGCGGCAGCTCCATTTCGAGTAAACTGGACTTTTCCCGAAATGGTTATAAACTCCTAAAAAATATTCATTTCAATTCATTTATTTGGAAAACTGTTTTTTTCCAAATAAATGAATTCATAGTTATAAAAATATTCGAAAACAAATTGTACTGAGTAAATTTTTTTAAATAGTTTTTTTGTCTATAATAATTATTATTATTAACCATTATCTAGCAGCCAATTCTTTAATATGCTAAATACAATGTATACATATCTGTACTAGTGTTATTCTACAATGTTTTCCATAAAAAATGCACTTTATTCATTTTAGCTAATAAACAAATATATAAAAAAACAGGTATTTATAAACAAAATATTTTTTGCCTTTTTTTTTGTTTTTTTTTTTTTAAAACGATAATAAAAGTTGCTTACCTTGTCGTACTGATTTACCTACTACAATTAACGCCCTTTATATAATCGCATCCTCTATAAGAAAATCTCTCAAGAAATCAACCCTCTTATTCTATACGCTCTATGTTAACATTAATTAACATTCGGTTATGATGTTTATTTGCGATATATTACCTACCGCTAAATGGCGCAGCGTGCTCAACGTTTCTCAAACTTTTCTTCAATAGATACAATTTACAAATTTGACAACAAAAAAAAAAAATTTTTTTTTAAGTTGTTTACTTTGTCGTAGCAATTTACCCACTACAAGAAATGCCCTTAATTTAATAACAGCCTGTATACGTTGAAAGATATGTAAAAGTTGGTTTCAGTTGTTTTACTACCAATTAGGAAACTTATTTTTAGTTATGTCGGATCGTTTGACCCCTTCAGTAATCATTAAAAACATCAAAAATGGAAATGAAAACATTTTTTATGAATGAATTTTATTTATTTTTTATTTTATTTTATTCTGGAACCAAACGAAACTACATACAATGCAATTAAAAGGTATTTAAAATTTACAAAAAAAACATCATCAAAATTGTTCTTTGAAAGTGGTAAATTCTAAAACGAGCGTTTAAAACACACAACCTCACTGCTCAAAACACTAGGCAATACCACTGATCATATAAATGGCAATACTAACATCGCGTGATGTCACCCGTTTTGCAGAGATTGGGAGATAGTGGGGGAGTGAAGGTGCGAACACACTATCGGACACGTCCGCTGCAGCGGCTTATGGACAGTATGCACAGTCGTTTGGGACGTGGCTTGCCAGATCTCTATCGGACGTCCGAAGCCTCGAGGTCGCGATGTGCACGGCTCAATAGAAATTCATTACACAGATCGCGCCCATAAGCCGCGGCTGACGGACGCGTCCGATAGTGTGATCGCCCCTTCATACCTCGTCTGAATCATCGTAGCTGTTTTTGTCTCGCTTCCACATATCACAAATCGTATTTATTTTCGCTGGAGTGATCTTTTCTGCAGTCAGCTTGCCCGAGTTATCTCGGGTGTTTGAATTTTCGCAAATAAACGCACATAATTCGCGTGGTCCGTTAAGAAGTGCTCAGAAGTCAAATACGTAATGTACTTAATAAATAAATAAAAATCCACCATAAAATATAAAATGTTTAATCTGATTTAGTTACAGTTCTGATTCGATTCGATACCTAGGATCTAATTATTCAAACTAATAATGAGGTAACGCTTGATTATTTTTTTTTCTAGTTAGTATTTTTATGCATCGCGTCGTGTTATATAACGCCATTCATGGTCGATAATTTAATCGAATATTTTATTGTATTGTGCAATTGATGTTTTTTTAAATATGCTAATCATTCTTAAAACTGAAACTATCGCCGAAAAAGATGAAATGGCCTTGAATTTCGTAGAAGGTGGAGATAGATGATGGTCATTTCCAGGTCATGGACTATTATGTTGCTTCAGTTTACATACCGGTGAAGCCATGTTTATCCATAGTTATAAATCGAGCCAAAAAACGGTCAGGATCCTGTTTTTCCTGTTTCAGCCTAGTTTTTCCTGGTAAGCATTTTAGGTATGTGAGGGACCACCCCTCACTAGTCTCCAAATTGTTCGGTGTGAGGTGGTGGTATCAACTAACGATTTATCTCCGTATTGAAAGGCGGTTTTGAATGAAGTAGAAGGTATTTATTGATTGAAAGTTTGATATTGCCAGTTATAACGTTTCATGAACAGTTTACGTTGATGCGCGACTGCGGTTACGAGGACATATGGATGAGGATTGTATGTGTGCTCCTAGTATCTTGTACTGGGCACTGCTCGAGTCTGTGGGATAGCAGACTGATGCTTCGTGACTGGAGAAGATAACGAAAGAAAACCAAGGAACCGGATTCGTTGACCTAACTCGTGAGAGAGAGTGCCGGGTATGCCGTCGCAACCTTGGGGGAGGGTGGTCACTCGGGGAATGATACTTTGGTTGCTTTTTCGCCGGTTTATATAGGCCGTGAAATGATGCAATCCGAAATATTCCGAGTAAAAGTATTGTTTCATCGTGCTGATTCGTCGCTACACGAGTAAAAATAATAGCTAAATTGTGTCAGTGGATTTCACTGGAAATCGATGCATTTGTTGATCGCATGTAATGGACTTAAGGGCCATTACAGGTACTCAGCGTGAGGATACCTTTTTCATCCCTGAAGGATCGCACCAGAGATCATGTAAATATTTATCCTTGGTGGGTAGTTTTAATGCGAAAAAGTGACAACCGTTCGTTTCACATTCCGCCCTAGCGTATTACCCTGTCTCGTTGCCCCGAACTAATTTCCGCTTTTAATTCACGAAGAAACGCAATCGAACCCAATAACGATGTATAAGCTGTGCCGGCAAGTGTTTATTTTCATATAGTTTTAATGAGTTTACCACTTTTTTTAACGCCCCTCGCACATTTTGGGAAAATCGAGATAGAGATTACTAGTAACTATTTGTAATAAATTTGATATGACGTCATAACAAATATTCTGTACTTGAAACTTTCCGTGATATCGGGGCTCGAGGTAGGGCGCATAGGAAACCCCCGTCTCCCTTACCTATTAGTGGTAATTGACCAAAGTTCCTAGACTGGCCTATATCGAAACGTATTCATAATAAGACCTTACGGATGTTAACAATGGTCTGATTACTACGTACAGAAATAGCTATGTTTGGAATTAGATAATTTGACCTAAAGAAAAAAACAATGTTGTCTTACTTTCGTTAAATGTGACACGACTGATAGAAGCGGCTTGTCAAACCCCTGATGTTTAAAGGGACAAAATCCGTAAAGTCATAGGTACTATGACAGGCCACTGTCCCCTAAACAAACACCTGTTTACCATAGGTGTGACAGACAGCCCTCTATGCAGAGGATGCATGGAGGAAGTAGAAACGCCACAGCATGTGCTCATGGAGTGCAGGAGCGTGGCAGAGCAAGGGGCAAGAATACTACAATCTCCAGCATCTGTCCCGGAGGCCTGTAACAACTCAAACAGGCTGCTAACCTTCTGGGACAGCCTGGGTTGGCTGAATTAACATAAATAGAATCATGAGCCACGCACAACGGCCCAATCAAGAGGCCAAGTGCGGGAAATAGCCCAGGAAAACTAAATAACTAACTAACTAACCCCTGATGCTTTAGCATAAAAACTGGTATACATCGAAATTGATACAATCGCCATGAAATCTGGTATACATGGGTGGATATTTGAGCACGGACAATATTTTCGCGCTATCTACATTACTGTAACTCGCCACTAGATGTCGCTGCAGCACATCAACTTCTATACCGTTCAACCGATCGTCATCAACCTGTATTTACGTATGATGATGAACCATGTAACATATAATCAACAAACATTATCATTTCTGAGATTCAATTGACGTAATTAAACAGGCAGACATGTCGACTTGTTTGATAACAAATAGTATTCAAAGAAATAATAACTTCATTTTTAAACGAGTCTTTCAAACGATGCAGTTTTACCATTGTATAGAAAACAGCGTCTTTCACGATCATCAGTTTTTATTCACATGAAATTTACCCCACCTGCAGCAATTTCACTAATATATATGCACTTACAATTAGCATAATTATGCACTGTCACTGTCAACGCTATCACTGTTAAGCCATCTCTCCTTAACTTCTCTTTGATAATTAAATTGTCTAAATATTAAAACATTGTATTTATCTGCTACCGCATGTCCTCGCCGAGGAAACATCACGACACAAAGTTGGAACTCTGACCATCGATAACTCACGATATCACAGAAACACACTAGATAATATTCCACTACTATCATACATAATCAATTCCTGTGCGTTATTTAACATCTCATTTGTGTAATGTACTATATATTAGCAAAAAAAATATTTGACTGGGCCAAACCTGGTTGTTTCTTTTCATCAATAGGTCTTCATGCCTAAACCATCGATACTGGCGTAAAGTAATAGCGTTATAAAGCATAGTTGGAGGCAGAAAGAGCTCGGTGCGGCGCGGTGAGGTCGGGTCTGGTGCCAAATGCATGTTTAGCGGGCCGATAATGACCGCGCCAACGACGGACTCATGATTAACTGACAACCACAACGACCACAACAAACAACTCTAACCTACAATCCCTAATGCCCTCGAGTCGTATTTATGCAGTTTAGCTAACTCTGCTTAAGCTTAAGCTACCGTAAAAAAAGCTGGTAATTAAGGTTTTTTTTTTAAAACTAACTTAACCTATCGTCAAATAGGTGGTAAAAAATGTTTGTAAAAAACGAACGTATGTAACTTACCATCAAATACTTGTTATTAAATGTTTCTAAAAAAAACAAATTATTAAAACCAAATCAAGAAGCAGAGAAAGCAAATAATTAAAGGAAGGAAGGGTAAAAAAGATGTAGGGTGAGGAGGTGGGTTGGATAAGGTAATGGTTTTAGGTGTATGTGCTCCTTAAGCCTGGCGTTGAACGTGGTGATCCTGGTGCTTCCAAGGAGGTACTGGCTCTGGAATACTATACCAAATATTATTAGGTATAGTATTCCAGAGCCGAGAAGCTTCCAAGGAGCAGGAGTACGAGAAAGTGTCGCTGCAGCGACGAGGGATGGTTAATAGGTTATTGCCCTCTGATCTCAAGGGGACGGCCGTGCGCCGATGAAGCGGTGAAACTTTCGGCGAGATAGAATGGCACGACATTCGCGAGGATTCTATATATCAGGCAGAGAGTTATCGCCTATCTCGTATCCCTAATGGTAAGCAACTGCAGTATACTTCGATATTCCGTGATTTGGACATATTTTCTGGGGCCGTAAATGAAGCGGATACAGACGTTCTGTAACCTTTCCACCTTGGTGGCCAGCTCTTCTGCCAGATCGAGGAAGGCGGCGTCGCCATAGTGTGGATTGAAAAAAGCAAAATTGGCACATTGTCTTTCCCAATGTCATCGTCCTGCACGGCACAAAAAATCCTGGAAATATTTTACAATTAAAAATTAGTTAATCCATCAACATTCTGAAGTATATTTTAGAATCCATCTGAAGTTGCGTTTTTGTAGAGTATTAGTAGGTAGTTTAAATGGAAATTTTGTGTAAAATACTTCAGATCCGAGCTCCGAGCACTTTGAGATATCTTGAAAAGCAGTAAACGATGTTACTTTAAATATCTCGCCCACATTCTTAAATTTATAGTTTTCAAATAATTGCTAAATAATAATATATTGGATGTGGCGAAATCGTCTTATTACAGCTCACAGAATTCTTTAATAAATTATAATAAAAACCATTCCATCTCGTATATGTATGCAAACATCAGCCAACCAAACCCACTTCAGTAGACAGGAGGCTTCAACCCTACGTTCACATCAGTCAGTTAAACATACGGTATATTTCTAGATACGGTAATTTCGGAGTTGTAAAATTATCGTACAATATTTTAGGGGACACCATACATTAGTCATTAGATGGCGATTTCTGATGATGTTCTGGTCTGTATTAATAACAATTTAATTTATTGTTTAATTTATTTTCATTTAATAAACGAGTAGATGAATTATTTCATAAACCGTTATAATAATCACATTTTGCTAAGGAGAGGTACCACCCTAAATAATAAATCGCATAATCAAAATAAAATTTTATTGATTTATTTATATATATAAGAATTAATTACTATAAAGCATTGCTTTTGCTTATAAAAATAACAGGAACCGAATAGCAAAACCATAACCTTTTGCTTATTTGATTCTGTCACCCAACTGGGACTAGCCCGTTCTAGGATGGACAGGACTCTAATTTTACAATAAATTATGTAAAAGTTTTATTAAAATGCTCATAAAACTAAATTGCACTAAAATATGATCCTCAAAAAAAAAAAAAGAATCACATCGAGCGAGACAATCAGAGAATTTACATAAAACTATAGTAAAGAGTAAGATAAATCTATAAAAAGAAAAAAAAATAAAGTCAATAAATAATACTTAATATTTGTTAAGAAATATAAAAATTAATATAAGATAAAGTACAATTCATTGTCTAAACAATATATAACAACAAAATGAACGAATGGTAATTAGTTGAATGTTAAAATATAATCAACATACATACTATTTAAAAACATATTAATAATTTGTGCACCTAAGTTTTATTAAACAATAATTTCAACATTTGATGTATGGTCAGTCTGTCATGACTCGAGAACCATTCCTTTATTTTATTTTTGAATATCCTAAGTGTCAAATTCGTTTTTATTTCCATATTGATAAGATTGTAAAATCTCGGCGTAATGAAAGAGTACTGACTTTGTTCAAATTATGTTTTCATTCTGGGTATTATTAGGCTATTTTCTGAAACTTGTCTTGTTGGTTTTTGGTTATGAATTATTCCTAAATTTGAATTATTGTCAAAAAATAGCTTAAGAGGGCAGTTTTTAAAAAAAGTTGCCTACAATCAAGGACTTTATCTTCCACTTAAAGTTCATTGCTGGGATGGCGATATGGTCTGCGGAGAAAAATTTTGTGTATAAATTTCTGCGCAACTTGCAATGGCTCTAGCAGGGTTTTACCACATCCACCCCATCCAATTATACCGTAAGTAATTAGCGATTCACATAAAGCATGATAAACAGTTGTTAGCGTTTTGGAATCCGGAATATTCCTCAGTTCTTTGAAAATATATCCAAGGATTCGCACGGTTTAATTAAACATATTTTAGCTACAAGTGTTTTACGAATAGTTAGTTAAATAAGAAAAAGTTCACGTGTTAAAAGTTTTATTTGATATTATTTGATATTTACGCCGACAAATGATCCAAAACAAAAACGAGTCAAATTGACCATAATTATTTATGGATTCCAATTTTTCGAATAGCATAGTTCAAGTTGATTATCCTCTAAAAAAATAAATGTAAACTCCGCAAAAGAAATAATGCTGTATATTTAGTAGAAAACCGAAATTGTTCGAAAATTCTGTAATTTATTTAGAGTATTTTTTAACTCTTGGACTCTGATATAAATGCAATATTTTCATTTTATATATCTATAGCGATTATTATGACCTTCCCACAAAAAGCCTTTTGGAGCATTTTTACCGAATTACGTACATGAATTTCTCGCTTGATATAACATATAGGGCTATAAATATTTTATTAACACAGTGTATAACAATACCTCTAGCTTAAGGGGACGGCCGCGCGCCGATAGAGATGTGAATCTTTCGTCGAGATAAATCGGCACGACATTCGCGAGGGTTCTACATAACAGGAAGAGAGTTCTAACCTGTCTCGTATCCCTGGTGGTGAGCCACTGCAGTCTACTTCGGTACAACATAATATCAAAGAATTTTTAAAAAGCTCTTATCAGACGGCACGGTTTAAATAGGACGCTTCTTTTTCGCTTGCCTAAGTATGTAGTACCCTCAGTGAACGTACATCCCAGTGAATATCGTATCGTATATGCGACGTGCCGAAGGAGTGACGTATGACAGCGATGCTGGTGGCGCGCGCTATGACACGTGACGGCAGTCCGGCCAACGCGCTTTAGTTGGGCAATTTACTTTGTGCTGTTAATTGGACAACTGACAGCCGATTTTCATCCGCTCAAGGGGTCATCCGGACCCACCGCGCGCTCCATCGCCCCTGCAAAACAAACCCGACTCATCGCAGGGTTGACTCGTTTTTCCCATACAAACGGAACCATGTTGGTGACGCTCGGCTGTCTGTTCGTCTGTTTTGTCTGCATGTCACCGTCGATTATCTCGGCTAGTTTTAAATCTATCGATATAAAATTATTGGCATAGGGCCCGATTGCGTTTCTTTGTGACCTAAAACTAAAATAAGTCCAAGCGAACGATTCAGAACAATACGTTAGAGCGGAATATGAAACGAACGATCGTCGATAAATACTACCTCCCGAACTTATACTTGTCCGAATAAATTTGAGCATATTTCGTGCGGTGTAAGATTTGACCTTGGCGGGCAGTTTTAATGCGAAAAAGTGACGACCGTTCATCTCACACTCCGCTCTAGCGTATTGCCCTGTCTCGTTCACACGGACTAATTTCCGATTTTAGTTCACGAAGAAACGCAATCGAGCTCGTAGTCGTCGAACAGGCTTCCCTACTACTAGCCCAAGAGTAAAAAATATCTCAAAAATGTCTTTCAAAAAATCTGAAAAATCTCTATCAAAAAATCTTTAAAAATTTCTCAAAAATTACAAAAAAATAAAAAACTCCAAGATTCAATCATTGTAATAAAAACACATAGGACGCGCAATATTTAAAAAATATTTATCTACAAAAAAAATACTTACCTACTTTTGAAGATTGTTTAAAAAAACTAACTTACCGCCATATATGTGTTTATGTACTATTTTTTTTAAAAACTAGTACGGCTTTGACGCTTCTTCGAATGCCTATATCTCGCTTATTTTATTGAGACCGAATAAAGATTATTGCAGATTCGGAATCAGCGTGGTGAATATAGTCGGGTGACTTTAAAAAATCAACAATGTAGAATAGGTACATATACTGAATTAATGCAGAGAAAACGGTTGTGGTACCCTAAGTGGCCTTTCCGGCAAGTAGCCAAGGACTGATTTTATTTGACTATTAATTTCATAAATAAAATCGATGAGCGACCTCTCTCGATCGGCGGACGAATCTCGGTTGGGTTCCGCTCCATCTGTTTGACCTTTAGGCCAGAAAGGAACCGCCTGGTTCCTTTCTGCCTAAAGGAAGACGTGACGAGACGTCAAAATGTCAACATTCGCTTAATTTATGACCTAAGAAAGTATGACCATGTTACGGAGTACAGAAGGAGACTTCACTGGCTGACGACCCGAGAAAGGAGAGATACGAGAGTCCTCGGTTCGCTCTTCGGAATCTTGAAAGGCGCCGCTCTGAGCTATCTTATAAGTAGGTTTAAACCTCTATCTTCTCACGGGCGCTCTCTGAAATCTGAACACAACCTACTGCTCTCGATCCCTGGTCACAGTAGTGATTTCTTTTCGCACTGCTCCGTACGTGGAGCCCGTCTCTGGAATGCTTTATCCACACGTATAAGGATAGCACCGAGTTCATTTTGCTTCAAACGCAGGTTCAAAGAACACCTGAACCCACGCTCATAAACTATTCCCTATTTTTCCTTCCCCCTTGCGCCATTATTGGTTTTTTTTTCTAAATATATTGGTTTTTTTATTCTGCTGGATTTAAATGTACGAATTTCCTATATAATTTATTAGTTTTATCATATTTTTACCGCATAATATTTCGTTCATATACCTTCATTAGGTTAAGGTTAGCTGTGAGATATCGCTTTTAGGAAATAAGCTCGCCTTTTTGATGAATCAAATAAAGCGTTTTATTATTATGATTAGAATCAATCAATCAACTGATTATAATCAATTTATTATTATGATTATAATCATCTTCGAAAAATATAACCAAAAATATGTTGATGGCAACCCTACCGATCGCTATCCATTGCCAATCCATTAACTTTTGACTAATGATCAATTCCATTCCGTATGTCACCGCAGGGTGACTTTCAAAAGCAGCCACGTCGTGACGTCACTGGTCACAAAGGGAGGCAATCAAGCCATCCCAATCACTCGACCGGCGATACCAACCCCGTCGCATCCGGATGAATGTCAAACGGAACAGAAAATGACATCACCGTTTCCGGATTTTATTTCGCGATCGAGAATTTTCCACCAGGACCATCATCATCGTTGCCGTTGACACGGCAATTCCCGTGTTTCACGGCAATTGAGCCCTTTGGTACACTAAAACACGGCACACGATAGAACACCAATTTCCGTGGTAAAGTACTGGGCAATGAGGGCGCTAATGGGCCCTGTTACAGTTGGCCACAAAGACCCATTTGTTCAGCGTCGGTCACACTCACGGGTCAACACCCATCCGGCGGCCTCCACGCATGATTTGCGAGCCCGGGCAGGACTCTGGCCTGAGGGCTAGTTTCCCCCAGGAGTCGACCTTGTGGCGCTCGTGCGGCGATTGACTAACAGTCGGGGGAGTCTGTAAACAGTACTGACTCCTATCGAATCAATGTGATAGACTTAAAAACCTAATAGACTTAAAAACACGTAGGACTATAACTGATATAACGTTTCTCCATAAGCTTTTGCACAATCGACTAGACAGCCCAGCTAGTTCAGAAAAAAAAACAATTTCGTGTGCCACCGCGACTAACGAGGAGCTCTCAAACATTTTAGGTTGTCGCTTGCAATAACAACATCGGGTCGAATAGACCTCTTACCAGAATGTGTCGAATTTTTGATGAATCGTGTAAAGGATTAGATGTATTTTATGATTCTATAAATATAATAAAAGATTCGATCATACCTAGCCTATCTCCTACTTTTTAAAATTTCACTAACTGCCATCCCAATGTACAGTATTATATGATTATTATATTATAACATACTATTGTATTATATATAATAAAAATTACTATCCAATTACTCAACTTCTATTTTGCTCTATCCAAATAACCTTATTAACAACTTATTTAATTATTTCTTTTCTTACCCTTATATTATTATTAGCTTTATTATATATTTTTTTCTACTATCAACGTGTTCATGTTATTTCTATGCAAGCATTTCAATTCAATGCAAGCATTGCAAACTATTCATAGGATAGTAAATTAGTTTCGTTTAAATATGTTTTAAAGATACTATTATCATACAGGGTGCGGCAGTGAGGACGGACGGTTTTAAAAAAATCATAAAATAGTTATTTTTTACTCAAAAACATATTTATGGATGGAATCAGGTTCGCAAGGAAATAGCATTTGAGACAGTCAAGTGTGGAAAATCACATCAGGCATGTGGTGGCCGAAATCGTTGATGCAGTGCTGGAGGCGTTCTTGGAAATTCGCGTAGACTCTCTCCAACATCGCTCTTTCAACTTGGGCGACTTCCACGCGAATTGCGTGAAATGATTTTTTCTTATCCTCAACCTCATCCTCAACCTTTTTTCTTATCCTCACCTCAAGGCTAGAGTACCCTATACGAGAACAAGCCCCGAACTCTGGACGAATTAAAGGACGCAATGGTGGCCGAAATCGTTGATGGAGTGCTGGAGGCGTTCTTGGAAATTCGCATAGACTCTCTCCAACATCGCTCTTTCAAATTGGGCGACTTCCACGCGAATTGCGTCCTTTAATTCGTCCAGAGTTCGGGGCTTGTTCTCGTATACTCTAGCCTTGAGGTGTCCCCATAAGAAAAAATCATTTCACGCAATTCGCGTGGAAGTCGCCTAAGTTGAAAGAGCGATGTTGGAGAGTGTCTACGCGAATTTCCAAGAACGCCTCCAGCACTGCATCAACGATTTCGGCCACCACATGCCTGATGTGATTTTCCACACTTGACTGTCTCAAATGCTATTTCCTTGCGAACCTGATTCCATCAATAAATATGTTTTTGAGTAAAAAATAACTATTTTATGATTTTTTTTAAAACCGTCCGTCCTCACTGCCGCACCCTGTATATTTACTATCTGTAAGTTTGCTATAAAATAAAAATAAAATAAAATAAAAATAAAATAGAGCGGGGGTAGTTGTTCACCTTACGGCGACTGCTCTTGAAACGACCATCGGCTACCCGATTCCAGGTCAACAGATTCGGTAGACACCGTTTCACCGCTACGTAAGGGAGAGGACCGCGCAAGCAACCTCGAACTCGTAACCAGTCGGGAGACCGAAGTAATCTGGTTGCAACTGGTTGTAACGGCGCGAGTGTCGGCCCGCCGCGGCCGGGTAACATACCTGGCTATCTCGCGGTGAGGCGTTGGCCTCTTACGGGCATGTGGCGGAGCTTGACGGTGGACTGTTTTGTCTAAGTTTTCTGCGCTCATCTCACGGGAGACAAAACGATCAAATTTCGTTATTAAAACTTCCCGAGGTTATGGGTTCGCGCGTTGTAGTCGACATCTCTAAATGTGGAGTTGAACAATTTGGGAGCTAATAGGCCCAGTAGCTGGGCCATTAGAACCCACGTGTTAGGGTCGGTCTAACTCACAGGTCAGCACCCATCCGGTAGCATACATGCGGAAGTGCGAGCCTGGGTAGGACTCTGTGCCTGCGGGCCAGTTCCCCTGGGTATCGTTTTTCGGACGCTCCTGGATGTTTTGCGCACCGTGCGGCGCCAGCCAATGGATTGTGCATTCCGAATGATAAACGAGGGAGTCTGAAAACGGCTTTGTTTCCTATAGAACGGGTGTGGTTGTTAAAGTTATGGCAACCGCTCTTAAAACGTCCAATCGGCTACCTGATACCGCGTGAAGAGTCGGGCAAAGCGCGACGTGGTCCGCGATAGATTCTGTAGACACCGAGTCACCGCTACATAAGGGCGAGGACTGAGCGAGCGACCTCGAACCCTGGAACCAGTCTGAAGGCCGGAGAAGTCTGGCCGAAACTGGAAGTAAGGGCGCGAAGTCTGCCCGCTGGGTGCACACCCGGTGTCTCGCGGAAAAGCGTTGGCTTCTTTCGGGCGAGTGGTAAAACTTAGACAGTGGACTGTTTCGTCCCAAGTCTTCTACGCTCACCGCAAGTCTTCTACGCTCACCGCACGGGTGAGCGTAGAAGACTAAGCTCCACCTACCGCACCACCTACGCTCATCATACTTAAAAGACATCATACTATAATTTATTTATTTTTATTTATTTTATTTATTTAGGTACATAGGATTAGGTATACAGTTCATTCATAGGTCATGTAATCTTATAATAATTATATAAATTATTTAATAATTAATATAGGGAGGTTTAACACATCTTACATGACCTTTACTGCCAATAGCACATCTAACTAGGCGATAATTTGGCCCGTCTCTAGATGTGCATATTTTTATGCAATTTTAAGAAATGAAGTGTTTTTTAAAAATAAATTATTTGGACCCACCACCTGTATATACACATAAATATACCAATTTTATAAAAAATATAGCTATGTAATTTAATAAAATTTAATAAAATAATAGACGGACCATAACCGGCATGTCTTTCCTATATGACATCCTTCATGGTTTAATAGACTGTCCAGCTTTAACTGAGCGTATTTCCTTGAGAGTGCCCCCCAGAAGTACCCGAGTTTCTCGTTTGTTTCACGTGCCCAGATGCAATACAAGCCACTTCAACAACTCTACTATGATACGGTTACTCACCTCTTTTAATAACAGGTTTAATGACCTTGACATTTTTTCTCTGGACAGGAAGCCTTTTCTTCACGCAGTCGAAGAAAAGCTTAGGAACGATAATTAATTTAAATATTTATAAAATACGCACTACTTATTACTTTAATATATACAATGTATTTATGTGTGTATGTATATCTATATGTATATATATATATATATATATATATATATATATATATATATATATATATATATATATATATATATATATATATATATATATATATATATATATATATATATATATATATATATATATATATATATATATATATATATATATACAGTGGCGGATCCAGGATTTATGTTTGGGGGGGGCTGAGGGTCGGTCTCGCTAATAGCTATATCAGTAAATTGGCTGACCCGTGCCCACTTCGTTGGGCGGTAAAACGTTTTACTTGTGATGAAATAATGAGTGTGGTTTGGTTAGTACTGAGTGCTATGATTTATTTCCTGACTGCCAAATGAAGGGTTATATTTTTACTGCAATGTATGTATGTATTTGCATGCCCATTTGACTATATTACCGTTATTTGTGAGTGTCTTCTTGTGAGTTTCTTATTTGTGAGTGTCTTATCTCTTCAACCATTTATGCAGCAAAAGTGAAATTATATACAGTAAAGGGGAAAAGTCTTTTGTTATAAACACTTTAGACGATAAATTTCCTTATTTTGATAATAATTAATAATCGTTGATAATATGACCAATAAACATGACCTAACGATTTAAATTATTTTTTTAATTTGAAATACTACTTTTTGTGACTTAAATATAAAAGTTAGACATATGCTGTCGCTGACTTTTTTGTAGACATTATCAAGCTCTACAACTTTTCACTAGAACTTAATCATATATCTCTCATCGTGTTAGTTAGAAATGTTTACGTTCGACCGTTTTTTCCAACTTACTTCGGAAATACGACTACCACGAAAAAGTCTTTTTATTTTTCGGATTAATATATAGCCTATGACACAATATTTTGCTTCTATTTTTTTTTTATTATATTTTTCATAATTAGAGTATGGCAACATTCAATCAGCTGATTCTGGGTTTTACTTAGATATGTAGAATTTTTTGGAGCTGTCTCTAAATTTTGAGCTGAACTAACAGATTTTTAATAAACAGTTCAGTAACAAATCTGAAAGTTTTGTTTATTTATGTTTTGGGGGGGGCTTCAGCCCCTTAGCCCCCCCCCTGGATCCGCCACTGTATATATATATATATATGTCAATAGTATACGTATGTATGGCCATTTATGAACGTATATTACACATAGTGTTATAACAATCCCTCCCTTCCATTTCCATTCCCCTATTGTACTTATGCATTTAAATTTAGAAATGCTTCTTTTTCCTTTTTTCCTTTTTTCATAAAAAAAAGGTTATAAAATTATTATCTTTAAATAGGTGCTTTATATTATTTGCTAATTTGAAATGTATTAATGGCTATATTGATGTTAATTATTTTTTTATATATAGGTATAATGAATTTGCTGTATACATTTAGCTAATAAAAAATAAATAAAATAAAATAAAACTTCCTGAGGTGACGGGTTCGCCGGTTGTGGTTGACATCTCCAAGTGTGGAGTTGAGCAATCTAATACCATATATAATCAATAATAGTAGGTAAACGTAAGTGTGTGTAGATCTTCAAAGATTTTGAAACAAAGCCGTATTCGACTTAACTGGCCTTTGTGGTCCAATCTGGAGGGGATGGGGGTTGGGTTGGGTTGGGCTTGTTGTAATGGGCGGTTATAGCGCTCCTAGAAATGTCAATCGTGTGACAAAGGGGCTCGGCGGCCGGCGGAAACAAAAATATTGAAAAATCCCCGCTCGCCTTTGTCGCGTTGCGTTCCTTTGAAGTTTGTTTGAAGCGGGCGAACGAACGAAAATGAGCGGAAAGCCATTCGTTTCGGTGACATTTGCAAATCGAACGCCCCGAGCAACATTCTCCCAATAGCGACGTATCGTATTCGATGTTTCTGAAATATCGATTAACGCTACGCCACGGGGAACGATTAGATGGTAGGTTAGAGCCGGCCCACACGATGCGGTGCGGCGCCGCACCGCAAAGATTTCGCCGTATGGGCGTATACACGTACAGTGCACGGTGCGGCGCCGCAACGTTACTACGACGCCGCAGTAGGCGAAAAGTTTTGTAGTTAATTGTAGGTAGATCTAGTGAAATGAGGTAGTCAATGCCAATATCTTCTTCATTGGTACTCATTTTAACTATTTCGATTATTTCGATTAAATATTTATAAAAATACGTGAAAACCATCGAAATGGGCAAGCATTTTCTATTTATATATATCATGCAAATTTACGACTATATTTTATTGTATTGTAGTACATTCTTAATTAATATGAAATCGAAGACTATCGCGGTTGTTTGACATTATAAATAGGATAGAAAACGAATTTACCGCGTGAAATTTGTAGGACCCGACGTTTCGGTGACGTTGCAGCCGCCGTTGTCAAGGGTAAACTGAAGAGCTGTCAGTCCGTTGTTTTGCGGGTAGGCCGCAAACCGCTGCCGCCACTGCGTAGGTTATAACGGTGGTGGGGGGCCGGGCTCGGAGCGCGGGAATTTTTAAAATCCGTCTTGCACACAACACTCACTGTATCCTGTTTTACGTCTTTGCGTTCGGCGTTCGGCGGTGGGAACATTTTAAGAAGAGGGTTCCACGTAGAAGAGAGTTTGTAGCCGTCATCTCTATTGAAGTTCGGAGTTCTTCTTATTTCAATGGCTTCCCGGATCATGCGAGGAAAGTAGAATTGTTCCTTCGATGGAACAATGGGATTTTGAAACTGCATCCAGTGGTTACTTCCGCTATCCAATATATGTTCGCAGATCGCCGATTTTTCTCGCTGAACGTTTTTAACAGCTTTGATGTGTTCTGTCAGTCGCGTGGCTATGGGCCGTTTCGTTTGTCCAACGTAGGCTAGACCGCAGCTGCATTCGACTTTATACACACCCGGGGTTTGCAGTGGTATTACATCCTTTACAGGCCTCAAAAATCGAGCTATATTTTGGGTCGGTTTGAAGATCGTTTTTATATCGAATCTGTTTAGCATCTTACTTATTCGATCTGTCACGCCCTTGACGTATGGTAAGAATGCTCTTGATCTGCTCGGTTTTTGAGTTTCGTCCGTATTAGATCGTGTGCGTGTCTCGTGATATTTTCCGTATCCATTTTTCCTAAGGACATCATTGACATGTTCCATCTCCTTCGGAAAATGCTCAGTGTCGCATAGATCGCGTGCTCGATTCACGAGCGACGTTTGCACTGAACGTAGATGGTAGGGATGATGGTGTGAGCTTGCATGCAAATATCTGTCCGTATGTGTGGGCTTCCGATATACCGTATGTCCGAGAGTATTGTCACTTCTCCTCGTCACTTTGACATCCAAAAATGGTAAGGAGCCGTCCTTCTCTACTTCATAGGTGAAACTGATTTTTGGGTGTATGGAGTTTAGATGACCCAGGAATTCTTTCACCGTTTGAATGTTGCCTTTCAGGATGCAGAAGGTATCATCCACGTAGCGAAGCCAGAGAATGGGTTTAATTTTGGAGGTTTTTATGGCTAATTCCTCAAAATATTCCATATATAGGTCACTAACTATCGGCGATACGGGGCATCCCATTGCTACTCCGTCGATTTGTTTGTAATAATCGCCGTTCCATAGAAAGTAGCAGGATGTCAGGCAATGTTGAAGCATGTCGGCGTAGCTAATAGGGAGGTCCTCAGACCTTAGTTTATCTCTCACCACCGTAAGACACTCCGAAATGGGCAAATTCGTAAATAAAGATTCGACGTCAAAGCTCACCATTATTTCGTCTTCGGCCAGTTTTAAGCTTCTAATAATGCTTACGAAATGTCGCGAGTCTTTCACGTAAGACGTCGTTTTGCCCGTAAGCGGTTGGAGGACACCAGCCAAGTGTTTTGACAGAGGATATGTGGGGCTGTCGATTTGGCTCACAATCGGTCTCAATGGTGCATTATCCTTATGGATTTTAGGTAAGCCATATAATTTCGGTGGCTGTACGTTACGTGGTTTAGTGAGATAAGCTATTTCTGGGAGGGAAGTGACAGATTTATCGATTAAAACTCTCGTTTGCCTGGTAATACTGCTCGTGGGATTGTAATTCACCTTCTCGTAAGTGTTGGCGTCTTCTAAGAGCGTCCCAATTTTCCGCTCGTAGTCCACAGTATCGAGTCACTTCCCTCCCAGAAATAGCTTATCTCACTAAACCACGTAACGTACAGCCACCGAAATTATATGGCTTACCTAAAATCCATAAGGATAATGCACCATTGAGACCGATTGTGAGCCAAATCGACAGCCCCACATATCCTCTGTCAAAACACTTGGCTGGTGTCCTCCAACCGCTTACGGGCAAAACGACGTCTTACGTGAAAGACTCGCGACATTTCGTAAGCATTATTAGAAGCTTAAAACTGGCCGAAGACGAAATAATGGTGAGCTTTGACGTCGAATCTTTATTTACGAATTTGCCCATTTCGGAGTGTCTTACGGTGGTGAGAGATAAACTAAGGTCTGAGGACCTCCCTATTAGCTACGCCGACATGCTTCAACATTGCCTGACATCCTGCTACTTTCTATGGAACGGCGATTATTACAAACAAATCGACGGAGTAGCAATGGGATGCCCCGTATCGCCGATAGTTAGTGACCTATATATGGAATATTTTGAGGAATTAGCCATAAAAACCTCCAAAATTAAACTCATTCTCTGGCTTCGCTACGTGGATGATACCTTCTGCATCCTGAAAGGCAACATTCAAACGGTGAAAGAATTCCTGGGTCATCTAAACTCCATACACCCAAAAATCAGTTTCACCTATGAAGTAGAGAAGGACGGCTCCTTACCATTTTTGGATGTCAAAGTGACGAGGAGAAGTGACAATACTCTCGGACATACGGTATATCGGAAGCCCACACATACGGACAGATATTTGCATGCAAGCTCACACCATCATCCCTACCATCTACGTTCAGTGCAAACGTCGCTCGTGAATCGAGCACGCGATCTATGCGACACTGAGCATTTTCCGAAGGAGATGGAACATGTCAATGATGTCCTTAGGAAAAATGGATACGGAAAATATCACGAGACACGCACACGATCTAATACGGACGAAACTCAAAAACCGAGCAGATCAAGAGCATTCTTACCATACGTCAAGGGCGTGACAGATCGAATAAGTAAGATGCTAAACAGATTCGATATAAAAACGATCTTCAAACCGACCCAAAATATAGCTCGATTTTTGAGGCCTGTAAAGGATGTAATACCACTGCAAACCCCGGGTGTGTATAAAGTCGAATGCAGCTGCGGTCTAGCCTACGTTGGACAAACGAAACGGCCCATAGCCACGCGACTGACAGAACACATCAAAGCTGTTAAAAACGTTCAGCGAGAAAAATCGGCGATCTGCGAACATATATTGGATAGCGGAAGTAACCACTGGATGCAGTTTCAAAATCCCATTGTTCTATCGAAGGAACAATTCTACTTTCCTCGCATGATCCGGGAAGCCATTGAAATAAGAAGAACTCCGAACTTCAATAGAGATGACGGCTACAAACTCTCTTCTACGTGGAACCCTCTTCTTAAAATGTTCCCACCGCCGAACGCCGAACGCAAAGACGTAAAACAGGATACAGTGAGTGTTGTGTGCAAGACGGATTTTAAAAATTCCCGCGCTCCGAGCCCGGCCCCCCACCACCGTTATAACCTACGCAGTGGCGGCAGCGGTTTGCGGCCTACCCGCAAAACAACGGACTGACAGCTCTTCAGTTTACCCTTGACAACGGCGGCTGCAACGTCACCGAAACGTCGGGTCCTACAAATTTCACGCGGTAAATTCGTTTTCTATCCTATTTATAATTCTTAATTAACTTCTATATTATATTAAAAATGACATTGCAAATTGTCATTTTCTTTGATAAATAGTTATCAAGGCACTTTTTCATATGTAAATATATACTCGTATTATCATAATAATATTTTTTTATTTTTTATTATCATATTATATGTATGTACTTATTTATAATATTTTTTATTTATATATACTTTTAATATAAATTCATGTAAAGTTTATTGCGATTATCGTATCTATGTATGTTTTATATTAGATGTAAGAATATTTATTTATGAATATTTGAACTAAAATACCTTCCGTTTAATTTGGTCTCTTCAAAATTTTTAAATTTTAGAATAAAGTAACTACCTCCCATCCTTATAATTAGTAAATGTAAATACCATTGCAATATAAAGTTTAAAAAAATAATAAAATAAAATAAAACCTAAGAGTGGATATATCATGCTCTTTCGGTAGGCAATATACGATTTCTGTTGGTACCACCTCGATACAGGTTATTCCTAGTGAGGTGGTAAACCACAAACTATCATTTCTGTATCTCTTTCCGAGTTAGGAAGTAAATTGGAAAACTGTTTAATTAATTATGAAATATTAGGCTAAGAGAATGTTTTTGTAATTAAATGGTATTTTTATGGACTTAAATAAATAAGCGGCGCCGCTCCGGCGCATATTACCGGCTTTCGTGTGGTGCGACGCCGGAACGCATCGTGTGGCCTACCACGGATATATGTATGTAGGACGCCGCAGCGATACCGCTCAGACGCCGCGCCGCAGCCGCGCCGCATCGTGTAGCCCGGCCCTTAGGCTGGAACTGTAGAAGTCTTTTGGCAACGCAGCGAACATTTCAGTTATGTCTGTTGATATAGCAAGACGTACCGAAAGCAAATATAAATATTTATGTAGCGTATAAGATTGCTCAGCATCGTACTACTATTTGGCAACTAGGAAATAACTAACGAAACGCAACGTGTTCTCTGATTATGTTTAACACTTTTAACAGCGGAGCCCGTACTCAGTACGTAATACAAAATATTTTCTAACTCTCGAATCACGTACTGAGGGCGTAATCGACTTTCATACAGTTTGTTTTGATAACGTCCTCGGTTCGTTATTCGCGTCATTCCAGCGTGTAGCTTAGTCTTTTGTCTATACATACATATGCGATTCATTACCATGAATTCATAGCGTGAACAAAAAATAGCATGAATTCATAGCGTAAACCAAAAAAAAAGAAGGTGTCAAGAATCTGCAAAATTTGCGCAGATATTGGAGAGAAACAAACTGGCAAACGAGGACACAATAAGACAATCTACTGTTGCCCAGATTGCAATGTACCACTATGCTACTATCCATGTTTCAAAAATTTCCACACAAGAAAGAATTATTGTCAATGATTACGAGTGATTACTTCATGTACAACTTTTTTTTCTCACAAAAATGCCATTTTTTACATAAATAATGTTAAACTAATCATAATATTTATTTCATTTGAAATTTTTATCCGGAAGATGTAAAAGTCAGTCTAATAGATACATAACAAATCGTTTTTATATCTAATCAGGTTATTTTTTATAGCGCTACAAAAACACAAAACGTGTCCACGTAACACGCGCTATAAAAATCGGCCGCTGTTTGCGTTCATGTTATAGCACTATGGCGGCGCGCTTTAGCTGGAACTGTAAACACGCTTATACAATAAAAAAAATCGGTTGTGTCCCCCTAAGACTTTCCGGCAAGCAGTGGGACGGTGTCGACTACAGCGGGCGAGCCCGTCACCCCAGGCTGGTATAAAGATATGTGATCACTCTTTCAGCCGTGGGATGAGCTTAGAAGACTTAGAGACAAGGCAATGTCTAGATCCACCACAAGCCCGTTAGAGGCCACCGCCTTATGGAAAAACACCGGGAAAGGCAACTAGCGGAAAGCCTTGCCCCCTAAGTACCGGTTTTGGAAGGATATCTCTATATAGAATTAACTTTCAGGATACCTCCGTCCCCCCTGACTGGTTACGGGTCCGAAGTCGCTTACACGGCCGGCCTCTACCGGTTGTATTGCAGCGGTAATTCAATTTGAATTTATCGCGGACCTGGGCGTCCTTTGCTCGTAGTGCCACACGGGATCGGGGGACCCATAGGTCGTTTCAAGAGATGTATGACAACAGATCAACATCCAAAATGCAATCCCAATAGGAGAAACCCGTCCACCAGCCGTGGGGCCTGGGACGCGTGAGTTACCCGGGTAGCCTTCCGCACGTGGACGCTTCTGAATAGGCTGAATCGTGAGTTGAGCCGATCCGAGAACAAATGGATCTTATGGCTGGTATAACGATATGTGATCATTCTTTCAGCCGTGGGATGAGCGTAGGTTAGGACTTAGAGACAAGACAATGTCTAGCTCCGAACAAAATGGATCTTATGGCCCAAGCTGCACGAAACCATTCGCTACCATAATTATTTCAATTAATTTATTCCGGCAAGCAGACAAGCCCCCCCCCCCTCATACGAAAAACCCAATCTAGATGATGCAGGTCACAGATGTCATTTAAAAATATATATAATCTGGGGAACTTCTCTTGAATTCATGCCTAAATTCGGATAATTACCTTGTATTTTCACAATTTGTTTGTGGCACCAAGAAAGCTATAGGAGTCTAACTTTTTCTATATCAGCTGGTGGTCTACATAATCAAAAGCTTTCGGTAGGTCGCAAAAGTCTATACTAGTGGAATGGTGGTAAACGGTTTCGTGCAGCTTGGGCCACAAGATCCATTTTGCTCTCGGATAAGCTAACTCACGATTCAGCACCTATTCAGAAGCTTCCTCGAGTGGAAGGCTACCCCGGTTAAGACTCTCGTGTCTCAGGCCTCAGAGCTGGTGGACCGGTTTCTCCCGGCGGGTTGCATCCCGGTCGGCGAAGCCAATCGGCTGTGCATTCTGACTAATTTCTGAAGGGGTCTAGAGACTATGGAAATATACTGTTTCCTAAGCGGCGGGGGTGGTTATTGACCTGTTGTCATGCGACTCTTGAAATGACCTTGGGCCACTAGATCCCGTGTGGCACTACGGGCAAAGAACGCCCAGGTCCGCGATAAATTCAAACTGAATTACCGCTGTAATACAACAGGTAGAGGTTGCGTAAGCAAATTCGGACCCGTAACCAGTCGGGAGGACGGAGATATCCTGAAGGTTAATTCCAGACGGAGATATCCTTTCAAAACTGGTAGTTAGGGGATAAGGCTTCCCGCTGGGTACGTTTCCCGGTGCCTCGCCGTAAGGCGTCTGTCTCTACCGGGTTGCTGTCTGTCTCTACCGTCTGTCTCTATAGAACGATCTATATCGTCATACCAGCATGGGGTGACGGGTTCGCTCGTTGGTGGAATTTATCATTGGTGAAGTAATTAGGTCAATGGATTTATTTAGCAAGCAAAGCAACCATAGAGCATTGCTGACTGAAAACCCCATTTATTGCAGTATTAATATTACATAAAAGTAGGTACCTACTTATAGATGTATTTAGGAAAGTAGAATAAAAAGTATTCAAACAAAATATTGCAAAATTGTTAAGTTCGTTTCTGCTACTGTCGGTAATATTTGACATTTTTTTTCGAAATGTTTGTAATGGTCCAAATAAGGTCCTTACGGAAAGAAAAATTGGAAAAGTTGTCTGTAAAATTCAGGAAAAACTGAAAGTGCTTCGTTTCTACTCACGATTTGAACGATGGATATACGGAAATCTTTTTTTTAATAGGAACGACATATTAGGTTGATTCTTTTTTTGTTTTGATCGCTTTGCTCTCGGGATGAAAATATTTCAATTGAATATATTAAATGAAAAAAAATCTGGAAGATATTGGGAAGAATCCGGTAAAACGAACTCCGGCCTACATTAAAATAAAATTACATTTTTCTACTTTTGCGTTGTTTTGCTGTCCAACAAATGTAGTTATTTTTGTTATATATCAGTTTATTTATAGGGTGGTTGGAGTTTGTGGGGGGGGGGTGGAGTTTGGAAGGGAGTGGAGTTACTACTTTTACTTTGTTTAGATACTCCAATAACTTTTCACAAATTCACAAAACGATCATAAACAAATTTATTGAGGGTCGTTGTCGGATCAGCTATAGTACGGGCCAAAGGAACGTTCCGGTGAGGCAATAAATCATTAGGCCGGCCCGTCCCTTTTACTACCTGTTTGTAGGGATGCGCTTCGCAACCTACGCAGATTATCTATCAGATTATTATATTATTGAGATTGAGCAGCGAAACTTTTGACGGGTCACTTTACAGTTTCGTCAAAAAATGACAAAATGTTATGTATAAGGCACCGAGTCTGCATGTCAATATCACCCTTTAACTTCAATAGCTTCAGGTAAGAAAACATGGTCTCCAGTGCTCAACTGATAGGCAAGTAATGATGTTTTATCCGCGCAGCATTTATAATATACATATGTGGGACTCATTATTACAAAATGCCACGATAACATTTTACTAATGACTGTTTAGAAATGAATAATGAGCTTTGATATGCCATGCTATGATAATCAGTTATCTATTAAGTAATCATTTAATAACTCACATCACATAATTAGGTCATTATTTAATTACTATAATTCTAAAATAATACTTAAACCGAAAATATTAATAAATATAGCAATCGGTTTCGTCGAGCAAGCGTAATTCATCGATAAACAATATCGACGTTAGCCGTATCTTTGTTGACAGCTCGGTTTATTACCTCCATCGGAACGTTCCTTTAGCCCGTACTTTGGTGTTAGATAAATATAGGACAATATCGATATCGATAGAAAACCGTTTTATTAATCCTCCCTATTAGAGTTGAGCCCGTTTGCTGTTGCCGGTCGGTCACAAAACTGTCACTTGCAAAGCCTGCCACCATATTAGGGAACTTTAGTTTTGTCAGGATAATTTGTGGTCATATTTAATTTTATCAATTGTTGACCCTTTAAATAAACTGTTATTTCGTTCCAATTAATTACGACATAATTAATCGTTTTATTTTTCCTCTTCTTCTTCTTAGCCAATAGACTCCCATTGCTATTTCGTTTCATTGTACGGGAAAATTTAAGTTTAGTGGGTGCTGCGCGAGTTGTTTCAATGAATGTCCCCCCAGAAACTGAAGTCTGGATACCTGCCTGCCCTTAAAGAATCCGCCGATTTATAATGTAGCTACAACTAGAGTTGTCAACTACAACGGGCGAACCCGTCACCTCAGAAAGTTTTAACGATTAGTCGTTCTATCTCCCTGGAGTGAGCGCAGAAGACTTGGACAAAACAGTCCACCGTCAAGCTCCGCCACAAACCCGTAAGAGGCCAACGCCTTAACCGCGAGATAGCCGGGAGTGTTACCCAGCGGGCTTACACTCACGCCCTTACTTCCAATTGCGACCAGATTACTCCAGTCTCTCGATTGGTTAAGAGTTCGAGGTCGCTTGCGCGGTCCTCTCCCTTACGAAGCGGTGAAACGGTGTATACCGAATATATCGCGGACCACGGCATCCTTTGCCCGGCTGTTCACCCAGGATCGGGTAGCCGATGGTCGTTTCAAGAGCCGTCGCCGTAAGGTCCGCGACCACCCCCGCCCTATAGGAAACAGTACTGCTTCCAGACTCCCCGACAGTCAGAGTGCGCAATCGATTGGCTTACGCCGCACGGTGCGCAGACCGTCCAGGAGCGCCAGAAGGTTGATTCCTAGGGGAAACTAACCCTAAGGCTAGAGTCCTACCCAGGCTCGCACTTCATGCGTGGAGGCCGTCGGATGGGTGTTGACCCGTGAGTGTGACCAACCCTGGACAGAATGGGTCTTCCTGGGCCATCTCAGCAAGAGCCCATTAACTCCTTATAATGTAGCTACAATACAAATATGTAATATAGCTAGGTACACAGTAATTGCATACCTAGCTATAGCTAGGTATGTCATATAGAATGTAATAAGCCGCGGCCTAGGGACGGCAGACTTCAGGAGGCGGTAGATTTCATAAGGCGCTTGCTTTCGTATAGTAAAAGCCTTAAAGTTCGTGCGCGATTATTAACTATATCAAGCAAGTTGGGAGCTAATGGGCCCTTGCTGAGTTGGCCACGAAGACCCATTCTGTTTCAGGGTCGGTCACACTCACGGGTCAACACCCATCCGATGGCCTCCACGCATGGGGTGCGAGCCTGGGTAGGACACTGGGTCAACCAGTCTCCCCTGGGAATCAATCCTCTGGCGCTCCTGGACGGTCTGCGCACCGAGCGGCGCAAGCCAATCGATTGTGCTCTCCGACTAACAATCGGGGGAGTCTGGGAACTGTATTGTTTCCTATAGAGCGGGGGCAGTTGTCTACCTTACGGCGACTGCTCTTGAAATGACCATTGGCCATCCGATCCCGGTTCAGAGTCGGGCAAAGGACGCCTTGGTCCGCGATAGATTCGGTGCACTCCGTTTCACCGCTTCGTAAGGGAGAGGACCGCGCAAGCGACCTCGAACTCGGAACCAATCGAGAGACCGGAGAAATCTGGTCACAATTGGTAGTTAGGGCGCGAGTGCCGCCCGCCAGGTAACATACCTGGCTACTCGCGGTAAGGCGTTGGTCTCTAACGGGTTGTGGCGTAGCTAGACGTCGGATTGTTATGTCCAAAGTCTTCTACGCTCACTGCACGGTCGATAGAACGATGAATCGTTAAAACGTCCTGCGGTGACGGGTTCGCCCGTTGTGGTTGACATCTCAATATATCAAGCAAGTTACTTGTGGATAAAGTTTTCTATCTATTAAATGTTAAATCTCATTTCGGTAAATGCTTCAAGCCCATTGCGACTTTACAAGACTGCAGAGAAACCTGAATCCACATAATTACCCATTTCTCTCAATATTTGTAAAGAGCCAGTCTCTGTGCAACGTTTACCCAAACTTGGGTAGGTATAGCTCTCCGTACCGCGCTTTGCACTTCGGTCACGAATTGTTGAAAGAAGCGTTTCTTGTTTAAAACGAGTGAAGTAGGTATTAACAAAGGTCTTCATTATCTCAAAACAACTCAACTCGTTCGTTCTTCTATACATATATAAAGGCAGATATAATGGACATCATACGTTAGACGATACTATAGATTATTCCGCCGATGAAAAACACAGTTAAAAAATGTAATTCTTGTTTCGTTATACTTTTATGTTATGGCTAATGCATTCATTCATTTAACTTTTCAATACCGAGTAGCGGCATAATTTCTTGGCAGACCGCGGCAATTTATTGGAATTCCTTGCAATATCGCCGCGCTCGACAAAAAGTACTATAACTAGGGAACTACTAAAGCAATCATAAAAAAAATAACTGTGCAATGATTGCATTGAAATTCTGTATATAGAATATTGAAATCTCATTTTGTAAAACAATTAGATAATTATGAATAAATATGAGAAATTCGAGAAAGTGAAAAAAACTCGGCATTTCTAACTTGTCCTTGTCTTACGGAAAAATACGGAACGCTATTTAGAAATTGTAAATACTATCGTAATCCTTATTAGGTTCTCTATCAAAGGTAATATTTCGTTTTGCTTATTTACATACAAAAATATTTAGATATTAGCTCATAAAAACTATTAAAAATTTTGATGATTTCTCGAAAAAAAATGATGTATGACAATGTAATTTTACCCGAAATATCCGCGAAATTATTCTAGTGGCTGTCTATGTATCTATGGTAATAATGAGATATTTGGTATGGATTTTAGGATGCGTTCGAATTAGAAAATAATATTACTGTGCTCTCCGGGAGCAAGCCGCCAATATTGGTAGTTACGTAGTCAACGGTGTTCCGCCTAAAAAGGCCTGAGTAAATAAATACAAGTGATTAAGACAGTTAGGAGTGAGTGGCGGCACAAAGTCAAGTGGCCTATAGGTACTTAAGAAAAGTATAAATCGGACACTGAGGAGGGGGGCGGGGGCTTTTTATACGACTGTCCAACAAAAAAGGAGCGTAATGTGTTCAGGGTTCATCTATGTATGTTTCTGTTTCTTTATTCCACCATAACTTCTCAACGCTTGAACCGATTTAGAAGTGTGTAGTATTGTTAGAATCGTCGTCAACCCGAGTGTCGTTTCGTCGTTTAGTTCGTTTAATAAAAAGTTCGTTTCGTCAGGTCTGAAGTCTAATATTATTTGGAACTACCATTTTTGCACGATTGCCCAACAAAAGAGTAGTGTAATGTGTTCAGGGTTCATCTATATATATTTTCCGTTTCTTTATTCCATCTTAACTTCTAAACGCTTGCACCAATTTAGAAGTATTTGGTACTGTTAGAATCGCTGTATCATCCCGAGTGTTATAGGACACCTTAACTGTCCAAATATCAAGTAAGTAATTGTCTAAATGTCCAAATGTCCAAATATCAATAAATTAACATAAATATATTGTGTTTAGTTTCAATTGAAAGGTCTGATTGAGTACATTCCGAAAATATGCATATTTATATATTAATTGGAAATATTTAAAAAAAAAAATAATAAACACCACAAATATTTAATAAAAAACTTTATTAAAAATAATTTTAATACAATAATTCAATTTCTGTAGCGGTTAGGTGGCATAGTTTGTTCGAAAAGCTTTATTGCACACACAAAAGAGTACAATGTGTTGGGCCTATTGCCAAGTGGCAATATCTTACGGCCATACCGCCAGGGTTATTGTGACTAAAAGTTTATGTGGGCAAATTGATTTACAAGTAATAAATTAATATACTTATATAATACTAGTCATCATAGTATAAAATATAAAACAGGGAATAGTAACGTATGCCAACTCGATATCTAAGGGAGGAATGGAATATAAGGACAAGCAAAGGAGACAGGAAGGAAGGGGGGGTATTCATGAGTTGAGTAAATGTGTCTTTAGAGATTCGGAATTCCAGCCTGCACTGCGAAAGACCTGGACATGAAAGTTGATGAATGCTGAGGTATAGCCATTAATAGATTTTCCTGAGAAGGCCATGGGATGAAAGCGGAGAGAAGAGATTATACAAATAAGTAGTGGTTAGGTCGCCTGATCTTACGAGTGGATTGTAAGGTCTCCGGTTCGATTCCCGGCTGTGTCACCATTTTCCGTTGGGATCAAAATAAACGGAATTGCATTTTCAATTCTGTCGATCGAATGAAATAACAAGACACACACTCACACACATGTTACCCGCATACATACATATAAACTCGTCACAGTAGGGTTGGTTGTAAGAAATTGTCATTTGATAAAAAATCATTAAAACATTTTCACAATAAAGAGTTTCAGAAACAAACAAACGAACACTTTCTGTAATAACGGCAGTCGTGTTTTTTATTCTTTTAAATATATTTATTACTTGTGTTGAATTTTCAACCGTGGGCCATTTCTTTTAGCTGGGTTAGCCGTGGAGAATATAACATACCGTCGCACATGGCCTGCCATTTTAAATAATAATCAAAACGATTCGATTTCGATTACCTGGCCGATCATAGAAGAGTCCTCACTGTGCCCTCGCCCGGCGCGCGTAATGAAAATGTCAAACCGCTGAAATATGTTCGGAACAGCGTCACGCTCGAGGCCTGTCTATCAATCCCCCATATTATTGCTTACGTTTAAATTCTGCAATATTTCGCACTCCGTCAACATTTCCTGCAGACATAATAATATGCATTTCATAATTTCAATATTTTGCAAAAGAGAGTACCTACTGCGCAGCATGTATCAGGTAACGCCCAGGAACTCATTTTATTTTATTTTATTTACAGAAAAAAAAACACATAAGCATAATCTATAACAGCAGTAAAGGCAATGATGTTTTAAATTATTTGCTATATAAGGATTACAAAATATGCTAAACAATACAATACAAAGAAAACCAAAAAGAATTTTAAACTAACAGTTAAAATCGCTATGTGCGAGTGTATGGGTGTTGGTATGTGTTTGTGTGACGGAGAACATGTATGTGTGCGTGTGTGTGTATGTTTGTATGTGTGTGTGCGTGTATGTATGTGTGTGTGGGTGTGTGTATCTGTAGTGCGAATGTGCTTGTCAGTGCTTGTATGTGCATGCTAATTCAATCCGATCTGATAATCAGCTTTTCACGTACCTCTTTAATAAAGGATCGACTATTTTGGTGGTTAAATATGTCATATCGTTAAAGCATACATTGTATGCATGCATAACGCGCGGCAATAACGAATTGGAACCATAGTTAGTGTCGAACCTTGGTACGTAAAAAGTTAAGTGAGCGCGCGCGAGTCATACTGCTGCGGTTACTTCGCAGATTATAACGGTGGGAGGGGGGGCGCGAATTCGGATCACGCGAATTGTAAAAATCCGCCGTGCACACATCTTTCACTGTATCTACCGTATTGCGTCCTTGCGCTCGGCGATGGGCATTGAGAACATTCACATAGTAGAATGGCTCTACAAACTTCACGTAAATTCGTTTCTATACAAATTACAATGTCAAACAACCGCGATGTCATATTTATTTTCATTAAATCATTAACTGAATTATAATATTTGGGACTATTCTAAATTATAATATCTAGATATTTTATAATAGAAAATAAATTATGAATGATGGTAGTCAGATAACTATGTCTTGTTGATTATGAAATCGCCAGCCCCAACAGGTATACCTCAAGTAGTAGTAGTAGTAGTAGTCGGAGTGGGGGGCTTGTTTCCAGCCCTTGATGTCACCTAGATCTGTAAGGTCTTTTGTAACTACCCACTGTGTGGTTAGGTCAATGGTCAGCTGGTAGCCCGGTACTTCTTACCAGTCCAAGTAGGTCACTGACCTTCAAGTTGGGCAGATCGCTGGGTTCGAGAAAGGCTCGTCCCAGTAAACTGTGTCTTTTGGCGGCGAGCCCTGGACAGCGGCCAACGATGTGTATGCTGTCTTCAGGTTCCTCGCCACATATTCGGCAATCCTTGCTCTCAGTCAAGCCAAGGTTGAATAGATGAGCTCTAAGGGTCGTGTGTCCGGTGAGGAGACCGATAGTGGTTCTAAGGTTCTTCTTGCTCATGTCAAGTAGGGCCTTGGTTTTCTTCTGTAGTGGTTGCTCCATCATGGCTTTTGCCTGGCGACATCCCTGACTCTGTTTCCAGGAAGCCCGATGTTCCTGCTCCAAGCAGTCCCTGATGATTTTCTTACCTGTAGCGAAGGGGACCCCTACAGCTGGCTCCACTGGGCAATCCAGTGTGCCCAGTTTTGCCAGTCTGTCGGCCTCTTCGTTTCCGGGTATGCCTTGGTGACCCGGTATCGATATTAGGGTGATTTTGTTGGTATACCTCAAACTAGCTACTAATATTTTTCAACATCGATTCGCCGATGAAGCCATTAGCGAATTGATGTTAATCCAGCATGCTGCAACAACATACCAAACGATATGTTGTTGTAGCACGCTGGATTATTATTGAAAGTTACTAATAAATTGAAATTAAAATAGAATTTAACAGCGTGAAGTTGGTGACATCCGATATTTCGTTGTTCAGAGCGGACTTACGACATCTGACGGTACTGTCAGTCGTCTTTATCTCTCGTTCTACATAGATTATAACGGTGGCCAGTTCTACGTAGATTATAACGGCATTTCAACAGAAAACCACCGATTGGTGGTATTGTAATTCTAGTGGTTAAACTGCGGGGAAAAGGACGATATGACAGTTTTTGTTTCTCTTTCTGTTCAGGTTCTACGAGTCGCCAATGTCCCACACGAACGGAACGCACCACGCCGGCGCGTCCGACCTCGGCGAGTACCCGCCGGCTAACAAACGCCACCATCCGTCCGCCTTCCTGATCAACCCGTCGCCGCTGCTGTTTCCCCTGCATGCGCAGGCGCATCTCTTCGACTACCCGCACGCGTACCACTCGGGCTTCCATGCTGGACAATCGCAGGCGGACTTCCTCGCCAACTTCAGCGATCGGGGAGGACGGTAAGTGAACCACAGAACGTAGGTGATTACGATCTTCACTTCCATTGCATAAAAGGCTGAAATAATAACCCGACCGGATCTAGGGGGGGGGGGGGAAGGGGGGGGGGGGGGGTGGCAAACTAAAGTAGGTACCTGCCCGGGCGGCAAATTAAGGGGGCGCCAAATCATGTTTTTAAAACAAGTAAACATATTAAGGCGACATGAGACCTCAGAAAAACATCCTCATTCCAAGAATTTTCAAAAACCTCATTCCACAAATCTTTAATACTATTGTATTTGAGGAAGACTGTGTAAGCGTGATCAAACAGATGTTTAAAAAGAGATTAAAAAGCTACCTGTTGGACGTTTATAGTGAAATTAGTGGCCATAAGTAAATTTGTTATAGGTACGTTTCTATAATTTAAGCTTGTAGTAATACTGGCCTAATTTAAGCCTGTAGTAAGACCAGTAGTAATACTTTTGTGCATTGATTATTAACCCATTTTGGCCCAGACGGGCAGTTTTTGACCCCTGTACTAGAATAGTTATTTCTATGAAACTAGGTACAATAAAAATTATTTGTTGATAGGTATCTATTCTCTGGAATGTTGGCTATAATTTATTAATATCGATAACCTTGGCCCCTACCGACCCCTCTCCCCACCCCCTTATTTCTGAAAGTCTCCAAAAAGGCCTTTTTTGAATAATTTTTTTTTAAAATAAAAATATTAAAAATTATTACAATACCAATAGTTTCGTGTAGCCAGAGGATGGTACTGTCGATATATGTATAAAGAATTCACCGCGTGGCTGCCATACCTGTGTTACCGGACGTAGAAAACGCATGGGTAGTTTATGACCCCTTGGGCCGATGTGTTAATACTTTTCGGACATTTTGACAGATTTAACGAAAAGAAGCCAATTTTACCGCGCAATTGATTCTGTTCACTGTTAAATTATTTGTTTCTGTATTTAATCTACTTATTCTACACCTGTTTCTATCCGACAACAGATGACTGATGGTAAATTAGCGCGTGTTGTCGACAGGTGAATAAAATTAGGTGGGGTGAAATAATTGTTTGAAAATATATATCTACAGATATACTGAAGAGTCATTACTGTTTTAATTATACAATAAAAGTTTCCAGATCTTGAGGGCTCTAGCTATTGCAGTAGTGCGGAACATAATAATCAAGAGTGTTTTGGATTGACATCTGCATTTGTACGTATAATAATTATTAATTAAACGAAAAGTGTTTATCTGTAGCATGAATTGAAAGAGAAATAGAGTGAAATAACAGCGATTAGTGATTGCGATGTGATATGATGAAATTATTATAATGTGTTTTTGCTTATGTACAGAACATGAGGCGACACAAGGTGATCACAATCGATGAAATTATGACGATATTACAACAATCATCTGATGAAGAGGATGAGGTGACGACTGCAGTTCATCGCTCAGCCGATGTGAATGTGGTGTACGTGCCACCGGACGTAAATGAGGCAAGCGACCAGGAAACAATAAACGACGAGATTATTGAAGGCGATGCTGCGCTTGCTATGGATGTTGCTGGTATGGTCGAATTAGAATATGAGACGGCGGCGGCGGGCACGGCTGGCTACGAATCGGAAGAGTACGAGGAGGATGAACCAATGCAGCCGTCGAAAAAAATCAAATCTCTGGCCGAATACGGTCGTACGACTCGGCGGAAGCGTGTCTTTCAATATTCCATGGACGCATCCCAAACCGAGGACATCGCAAGGCAAATTAGCTGGAAAATCGCCAGCAAAATTGTTCAGCCTTTTTCGTGTTGGTCTACAGCCAGTGATTCCCGCTCGCCACAGCACAGCGTTATGATCGCACTCAAAAGAAATATGTAAACATCAATGTTCTCCGAATGATCAAGGAATACAATCAAGGCATGGGAGGCGTCGAACTCCACGACAACGCCTTGGGGGAATTATCGTATTGGAATCCGCAGCAAAAAATGGTGGTGGCCACTTTTAGCAAATACGCTCTCGAACATGAAGGTAAATGCCTGGAAGTAGCATTGCTTGGTGGCACAAAGCGAGGTGAATAAACCGATGTCCTAACTGAAATTTCGATCCGAAGTAACCCGAGCTCTTTTGTCGGCAGACAAGCCTGCTATCGATGATGTTCCTGCTTCAATAGTGCCACCACAATTACCCAATCAGAATGCATCACGCCATTTCCCGAGTCAACGCAAGAAGGGCATTCCACCACGTTGATGCAAATTTTGTAAAAACACCAAAACTTCCTTTATTTGTATCAAATGCGATGTTAATTTGCATCCAAAATGTTTTGCTAAATATTTCATGCATAAATAATGTTCTCAAATAAACATGTTGTAAAAATAATGCACTAATATTGCTTTCCAATAAACGTTTCTCTCCTTGTTCAATAAAACTATGTATTTCATTTATTTATATGTATTGGCCCAAGGGGTCATAAAATACCCCTGTCTTATCGGGAAAACCGTATGAGATAGCGGGAAAATTTCAACGGAATTTTCTTGATTAGCCCTAAATTAACCTAGGTTCCAAAATTCAAATAAAAATTCAAACGGAATCCGGTACCGGGCCAAAATGGGTTAATGTCTTTTTGTATCACAAAATTAGAAGTGTAGGTAAGACTAGCAAAATAAGAGTTTGTCTCGCCAACAAACTGTATACCAGTTTGGCAAGATTTTAATATTTAAAAAAATGTATTTTTTTCTCTGAATAAAATAATAATAATAATAAAAACCGAAATGGGCGGACACGCGAAGAAATAGGCGTGGTTAATTTTGTAGGGTTTTACCAATAAAAATTCAGCGTTGGCGAAGCGTCAGGCACCGATTCGACGTCGGCTAGTGCCGGCGACCGGGCGCATACTAAACTTTCCATCGCAGCGCTTGCGCAGAATAACTATCTTTGCGCAGTGGTGGTATAAGGTTGATAATGGCAAAGCATATTTAGCGTAACTCTCAGAACGATCCCACATTTTAATTAATTGTAATTAATTTAGGGCCTAAATAAAAAAAATGTGGCTAAGAATTAACTAGTCAATATAATGAAATTAAAACAAAGCACACTCACCGCTTAAAGTGCCTGAAAGTTTTCAAATTCAGTTTAAAGCCTTAATGTCCAAGGCAATGAGCAACTCTTTTAATTTCAAATTGTAAATTGGTTCCTTATCGAGGGATTCGCTTAGAAACTTTTTTTAATACATGCGTATATTTTTCAAATAATTCATAAAACTAAAATACTTCAAGTGTGGTCGTTCCCGGACAGACAAAAAACACGACTGCCGTTACAAAAACTGAACTATGTATTTATAATTATTTTTATTACGGTCTTTCATGAAATATTTTTGATTTATGTATTCATCCATATAGAAACATACTCGTATATTATATATTTTCGGAATGTACTAAACCAGACCTTTCATTTAACACTAAACACATAATAAATACAAACGGAGCTGCCATGGAATTCACCGACCGGCGTCGGGCCCATCATAATACTATTTTTTTACACTTCTGGGGGGTGAGCAGTGGATTCCGGACTTACGAACCGGCTGTGGTAGGTTTAGGACAGCTGTCTTGCCACATGTGAGCGTTCACCTTACCACCCATTCACTCCCCCTTCGAAGCCATAGAATTTGAGATGCGCAAATCGCAGTTTTAGATAATTTTTCTAAGAAAGAGTTGATTATTTTTCTGGAAAGGCCAAGATCTTTAAAGAGGTGAAATAGAGATTTAGCTGGCAGGCCACGAGCGCCAACTTCCACCGCGTGAAGGTGAACAGTGAAGCCGTTCCGGGTTACGGCATTTGCAAGATCATGGTATTTATTTAATTTGTACTCGTGGTCTTTTGGGATATTTGATTCCCATGGAACAGTTAATTCTACAATAAGAGCCACCTTCCGAGATAGAGAGTAAAGAGTTATATCTGGACGGAGGGCTGTGCATCCGAGACTTTCAGGGAATTTATACTGCTTAGAGACCGAATCAACCTCCACAATCCAATCTGTTCTGATATTCATGACAAAACATCCGATATTCATGACTAAAACATCCGATATTCATGACAAAATCACCAGAAACAAACCATAGTAGGTACATGTTAACTAGTGCAAAGTTAAAAATAGCGAAACAAGTTAAGGAATACTCTTATCTCTATTTTTTTAATATGTTACCTCCATATCTTACAGACATTAGGTAAAAATAACAATACATTTAAAAAAGGCGTTCAAAAAGTTTCTTATAGAAAATACTTTTTACACCTTTGAAGAATACATACAATTTACCACGGGCGATATTCAAGCAGTATAAATTGATATTAATTTGTGAATGATAATTGTTTGTAAATGATTATAATTTGCAATTTCGTTTCTAAATTTTACGTATTTTTTAATTTTATTAGTTCAAATTAAATGGGATTTAATATTATTATTATTGTGATTTGTAATTTTAAAAAATATTTTTAATTTAATTTCAATCGGAGGAGGGAGGCGGGGAGATGGGAGGGTAAAGGTGGGGGGGTTAAAACGTAGCTGGGGGGGTGAAAGAGGGAGTTGGCGAGAGGGGGGGTTGAAGGGGAAGATTGTGTGATGGGGGATGTGGGCAGAGGGGGTAGAGGGGAAAGGGGGGGGGATAGGTGGGAGTTGGTGAGAGGGGGGGTTGGAGGGGAAGAGCGTGTGATGGGGATGTGGGCGGAGGTGGTAGAGAAGGGGGGCAGAGGAGGGGTTTGGGGGGTTTAGGGGTTTGGCGCGCGAAGGGGGTTGTCTGCTTGTCGGGAAAATCTTGGGGTGACACAACCGATTTTTTTTCTTACAGAGAGCAGCCCTCGAGTTCCTCATCCATCGGAAGAGACCCTAGCTATTTGGAGCAACAGCGCAACAACGCAAGCAGCAGCACCTTTGCGGCTGGTATGGGGAAACACGACGACGAGTGGAAGAACATCAACACTATGCTCAACTGCATATTGTCTATGGTTGAGAAGACAAAAAGGGCACTGGCAATACTGCAGCAGAGAGGTTGGTATATAATCTCATTCATTTTTGTATAATAAGACTGCTTAGAATGAACCTAAGCATGGAAATACCTCTGTCTACAAAACAGTGACTTTACGCTGGGTGCCTGGCAGCCTCCGATCTAGAGGGTGGGGCAAACCAAGATACCTACCCTAGGCGCCAGGGGCGCTAGATTATATATATAATAACCATAAAGTATTTATTTGCGCTTAAAAATTAAAATACAAAAAGGCAATCATATTTATATAACGCAATCTTGTAACTAACCTAATCACAGCGCAGTGATACAAATATCTTTAGATTGTGAATTATGATGTATAATTAAATTTTGACGTTGTGTTTAAATATTACGACTTAGTGGAAATAAAGAATATTTTTTTTAAAAAAGGTTTGTAAACTCGAACCGGTTTACAAACTTGTTCGAACTGTCAAGCGACAGTTAATATTTGTGAGACTGATTAGGTGTGCAAGTAATTCGCGTTGGTTTTCTCTGACTACTCTTTCAACGAGTAACTATAATTATTACTTGATGAGGTAATAGATTATTTCGCGAAAAGGAAAGCACGACGTATACAACTGTAGTAAAATTTGCTGGGACCTAAGGATTGAAGGTGTTTGTACAGTCTGGATTGTATGTTATCTACACTGTCTATATTTCATATAGGTAAGTCTCTATATCCGTTACACATAAGAAAAAGTTATTATAAGGAGTGAAAATATATGAAGGGTTCTTATCAGGTCACAAAAAACCCATCCAGTATATTAGTTTCATGAGTTTATCAAAATCATTAATCTCAAATGCTGGAGGGTAGATCAATTTCAATCCGTCAATTTTGCCCTGGCTCGGAAAAATGGTAGATCCTGGTCCTGATCTGATCTTCCCTTCAACCACCCCTCTCTAACTCGCCCCCATTCCCCCACCCCCCTCACCCTTCAACTCCCCCTACCTTACCACTTTAACTCTTCTCCCTCCTCACTCCCCCACCCAACGCCCCTAACCCTACCCCCTCCTTTTACTTCCCCCTCATTACACCCCCCTCCCCTCACTCCCCTTCCCCTCCTCCATTTTTACTCCAACCCCTTAACAACCTTTCCTTCAACCCCCTTCCCTCTTAATCTAATCCAACATTGATAATGAATGTGTACCTGTACCTTGCAGTGCATCTGGGCTCCTAGACCTTAGACTATACAGCGACTCTAATATAGCGTAAATCGATGCCATCGATGGAACGATGGCATCGGCATAAAATTGTATCGTGCGTAGTATACTAATGATCTGAAATTGTTTATCCAAACTGGTAGCATCCAATTCTGCGAATCGAGAGCTCTAAAAATTTCCGGAAAGATTAAGAAAAAAAATTTATGAATTACTAAAAATCAATGTATTGTTTCTCAAAATATTCTCCGTGAGCGGACATACACTTGTAAATATGTATAAACCAATTTTCATAACATTTGTCTTTGATAATAACATTGTCTGGCGATAAAGCACAGCTTCTTCAGGCCTCTTCTGCCTCACACTGCTTCTTCTGGCGATGAAAATTGTTGACTCCGTAATTGGTTATTAATTTTTGGGAACAAGAAGAAGTTACCAGGTGCTAGTTCGGGAATGTATGGAGGATGGCTAATGAGCTCTGCATTTTTTGCCTTCAAAAATTCGTTTGCCTGTCTGTAATGAGAGATGGCGTTGTATGACAACCCTAAGATAATGCAACATTTACGATTGCTTTTACAAAGATGTCACGTACCAATCAGCATTCAGGGCACGATGATTTTCCAAACTACGTGTCAAGATAACCACGTGCCCAAAAACGCCTAAAAATAATGCTCTGTTGATGGTAACACTTTTTAATATTTATTTTTCATCAGGTAATACATTGGATATTGGGACGAATGCCGATGGGTCTGACATCAAACGGGTGGCAAGCGAAATAATGGCAGCAACAGTCAGACAAACGGAAGAAAGAGTAGCCGATGTTAGAAGACGCGCTGAGGATGCTGTTAACCAGGTATGCCAAGGCCGTGCACCCTAGATCTCTGTATAAGATTTAAAATATCCCCTAAGACCACGAGCACAAACTAAATAAATACCATGATCTTGCAAATGCCTTCACTGGTCGCTATCACCCGAAACGCTTCACTGGTCACTATCACGAGGTGTTAAATCTGTGGTATTATATCTTTAAAGATTATAGTCTCTCTAGTAAAATATTCAAAATGGCGTCAAGTGCTTACAGCAGGTAGAGGCTCGCGCACGTGACCTTGATCGGTTACGATAACATCACGATATGGTGGGCAATGCACAGCATAGACAATCTTATACTTAATGGAAACTGGTGACAGGCTGCGAAACCTCTAGTAATATCATTCGGGGACAACTTCACGCTGCAGCCAGTGGATATTCCTGCACCCAGGTGACCTAGAAACTTGTATGCATAATATACCTGAGATAATAGCAGCAGGGGTCTGCGGAGTAATCCTCTAGAAATGCGGAGTCCTCGTGGTGTTGACGTTTGAACTGGCCGTTGACCACCCTTTCCTACAGTACGGGCCAAAGGAACGTTCCGGTGAGGCAATAAATCATTAGGCCGGCCCCGCCCCTTTTACTACCTGCTTGTAGGGATGCGAGTCGCAACATTCGCAGATTATCTATCAGATTATTATACTTTTGTCGGGTCACTTTTCAGTTAGTCAAAAAATGACGAAATGTTATGTATAAGGCACCGAGTCTGCATGTTAATATCACCCTTCAACTTTAGCTCCAGGTTAGAAAATATGGTCTCCATTGATCAACTGATAGGCAAGTAATGATGTTTTATCCGCGCAGTATTTTATAATATACATATGTGGGACTCATTATTACACAATGACATGATAACATTTTACTAATGACTATTTAGAAATTAATAATGACCTATGATATGCCATGCTATGATAATCAGTTATCTATTAAGTACTCATTTAATAACTCACATCACATAATTAGGTCATTATTTAATTACTCTAATTCTAAAATAATACTTATAATACCGAAATAATACCGAAAATATTAATAAATATATCAATCGGTACTATAATAAATGCAGATGTAAATAAATAAAATACAAACGGAGCTGCCATGGAATTCACCGACCAAAAATCGGGCCCATCATATATAATTATTACACTTCTGGGAGGTGACGGGTGGATTCCGGACTAACGACCGGCGGTGGTAGGTTTAGGACAGCTGTCTTGCCACATGTGAGTGTTCACCTTACCACCCATTCACTCCCCCTTCGAAGCCATAGAATTTGAGATGCAGAAATCGCAGTTTTAGATAATTTTTCTAGAAAGGAGTTGATTATTTTCCTGGAGAGACCAAGATCTTTAAATACTGTATCATCGAGCAAGCGTAATTCATCAATAAGCAATATCGACGTTATCCGCATCCTTGTCGACAGCTCGGTTTATTACCCCCATCGGAACGTTCCTTTTGCCCGTACTTTAGTGAAATACCGTATTAGCCCAAATACAACGCAACCTCGAATTATAATACGCATCGGGAGGATAGATAAATCAGGCCATAGCTGGTAGTCAGGGGCGAGGCTGCCCGCTGGTTGCTTCTCAGTGCCTCGCGTAAGGCGTTGATCTCTAAAGGGCCTCTTAGCGGATCTAGGCACTCTAGGTTGAATGAACGATCATATATCGTTATACCAGTTCGTCTGTTGTAGATGACACCACTCCACCGCACTAGCGGTTTTGGTTCTTAACGGTTTCGTGCAGCTTGCGCCTGATGGACTGTCTGTGTTTCCTTAGGTCGGCTCAACTCATGAGTCAAGTTTCATCCGGTAGCTTCCTTGAAGAGAGACTAACTGTGTCTGTAACCTACGGTCGCAGACAGCTAGGATCGGAAGTGCGGATCCAAGGGATCACCTCGGACGGAATTCGACGGATTGCATCGGCTGTGTCAGCCGATCGCTTGTGCACTCTGGCGAATAACCGGGGGAGTCTGGAAACGTTCATTTCATAAGCAGCAACGTAGGGGAGTCTGGTATAGAATGATCCGTAAGACTAAAATGATCCCTTTAACCCCTCAAATGTGAGGCGTCCCTTAAGGGATTCCTTGGCAAAATGTATACAAAATGTATATAAATTTATATAAATGTAAATATAAATGTAAATGTGCGCCGCTTTATAGTAATCCGCTCTATAGTAATGCTATAGCTCTATAGTAAACCCCGCTCTATGTAAATGTAAATGTAAATATAAATTTATAAACATTTTGCCGTAGGCAACCCGAGCTAATCGCCATTCATTTGAGGGGTTAAGTTTTTATGAATCTACTAACACCACCTACAAAACAACGAATGCATTACGTACAACATGTGTCAAGTTAGTACAGACAGTAATGGCGGATCGGGTGCTCGAAGAAATTAGACACCGTTGTTTTTTTCTAAGGTAAAGGTCATTTTTTTGATGTGGATGGCCAATGTAAAAATTGGGCTCATGAACTGCGAGCTGGCGTAGAAGAAAACGATGCAGATTCCTATACCTGTGATCTTAATTATACATAAATAGGAGCAAGATATAATTAAAACATAATAAAGTTATTTTGAAAAAATTGCATATTTCACTTGGGATCATTAAACACACAGGTGTGTATAAAATGATCATTTTCTATTGTTTAACAATATTATTTTAAAAAAATATGTTTGAAATAGCTTCTTTCAAATATTTTTTTTAGCAGTTGCAGAAAGGGGCTATAGTTTTATGGCATATTAATGAAATAAACATTAGTTTCTTAAATTTTAAAATATTATTGTTTGTTGTCATTTAGTACCAGTCTCCCCTACGTTTCCTAGTTGTCGGCCTGATGTCATCTATCTTTCAAATGATCCGCCGGCCTACCGATTCTGTATGATCTCGGTCCGCGATAAATTCGAACTCTATTACCGCTAACGTCAGATAGAGGCCGCGCAAGCGACCTCGAATCTGTGACCAGACTGGAGAACGAAGAAATCCATCCAAATCTGGTAGTAAGGGCGCGAGAATGCCCGCTTGGTCAAATTCCCAGTGCCACGGGGTAAGACGTTGTACACTCGAGTAGCTAAAAGGTGGGCTGCTTCGTTCCCAGGTCTCTATGTTCACTCCAGGTTGATAGGTCGATCAATATCGTTATACCTTCCTGGGATGAGGACTTCGCCCGTTGTAGATGACAACTCTACACGGCCCGGTGGCATAGTGGTTAGTTAGTTAGTTAGTTTGACTGGGCTTTTTCCCGCACTTGGCCTCTTGATTGGGCCTTTGTGCGTGGCTCATGTTTCCATTTATGTTACTCCAGCCAACCCAGGCTGTCCCAGAAGGTTAGCAGCCTGTTTGGGTTGCTACAGGCCTCCGGGAGAGATGCTGGAGATTGTAGTATTCTTGCCCGTTGCTCCGCCACGCTCCTGCATTCCATGAGCACATGCTGTGGCGTTTCTTCTTCCACCATGCATCCTCTGCATAGAGGGCTGTCTGTCACACCTATGGTAAACAGGTGTTTGTTTAGGGGACAGTGGCCTGTCATAGTACCTATGACTTTACGGATTTTGTCCCTTTTTAATCTGGTGAGGTTGCGGGCAAGTTTTTTGGACGCTTCCGGAACCGCGTTCTTTGTTTGCCTGCATCCTGCGTTTTTTTTCCATTCTGTAAGGTGGGTTTCTTTGGTGTTCCTGCGTAGCCATGTTTTTATTTGGGCCTGGGGAATGGGCATCAAGGGTTCCGGTCCATATACTATTTCCTTTGATCCCCTTTTGGCCAGTTCGTCCGCCGCGTCATTGCCCAGTGAGTCACTGTGCCCTTTAATCCATTGCAGGGTCACCTTATTTGACCCTGCAATGCATTGAAGCGCATTGTGGCATTCCAGTACGAGGACTGAGGTTATCGTATTTTTTGCTAGCGCTTGTAGCACGGAGGCACTGTCGGAGACAAATTTCAAACTTACGTCTCCGACATCTTTGGCTGCGACTGCCTGTGCTGCTCTGGTGATGCCAATGCATTCTGCTTGGAAGATCGTATTTAAGTTGCCTAGGGTAGTTGATATTTTGATGTTTAGATCATTTGAGAAGACGCCGGCTCCTGTACCTTGAGTGGTTTTGGAGCCGTCTGTGTATATCCTTACTTCATTCGTACCAGAGTGATCTGCTGGTTCTGCAATGAGTTGGATATTGTATCTACGATCAAAGACATGATGGCATATTATTCTGTCCATGGGTGCGTCCAGAAGAGGAATTTCTTCTAAAACCCGTTTCAGAATTTTTGAGTGTGGTGTTTCTGTGTTTTGTTTCCACAGTCCATTTGCTCTTAGTCTTAGAGCGGCTGCCCTAGCCTCCTCTTGGATGACAAGATCCAGAGGTCTCATGTTTAGGAGGTACTCTAGTGCGGCCGATGGTGTGGTTCTCATACATCCAGTGGCTGCTACACACGCTAAGCGTTGTAGGCTCTGGAGTCTTGCTTTTACTGTGGTCAGTTGTGTTCTGGGCCACCATACAACTGATCCATAAGTCAGCGAGGGCCTGATGACTGATGTGTACAGCCAGAGTGTGATTTTTGGGTTGAGACCCCATTTTTTCCCCATTAGTCTCCGACACTGCCAAAAAGTTAGGCAGGCCCTCTTTGTTTTGGCCTCGATATGACTCGCCCAGTTTAGTTTACTATCAAGGATGACTCCCAGATATTTCACTTGAGTTGATAGGGAGAGTTTGGTGTTGAATAATTTTGGTACTTGTAGTTCTGGTAACTTCCTCTTGTTGGTGAAGAGGATAAGTTCTGTCTTTTTCGGATTTACTGACAATTGATGTTCGTCACACCATTTTTCTACTATCTGCAGAGCTGAGCGCATGACTTTATATAGCATGTTTTCTGCGCTTCCATTTATCATTATTGTTAGGTCGTCGGCATAACCAATAGTAGTGTAGCCCCTTTCATTTAGTGTTTTTATGAGGCTGTCCACTACTATGTTCCATAGAAGTGGTGATAGGACCCCCCCTTGGGGGCATCCTTTAACTACCTTTGCTCTTGTGGTAGTATTCATCACTATCTGGACCGCCCTTTTGCTAACCAGCTCTGTGATCCATTTTATGGTGACTGGTTCCACCTTAAGTTCCTGTAGGGCGTGGTTTATGCTGTTGTGCATGGTTTTGTCAAAAGCGCCTTCTATGTCTATAAAGGCGGCGAGTGTTGACAGCTTATTTGTTAGAGCCGATTCTATTTTGTGCACCACCATGTGTAGTGCCGACTCTGTTGATTTGCCTTTTGTGTAGGCGTGTTGTTGTGGGTGTAGTTGTTTATTTCTTAGTGCCCCATCCCTTAGGTGACGGTCCATCAGTCTTTCTAAAGTCTTTAGTAAGAAAGACGTTAGGCTGATGGGTCTGAAGGATTTGGCGTGTGAGTAGTCCTCCTTTCCCGGTTTCGGTAAGAAGACTACTTTCGCCTCTCTCCATGCCTTTGGAATGTATTTGAAGGCTATGCAGGCCCTATAGATTGGTAGTAGGTGTTTTGTTGCATGGTTTGGTTGCCATTGTAGTAGTGCTGGGAAAATGCCATCCAGCCCTGCGGATTTGAATGGTTTGAAGCTTTTCAGGGCCCATTTTATCTTGTCCGCAGTTACTATCTTGTTTGCGACTTCCCATTCTTGGGTTGTTGGTGTGCTGTAGTTTTCGTCCGGCCACTCAGGATCTTCTGTGATTTGACATCCAGGAAAGTGTGTTTCCAGGAGTACTGAGCTGGTTTCTACATCTGTGTTTGTGTAAGTGCCGTCTTCCTTTTTTAGGGAGCCTAGGAGGTTGGGCTCACCTTTAGCTAGGATTTTCTTTATTCTTCCGGCTTGGTTCGTTGAGTTTATGCTACTACAGAAGTTGTGCCAGGATTCTGTTCTCCGGAATCTGATCCGCTTCTTGTAGTGTTTTTGTGCCATTTTGTATTTATCCCAGTCCTCACTGGTTCTGGTATTTTTTGCTCGGTTAAAGAGTGTCCTGAGTCCTCGACGTAGCCTTTCCAGCTCTGGCCCCCACCATGAGCTTTTTCCTGGGTCTTTAGGTTTTACAACAGGACATGCCAGTTCAAAACTACTTACAAGGGTTGTAGTTAGGATCTGTACGTTTGTTTCTATGTTTTCTGTGCTAAGTGCTGCGTTAGTTAGTTGTTTGTCTCCTAGCGCTTTGTTTAGCAAGTTTGTGTACCCTGTAATATCTGTTTTACGGGGGTTACGATATGGGACAGGGTCTGTTAGCTTGTACCGTATTTGAAAACAGACGCGGCGGTGGTCTGCAAACGATGGCTCGTTTGATACGTGCCATCCCTCAATCAAACTGGCCGCCGCGTCCGTTGCCAAGGTAATGTCTATGATAGTTTGGTACCTAGAGTTTACAAATGTAGGTTCCCTACCTCTGTTTATAATGTTTAGGTTTGTTTGAAATAGATATTCTGCTAAGGACTCACCCCTTCTGTTGGTGTCTTTGCTTCCCCACAGAGAGTGATGGGCATTGGAGTCCGCAGATATGATCAGATCCTAGTCGTGTGCTTCACAATGCTGCACCAGTCTGGCTAGTTCTCCTGAAGGAGTTTCGCTCTCGCTCGGCATGTACACTGAAGCTAGGACTAGGACAGTTTGTTTTTCTGTGGTGAGTTTCACTGCAGTTAGGTCTCTTGAACAGAATTGGTTAAGCAAAGTGGTTGCTAAAGATTTTGGCACGTATATGCATGTTCTTGGGTTTTCAACAGAGGTGTCTAACATTAACTTACCTCCGATGCTGTTTAGACCGCAGATCTTGTTGTTTCTGATCCAGGGTTCCTGGATCATGGCGACGGTCTGGTTGTTTGTCTCCAGCACTCTGCGTAGGGTGGCCGCCGCTATTTGTTTGTGCTGGAGGTTGGTTTGGATGACGTTAAGAGAGAGGGAGCTATGGGCTGCGCAGGAAGTCATCTTCGTCACTGGTGCATCCCTCAATCCGCAGTGGCGAATTCGTCTCCATTCCTCCGTCACTGCCCCTCCGTTGGGGGGCAGAGGTGGAGGGTTCCGGATTCGCCGCTGCGGTTGCTGTCTCGGCCATTGTGGTCTCTTCTGTGGGGAAGAAGCGGATGTATCCACTTCCCGACATATGGGCTACTCGGCGGTCTCTGTCCAGGATTATTTGCCTCTGGTCTTCAGGGATTCCAAGAATTAGGTGCACCACCTTTTCTCCTGAATCACCCTCCTGAGACTTTTCATCCACAGACATGTCGTAACACTGCCACGAGTCAACTTTGTACCACGGGTTTTGGGCACAGAGGACTCTGTGTAGTGTGGTTGCGTCCGTAATACGGGTATGGATAAGAAGCCCTGCCTTGAGCCTCTTCTTCATCTCCGACTGCCTGATGACAGCCAGGGTGGTGTTGGGTATGGGTGATGCCATTGTCATGACTGCGTTTTCCAGCCAGCTGAGCGCGTTTTCGTCCTCACACCACATCGCTAATACCCCGTCCATCAGGAAGGGGCGTCCGCGGAAAGATGGGGCGTGCGCGCTCGGGGAGGGTGGAGACAGTACAGCTTGTAGGATGCTATCGTCGATAGTCTTCCTAAGCTGCTCTGCTTGAGCTTGTGACAGGTCTCTCGGCGGGACAGTGATGACCGCCACCTTCATGTGCGACTGAGCCGCATCTGCGTAACTCATCGCCCGTTTGGGTTTCGCTTCGGTTTTCGCGCGTTTGGACTCCCCTCTAGGAGACTGGGTCTCGTCCAGACGAGCCCGCTTCGAAGAAACTTTCTCGTCTGGCCCAGCCCCAGTCCCCGGTTGTTCCTTTTCAGGAGCAGTGGGAGCCCTCGCAGCGTTCCGCCTACTGCGAAAACCTCTCGGGTTTTGCCGTCTCTTCGACTGGCTGGGTGGTGGTGGTGGTGTTGGTTGTGGTCCTGCCACTGTGGCCGGTACAGGTTCGCGCTGCGTTCTCGCTGCTGCGGTGCCTGTGGTGTGTGGTGTGGTTACTTTGGGCTGGAAGTCTTTCCTTCTCGCGCGCCTATTAAGGCGACTGCGTTCCGGTTTGCCTTCCTGCCCTTTGCTTTTGGTATTTGCCGTTGTGTTAGTGGTCCCCCTTTTGCGAGGGCGCTTGTGAGCGATTAAGGTCCACTGTGACACAACGGCAGTGTCTGGTGTTGGTAGTGGTATTGCCTCTTTGAGGCTTGTCAGGTCCAGGCTTGAACCTGTTTTGTGGCACGAGTTGCCCCCCCCAGAATATGAGGGGCAGACCGAGCTGGGCTCGGTGAGGGATTCTCCACTATCCTTGGAAGGGATTGTGGTACCCTCCTGGGGTAAATTATCTTTGACTTGTGCTTCCATTTTTTGTTTAGTTGAGCTGATGGGATAACGCACACACTACCCGCCCTTGGTAGGTGTGGTACACTTTTGTGGGGGGGGTTTAGTGCCCCAGAGGCTGTGTGGGCCTGGTGTAGGTTGGTGCCGCCTGGTTCGGCACTGTGGGATTGGCTGAGGAGACTGGGATGTGACTGAGGGTTAGGATCTTGATGTGCCGGCCAGGGGTTTTTGTTATACCACTTGCCTAGGGCACTTGGTCAATAACAGTAATGGCGGCAACCTCGAGAAGGATAGTCCCCTGGCCTTGTTTAGGGGATCTGTGCGACCTGCGCTACTCCCTAAACCGTTCGCCAAACCCAGCATCGGACAGATGCTGGGAGTAGGGGAATAGTCAGACAATTTATATAATGCTCAGATGATCCACTTAGAATCAAATTTGACGAACCCAAACAGTAAGCATGTGTGGAAAAGACAATTCGGCTTTAACGCTATTAACTCATTTATTAGACTATTAACTAAAGAATGCTTTACTACTGATTCATTAGACCCAAATTCTGACTATGACAATTTTATAAAAGTTTTTAATCGTCATTTTGAAGCTTGCTTTCCCTCGAAATACAGACTAGTGTCAACAAAAGGCGGTACGCCTTCTTGGATTGATAATGAGCTTAGAAACGATCTAGGAAAACTTCAAATTCTGCAGGATAATTTAAATCAGAACACAAATTCATTACTTAACCCCTCAAATGAATGGCGATTAGCTCGGGTTGCCTACGGCAAAATGTATATAAATTTATATTTACATTTACATTTACATTTACATAGAGCGGGGTTTACTATAGAGCTATAGCATTACTATAGAGCGGATTACTATAAAGCGGCGCACATTTACATTTATATTTATATTTATATAAATTTATATACATTTTGTATACATTTTGCCAAGGCATCCCTTAAGGGACGCCTCACATTTGAGGGGTTAAGGACTATTATACGAACTGTAAACAAAAATATGACAAAGCAGTAGTAGCGGCTAAGAAAAATACTATAGAAGAAGAGATTAAGCAGTCGAATAACAAAACCAAAACTATGTGGAGTATCATCAATAGAGAGGGGAGAAATATTTCAAGTAAGGCAAATGAACCTATTCAATTACTTCACAATGGTTCTAAAGTCTCTGATCCTACAAAAACGGCAAATATACTCAATGAATATTTTATAAACGCTGTTAAACGCATGACAAATTCTCCTAGTTTATCCTCTTCAACAATTGTAGGTGAGATACCAGCATCAATACTGTTGCATCCTATAACTTCCATTGAATTTGATAAGGCCTTGAATGGTATCAAAACAAAAACATCAATGGATATCTGGGCACACTCGATTAAATTAATAAAGAATATAGCACCAACGATTTCCAACACCTTGAGGTCTATTTTTAATAATTGTATGAAACAAGGTGTGTTCCCAAATCTAATGAAAATAGCAAAGATAGTACCAGTTTTTAAAAAAGGGAACAAAACTGATCCTGAAAATTACAGGCCAATTTCACTGCTTCCAGCTTTATATTTTATAACAGGCTATATCTTCGCTATATATTTTATATAACAGCAAATAAATTCGATATACTAAATAAATATCAATATGGTTTTAGGAAAAATATGTCCACCACCTCGGCGATTTCGGAGATGGTAAATTTCATTATCGACACTTTTGAAAATTCTTCCCAACCCGTGGCAGTTTTTTGTGACCTATCCAAAGCGTTTGATTCGGTTGACCACGAAATACTGCTCAATAAATTAAACAGTTATGGGATCCGGGGCAAAGCCAATAATATGATGAAGTCCTACTTAACAGGCCGGTCACAGGTAGTAGAAATAGATGGATTTAGATCTACACCGCAACCGATATCCTGCGGAGTTCCCCAGGGATCGATTCTTGGTCCATTATTATTTTTATTTTTTATTAATGATATAGGCAATTGCTTGCCAGCCTACACCAAAACGTTACTCTATGCGGATGATACAAGTTTCCTGTTTCACGGTAACAATCCTAACGACCTAATGACCAATGCCAATCATGCGTTAAACCTAGCAAGTTCATGGTTCACAGAGAATAATCTCTTGCTTAATGCAAAAAAAACCGTATCTATGCACTTCTCCTCAAAATATAAATCGTCTGCTATACCATTTAATATAACTCTAGACAACAGTACTCTAGAATTAAGCAAATCGACAAAGTTCCTAGGTATCATGATCGATCATCATCTTAGCTGGAACATCCATATTAATGAACTGTGTAGTGCGCTTTCTTCGGCAATATATGCGATAAAAAAGATTAAATTCTTAGCTGGTGAAAACGCTGCATTAACTGCGTACCATGCCTGTTTCCATTCTAAAATGACTTATGGTATACTGATATGGGGGAATGCCACAGACAGTTCTAGGGTTTTCATTTTACAGAAAAGTGCACTAAGAGCAATTGCAGGAGTATCCCGTGACACGCACTGCGAACCATATTTTCTTAAGTACAAAATACTGACTTTTACGTCTCAATATATTTTACAATGTCTACTCTATGCTAAATCAAATATTAACGAACAAGAGGTAAACGGGAATATGCACTCCCACAATACACGCAGACGTGATGACGTTATCCTGCCTAAAGTACGCCTTACGCAGACACAAAAGTCCTTTGGATATTTGAGCTATAAGCTCTTTAACCAGCTACCACTCTCCACAAGAAAGATGGAAACAAAGGCGTTTAAAAGATTTATTAAACAAAAGCTACAATCCACACATGCTTTCTATAAGCTGGGTGATTTTTTTGAGCATGCCAATTCCTTCAAATGGGAATAACATTAATATGTAACTTTCAGGTACCTCATTTTAGTTCTTATTGTTTAATAATAATATTATGAATTTAATATTTAATATGTAGATTACAATGTGTAATGTAACATACCTGATCATATACATACGTTGTTTTTTCCAATTTTGTTTTGATACTTCCTATTGTGTGATTATTTTTTGTATAAAGTGCTTGATGACTATTAATATTCTTATAATAATCTATTTTATATGTATACTCATGTACATGGATTCAGCTCAATTTTTTTTTTTTTTTTTTTATTTTATTTGTTTGCCGTGTAAAGCCGACTTTAGTCAACGCTATTGTCGAATTAATATTTATGCTTTAATCGTTTTATATCTACATTTAAACTGACGAATTCTAATATGCGATAATTAGCTTTAATTCATAATTCATGCTTTTATTGTATATTCTGAATAAATAAATTGAATACTGAATACTGAATTTCAAAACTCAAATTGCCTGACCATGCCCCCGCCCGTGGCATAGTGGTTAGGTCGCATGATCTTACATTGTAAGGTCCCGGGTTCGATTCCTGGCTGGGTCAACATTTTCCGTTGGGATCAAATTAACGGAATTGCATTTTCAATTCTGTCGATCGAATGCAATAACAAGACACACACTTACAGACATGTTACTCGCACACATACATATAACATGTCATAGTAGGGGTTGGTTGTAAGAGATTGTCAAATGACAATAAACCCGCCCATTGTGACATTTTCACAATAAAGAGTACCTATATCTCCAGGTACAAGGAATTTTATTATAGTTTTTTTTTTAATATTCAAAAACACTGCATCTGTACACTTAGATATTCCATTGTACCGTATTCCAGGTTAAGCGGCAAGCGGTCATCGAGCTGCAGAGAGCAGTATCAGCTGCGGAAACTAAAGCTTTAGAACTGGTGGCCGCCGAGCGTATCAAGATGGAGAGACTCCTCACCGAGGCGAGGAAACACAACATCGGACAGTCCGAAGACAGCGCTCAAGCCAACGGGAGCAGAGATGAAAGTCCATCGCCAAACGCTGCACCCTCACAAAATGTTAGCATATACCGCGCTTTTTAAAAACTTTCCAATGTGCATGTATGTGCGTTCGTGTGTTTCTCCACGATTTCAAAAAACTGATTAACAAACAGTATACTGTGAACGCGCGGATATTTTAACCATATTGTTATTATTATTATATTATACACTAGCAGCTTAAGGCTGATGCGTGTATATCACATGCACTTGTTTTGAAACTTGTGGCTATTTTGCACTAAGAAAAATTTATTATTAAGAAAAAGTTATTGACAGAGATAGCACTGATCACTTCCTCTGGCAACGCATTCCAAGCATCCACTACACGATTTGTCAAAAAATATTTCCTGGGGTTCGATGCTGCAATTGTCTTATTTAGCTTCAACGAGTGTCCACGCAGTTGCTTATTGGTGTTCAGGGTATACATGCTCTCGAGGTTGGGCACACTGCAGTAACCGTGAAGCATTTTGTAGCTTTCTATTAAGTCTCCACGCTGCCTACGTTCCTCTAATGCTGTCAGGCGAAGTTCTTTCAATCGTACTTCGTATGGTTTGTTCCTCAGCGATAGCAGCAACTTTGTCGCTCTTCTCTGAACTCTTCCCAGGTTCTCTATATCCTTCCGAAAGTAAGGATTCCATACTCGGTAGGAGTATTCGAGGAGCGGGCGAATGTAGGTTTTATAGAGCTCGAGGATAAGTTCACCGGTGATATAGAATATAGAAGTGAGTTTGCTCTCTTAACTATTTCACATAGAGCATATACAGCTAATCCGTATCGGAAAACCTATTCGTAGAAACCGTATTAGTGCGAACGGGCGAGAGCCCGCCGTTTGGAACCGTCGTCGTCAATAAAGATTTATTGTTGTCGTTATTATTTCCAGTCGTGCTGGAACTGCGGCCGCAAAGCGCAGGAGACCTGCAGCGGCTGCAACGCGGCGCGCTACTGCAGTGCATTCTGCCAGCACAAAGACTGGGAGAACCACCACCAGGTGTGCTGCGGCCGCGACCAGAAGCCGCCCGCCGGCCTCAACCCGTCGCCCGGCCAGCCGGCGGCCAAACCCGGCCCGCTCGCCCGCTGCCCCACGCCCGGGGCCACGGCCAGCGCGGAGCGGCCGCTCGCGCCCTCCGCGCCCAGCGCCGGCGACAGGTCGGGCCTGTCGGCGCTGATCGGCGGCGTCACCAAGAAATGACGCAACGGAAGACAGAGCTTCGGCGAGCTGACCGCGGCTATCGTCGGCAGTTCCGGACGGGGAGTTCAGCGAAAGATAAGGCGTTAAGAGTATTCTACGATGTTATAATAAATACAAATGGGAAGATGCAACCGCGATGCAGGTCGGTATGTCTCAACAGGGTGAGTTTTAATTTATCAGCATCCTTCAAGTGTGAATCGGTACGAGCAACTAAGCAACTTTTAATAGAAATTTGTGGAAAAAAAGTGTTGTTTTTAATTTTTTAAACAATTACTTTTTTTAAATAAAGTATAAAAAGCGTCGAACGCGCTGCGGTAGCGGTAGGTAAAATATCGCAAATAAACGATATTTGCAATATTTTACCTACCGCTAGATGGCGCAATGCACTCAATGCTTCTCAAACTTTATTTCAATAATTAAGAGTGACAAATTTGTCAAAAAAAAATTGTTTTTACAATTTTTTTTATGAAAGTGTGGCATCAAACTCGCCACTTTACGTTTAAGTTAAACTATTTTATATTCTTCATGTAGTATGTATTCGACTTGTTCTCCCGTGTGTATCATTATAATAAAAGTCACAGTTGACAATGCTGTTTGGCTGGTCGGCGGCGGCGGCGGCGCGCCCCACCAGCAGTGATAAATCGTTTCCCGAGCGGAGCGCACGCCGCCTTGCCGCTTACTCCGCATTTACGTAACCGCGCTATCTGTTAAGAAATATATTTTACGTCGTATCCAAAGTGCTTTATTTCATTGTTCGTCTGGCCCTTCTACCTATAAAAGATTGCTTTTTTTGTTCGTACCAATTCACCCACTTCAAGGATGCCGGTAAATTAAAACTCAGCACTTACATTGGAGGTAAATGACTGATGTATTTTTGTGAACAAGTTCCGAGAGACACCGATGTGATTGCTACCAAGATCAACTATCATAACTGACGTTTTCGCCATTTATCATTTTTATCGAGCACAAATGTTACTTTAAAACATCCAGAGTTGTTGCCTTTTCCCTATCTGAATTAATAAGAATTATACCAATATCGGATATCAGATTGCTCAGTTTTGTAATACTACAATTTGGCATCCAGGATCTTACTAAGAAACGCAACGTGTAGATAGCCCTCACAGTTCCAAACATTGATTAATCTTCTCTTATGTTCAGTTGCCCAATAGATAGCTTTCTTAATTGTCTTTAATGTTTAAACAGTCTAATAGATGGCAGTCTAATGTCTCCATAATGAACCCGATTGCGTTTCTTTGTGAACTAAAACTGAAATCAGTTCAAGCGAACGAGATAGAGCAATACGTTAGAGCAGAAAATGAAACGAACGATCATCGATAAAAACTACCTGTCGAATTTGTACTCGTCTGAATAAATTTGAACACATTTCATGCGGTGTTAGATTCAGATGCTTTAACTTTAGTGGGTAGTTTTAATGCGAAAAAGTGACAACCGTTCATTTCACATTCCGCTCTAGCATATTGCCCTGTCTCGTTCACAAGAACTAATTTCTGATTTTATTTTGCAAAAAAATGCAATCGAGCCCAATATCTCTGTAATGTAATTAGCCTATATAAAAATGCAATAGATGTAATTAATAATTTTGTTATTATTGTTAACATTGGTTAAATTATGGGGTTTTATAATCCATCAGTCCTTTATAAAAAAACATTCAATATCAATGTTATTATAGATGGCTAAATAAATAACTATTAGTTTCGCTGGACAATGTTATCAGCGCCACCGGCATGTCCCCGGCCCGAAATGGTTGCCAAAACGTACTGTGGCATTTAGCAATCTGATACCCTATATAATCAAAGGCACCAGCAGGCAGTAATAAATTGGGGTCATCACTTTACTTATTCAAACGTCCTTTTTATTTATTATTTAAATTACTAATTACTAAGTGGTACTCGAGCATACAAGATCTGAAGGAAAGGATTTGACTTTGAATGCGAAAGAACTCACTCTGGCATACTTAAAAATCTGCATTGCCGGTAGATGGAGTGGTCGGTTCAGGCGTTTTTCAAGATGGCCGCTGCGTCAAATTCGTACCAAAAACAATATTGTCAGGCATGGTAAGCAGTGGAGAGAGCAATGTTAGTCTTCACTAAATGACATCGCAATACAAACATTCTTTCTTCCATGCAACCCCCAATTTACATCGTAACCAACAAACATAAGAACACTACACTTAAAATAACCAAAGTTAACTTAAGAAAGGAAACAACTATATTAACTTAAGATTTATTCCATATACGTATGTATAACCATAAAAAGCAATTTTTATAATACATCCACATATCAAAATATAATATAAGATGTAAATATTAGGTTTTAATATTATTACTACCTTTATTATTACCTATCTAAATGTTATTATTATTATTATTATTATAAAATTAGAAGTATTATACTAGTCTTCAAGGATCTCGTTAGCATTTAAGTGAGAATTAAATGTTTAATTACTGGCTCGTTTATAAGTACTTTAAAAAAGTATTCGACTATTATACTGTGGTATGTTGGAAATAAAATGTGCAATAAATATACAAACTTTGAATAGTCAAAATGTAGTTTTCATCATATGATGTATTTGAGTTTTTCAAGAACTGAATTTTTGGACGGAGTCGCTAAAGCAGGGTTTCCCAACCTTTTTTGCATGGTATTTGATATTTTTCTTCATTGCTTCAATAAAAAACACAAATTATTGTTACGATATTTATTTCACACGATTTATTATTTATTAATGGAATGTTTGCGCCTGCATTTTTTGAACCAGTTGGTCGATATCAGGTTCTGTTTTTGACAGAGCTATCATCAATCATTATCGACTGCAAGACGATTTCGCTGCTTAGTCTTAATTTACACTAATGCTAAAAAACCGGTTTCACATAAGTAAGTTGAAGAAAATGGCAGAAGTATTCGCAAGGCAAGAGTGGCAACTTTTGGATTAAGGAGAAAGCGTTTTAGCCAAAATTTCTCCAAAGTTAAGAGCTGAAAGTCATCTTTCATTGTCGAATCTGCCTTCATTTCCATAAATTCTTCTTGAACATCTTCCGATAATTGCAGAACATTGAATCTGTGTGTGTTTAAAATAATAAACAATGATAAGTAATTAGATTAAAATATCCGAACACTTCATGCCCCCCCTAAGATCTCTCTACGCCCCCCTGGGGGGCACGCCCCACCGGTTGGGAAGTCCTGCGCTAAAGTATATACGGTCGAACCCCGGTTAACCGAACTCGGATTATCCGAAACCAGGGTTATCCGAAACGAAATAATAGGAAAAGTTGAAAAAATAAAAAGTAGAGAAAAGAAGAAGTCATTACTGAAGTCTGCTACCACTTTTTTATAGAGTCCAAAAAAGTTCTTAGATAACTTGTGAACTCTTTACCGAATAAATAAAGCACAAATGGAGCTGCCATGAAATTCACCGACCGAATGGGGTGGGGGGGTGAACGGTGGATTCCGTACTAACGACAGGCTGTGGTAGGTTTAGCACAGCTGTCTTGCCACATGTGAGCGTACACCTTACCACACATTCACTCCCCCTTCGAAGCCATAGAATTTGAGATGCGGAAATCGCGGTTTTAGATATTTTTTCTAGAAAGGAGTTGATTATTTCTAGAAAGGAGTTGACCAAGATCTTTAAAAAGGTGAAACAAAGATTTAGCTGGCAGGCCACGAGCGCCAACTTTCACCGCTTGAAGTTGAACAGTGAAGCCATTCCGGGTGACGGCATTTGCGAGATCATGGTATTTATTTAATTTGTACTCGTGGTCTTTTGGGATATTTGATTTCCATGGAACAGTTAATTCTACAATAAGGGCCATCCGAGCGAGGTTACTGGGGTTTGGAAGTGTATGCTGAAAGGCATTCAAATAAAATGTCAGCATCTCTGGCATCCAGTCATAGCATTACCTTCCAGTGCATTGGAGGCGGAATGCAAAAGTCCAGAATTGTTGTCCAATTATTCTGGCATTGAAGGCCAATAGCATGAGCCATATTGTTGCTGTCGTAATCTCCCCGCAAGAGAGACTTCTTCAAGTCCATGTCGCCCATGGTTGTACTGCCATACCCCAGACCAGTGCCATTCTGGCTGATTCCAGTAAGGAACTTTTTGTTGAAGTCTATGCGGGCTTGTAGATTATTTGAATCACTACGGCCACCTATTACTTGCTTCGATATTGCCGGATCTTTGGAATTGCACAGAATCGACTTTTTGGTTATTCTGGAGTTGGCGTAGAGCAGAGGGCTTTTTAGCGCTAGCCCAAAATTTTTTTTGGACCTGAAGAGTCGAGGGGTCAGCTGGTTTGGCTAAGGACAACTAGGATTTTAAACTGTCACCAGCGCATCTAGACGGGACAACTTGGGTTGTCGACTACAGCGGGCGAGCCCGTCACCTCAGGAAGTTTTAACGATTAGTCGTTCTATCTCCCTGGAAGTGAGCGCAGAAGACTTGGGGACAAAACAATCCACCGTCTACCTACGCCACGAGCCCATAAGAGACCAACGCCTTAACCGCGAGATAGCCAGGAATGTAACCCGGCCGACACTCGCGCCCTTACTTCCAATTGTGACCAGATTACTCCGGTCTCTCAATTGGTTACGAGTTCGAGGTCGCTTGCGCGTTCCTCTCCCTTACGAAGCGGTGAAACGATGTTTACCAAATCTATCGCGGACCACAACGTCCTTTGCCTTGCTACGAAATGCTCTATAACGTCATCGCCAGAGACGTCTATTCCTTGATGGGTGATTTTTCTGATAAGGAATTTAAAATGGTTGTTTAGGTCTATAAGGGAGATATTTGAGCCCTTATAGACCAATTTGGGGTCATAGTATGTAAATTTTGTGTATGCGGGCGAGTCCAAGGCAAAAACATTTGGAGGGCTTCACTTTTATACAGCCTGACCAGTCGCAGAACAGCTCCACTTTCTGTAATAGCAGGGAAAGCTGCTTGGGGCTCCTGGTGATGAAAGTTAGGTCGTCGGCAAAAGCGAGGCACGACGAGGTTTATTAGCCTTCTGTAACGGTAGCCCCATTTCCTAACTGGCTCAGGCTTTCCAGCAGTATATTAAAAAATATATTAAGCTATATCAGCAGTATATTAAGCTATTTTAATATACTGCTTTCCAGCAGTATACTGCTTTCTAGCAGTATATCAGCTGTGCAAATTGCGTTGCGGGTACAACTAAAATATTATTATTTAAGTAATTTAATGCATTTGGTTTTAATTTCATTCATTGTAATCTCGATACTTATTCTAAGTGTAGGGGTTTTTTCATACCACAGTCAAGCCGGACATGGCTTTAGTGATATATCTAATGTATAAATTCTGTACTGTTTTTTGTATTAATATATATTTTTTTAAATTAAAAAAAAAGAAACATTGTCAAGATTGCTTGATCCAACCGTATCCGGCTGATAACAGTTTCAGAAAATAATGCCATAGCACAATATTTCATGAGACACGATTCGATGGTCAGACTATAGAACAATACATAGGAAGTAGGGAAGAAATGAAAGTATAAACGATTCCATTTTTTTTTATTATTACTAGCTCTCTTGCAACTTTCTCTTTTTCTTCTTTTTGTCTCTGGATTTTTCCGCTGTTTCCCCCACCATCATTCCTGCCTTGACCATACTCGCTCTCCATTGTTCCTTCGATGTCTTGTACATTTCAACGTTCAACTTGTTAAATATAATCCGGCCGAAAGGAGTCCCAAGCATCAATAGTCCTTTGCTAGTTATTTCGTCCATTATTTTACATTTCTGTTCGAATAAAGCGCATTTGAAGACGGCTTCCATCGCCCTGGAGCCGTATTTGGAGAGTGCCAGATCTGGATACGTTCCCTGCAAGCAATTTTTTAATATTGTACATAAATACATAGTTATTGTCGCATGACAGCATCCGGTTTTTTAACTCTTTAAGCTTGACCCTCTCTTGACGTCATTAATATAAAAAATCGAGCACTCCAACTAGAGTACACGCTCGATAATGTACTCCCAAGAAAATAAATCAGGTCCCTTGAGTAATGCTCATTTTTGTTATATAAAAAAGTGGAAAGCTAAATTATCTTTATAAGTTTCATAAATAAAAGTAGAAATAATTATAATTTTAAAACAATATATATACGAGGGGTGCCCAAAAGTAACCGGAATTTCTTCATAAAATTTGTATTTTATTCATTTTTATGAATCAACCTTAACCCGGTCGCTCCGTAACATCCCCTGGCGGACCAAATGTCGGCCGCCTAACACTCCGTAACATTGTATACAGGACCAAACGCTCGCCGCTGCGAAAAATGCAATTTACAATTCGACACGCCGTACTATATACTTTCTGAGGGCGCTACGATATGGCCAAAATATCTTTAATTCAAGATTTCCGTCTGGCAATATCGAAGGACGATTTAAAAAGTGAGCATAGACGTCAAACGCTAGTGTCCGCCGGCAACCAACACGGCCGCTTACGTTTCCGCGAAATGGGTGATAAAAATGGTGTGTGTGCAGTGTTTGAGTGTTATTTACTGGAGAACAGTGAGTAATTTGCATTTTAAGTAGTTTCGGAATGAGGATTAGTCATTTGAGATAGTCCATTTGCTGTTTTTCACGAATTTTTAAACAAAAGACTTCGGCGACGACAAACCCCTCGCGAAAAAATGGCCGTTTTTATTTTGTAATGTTTGTGAAATATCCCGATATATCGCGAAATATGACGTAATGTCGCTTTAATTTACTAACAAAATAGGTATTGCTTCATTTACATCCTAAGTTATCACATAATTAGGCGTATTTTGAACATTATATGTTGTTTTCTAATATGACTCGCGCAAAGAAACTTGTTTTGATAATTACTATGAGAGAATTAAGTGCGATTTTCCATAGTTTTTCGATGAAATGTGACTCTTTGGAGTATAGTAATTAGTTATTAGACATATAATAAGTTTATAATGAGACAATATAATTGAAAAAATCTAACGAATTTTATATTATGAGCATTCAAAGTTTATTATTAAGTTTTGGACGCAAACTCTCAAAACTTTAGATTTTTCTGTAATATCAGACAAAGCTCAAAGTTCTGGTGTGATTTCTAAGAAGTGTGATGTAGTAATAAAGTTATTTTAAAAGAATTTCATATAAAAAAATACCATAAGTAGTCACAAATTAAAAATTAAAAAAAAAATTTTTTACGAGAGTAGGGTACATAACATTTTTCTTGGCTGAGTAAATAAATATTTTTGTATGCAAATAAGTCAAAAAAATGGTTTTGGTAAAGCATTTAATAAAGAACATAACTGTATTTACAATTTTTGCATATTTTACGTATTTTGTGACAAAAAAATCGAAATGATTTTATAGGCCAGTTTTTTCAGTTCGCCAATTTTGTAATATTTATTCATTATTATCTTAATTGTTTTACGAGATAAAGTTATAATGTTTTATATTTCAAATTTCAATGCGGTCATTTTACAGTTATTCTTTTTATAATCGGTGTAGTGGTTTACAAGTTATGGTCGTTTGTATCAAGGTCGTCGACTCGCGTCGATTTTTCGCGCGAATATGTCGCGCGCAAAAGTGATAGCTGAATTTTTACTTCGCGAGAGGAGGGGTTAACACCTTCAATATACTCTTCATCTAACTTTATACACTTTGTAACAGAAATTACTTTTTTTGCATATGTGCATGATGATTGTAAGGGTTTTTCGGTTTTTGTGATTATTCCCCTGGTTTTTTTTTTTTTTTGTGCTATCTTCAAAACGAAATATTTATCCTAGAAAAACTATGGCTAGGATAACACTCCTTTTTTGTTGGGCATTCGTGTAATAAATACAAGCTGCATAAATTTAATATGAGTCGCACAACATTTTTACGAATGAAAGATTTAACAAAAAAAAAACCTTGAAATAAATAAGGAAACCAACCTTAGAATGAAATAAAGGAGAGCTATTCCACGTGTTGCATTGTAACAAAAATCCAAATTTGCGTGGCATGTTATGTTTCAAAAACATGTTGCACGCATTGCAACATGATTCGCTTGTATTTCTAGTGTTTTTTTATATTGGTCTTACTCAGTTTTTGGGTTGTTTCGGAATCTTGGTTAAAAATCTCAAAACTTATTTCCAAAACTATAGATAATTGCTAAAAGCTTTGACATTTGGATCTGTCATAATAGAGATAGCCGTATGGCACAGCCCAATAAAAAATGAACCTTCTGGTGTTCTTGCCATGACAAAAAAAAACAAGAGATTTACTTAAAAATCGAGTTCAAAAGAATTTTAATAAATGTAAAAAATATTACATAAAATATTACTATTTTAGTGAACATGAGTAGCTATGAGTTTTTTTTTTAAATCTCCTAAAGTTGGTATAACTGCAGGCAGTCCAGTCTGTCCAAACTAGCCACAGTAATTGAGGGGCATCATTTTTTCCAAGATGGCGCGAGGAAGAGTACTTCTAACTCGCGCCGGGCGACAAAAAACCCGGTAAAAGCAGGGTGATCCGCGAGTTGTGTGCACCAGAAGTGCGGCGTTTTTAAAGTTATGTGAACAAGGTCTCATTTTTCGGTAAGCGTTTAATTCTTTTGGGGTTTCAATGAGATAAACGAGTTTTGTAGTAATGGTGTGTTTCACTTTTCGTCACAGCGGGTTTTTGGCTGTGCCGCCTTTTTTTTTTTACTTTCCAATGTAATTTCAACAATAAATCGGCCCACTGTGCCCTGACTTTTTCTCGCCTGGATGTCCATTTGAACTGAAATACAACATTTCTGAAGTCTGTACCACATGTCTGATGAGATAGAAGGAGGAAACTACCTGCAAATTAAAGGATCTTGTTTTTATAACTTTAAATTTGTAGTTTTATTTTAAAATTGCGAAGGTTTATTCTCTGTCTTGCCAAATTTAGTGACAAAGTAAATTCTTTCCCCAACCCTGTGGTTGTTTTTTTAATTTTCGGTCATAACCTAACCTATAGTATTTTTTTCTTTTTCGCGTTTTAAATAAACGCGATGGCGCTCTTGTTTCTTTTTGGTATAACGTGATTGGATTACTAATCGTACGTTATAGCATCTATCCGGCAATATATATCATTATTGCTTTTAATATTTTTCAAATAGAAGAAATAACTAGAAAGTGACCTACCTTCAACTTCCAGATCATTTTATCCCTGGCCTTGACTCCGACGAATTGTCCTTCGCAGAAGACCTCTGCTATCCGGCAGCCCTTGGCGTCTTTGAACAGCACAAGCAGCTCGTCGGTGGTCATCTCCAGCAGACTGGCCACTGCCTTGATGGGCCGGTTGAATTGGAGAATGGTCTGCGCGACCACAGAGCCATGCACATTCACAAAGTAATCCTTGGAGTGGTCGTCCCCCTTGACGCGATCGAGCGGGAGCAAACGGCAGCAGAGGATCGCAAAATAGCGCTGCTGGTCGGGCTCCGTGCATTTTAGGCCTTTTTCCAAACTCTATAAGCAGAAACGTATATTATTTCTTGACTATTTCTAGACGATAGGTCATGTCCCCTTTGTAGCAAGACCCCTTGCACAACTAGACATATTTTAGCTGGCCGCACGTCAACCTTAAATCAAGGGCGGAACACCTACAACCATGACCGAGTCCTTGCTCTTATTTGCGGGATAATTAGCCTCCCAGTGGTTCGAACCATCAAAGGTACGAACCTCTAAATCCCCAATACAGGATGCCTCTAAACGCAAAAAAAACATTCCACTCCAAAATCTTTCTAAATAATCAAAAAAGTTTCAGGCAGGATTTTGAAGGTTGACTCGGTCTCTAAGCAGTATCGTTTTCCTGAAAGTCTCGGGTGCACAGCTCTTTGTGCAGATATAACTCTTTACTCCCTATTTAAGTACGAGGGTAAATTGAAAAGTTTCCAGAACGGGCAAGAAAACGCAATAATTGAATAGGTTTCTCTTTTCATTTCCTAACATAGTCCCCTTCCAGAGCGATACACTTTTAACAGCGGTACTCGGGAAATCTGCAAAATAGGAATTCGTGGCGGCGATAACCTCCTCATTTGACATGAAGCTGTTGCCCCCGAGCCAAGTCTTCGTGTTTAGGAACAAAAAGAAGTCCCACGGAGCCGGTCTAGAGAGTATGGGGGATGCAGCACCACATCATCGTAAAAATAGTCGTACTTTGTTTATTTTGAAGATTCTACGTCTATAGCTGTTGACCACCTGAACCTAGTTGAATCTGGCAAAATAATAATATTCTAATACTGAAAACTTACCGTTACAAACTGAGCTTGTCTGCTCTTTAATCGTAGACAGGCCTTGGCTATGGCCACGATCACTCCAGTATTACCCGAGAATAGGATATCGTTAAATTTGTCTGCAACTTCATCAAACATTGGTTCAAACTAAAAAAAAAAAGTTTAAAAAAATACAAATGATTAACCACTAGTGGGCTGCCATATTATTATTTATTTAAATCCCAAAGGAAGTAAAAAATACATTAGACATTCACAAAACAGTCTATTTATATATTATTTAACATAAGAGTTACTAATAACCTACATTAGAAATTCTAGAAAACTCTTTGTAATGTTAGAACTGATTAATAAACACGAAACTAGTAAAAAATATGTTATAATATTCTTCATTAAATTAAATAATATACAATTGAGAAAATTTCATTTTCAGAGTTCAGGAATGTTGAAAAATGACAATTAGTACTGAATATGTACAGCGCCACTAATAACTGCCGATTGTACTGCATTTCGATTCTCAAGCGGACTTAATTGGATTCAACTGTATTGCAAGCAAAATTCATTGAATATAAGAATGAATAGTATCCATATTACTTTTCTCCAGCACCAGGGTGTAAAGCGGCTCTTAACCCTTGGAGTAAATGGGTATTTTCATGGATGCATCTGTCTCTTTTGCAGGATTTTCGGCGACATCGACCTTAAAGTACTATAACTACCAACCTACCACACCAATCATAAAAAGAACAACTGCACAATGATTGCATTGAAATTTCGAATATAGAATATTGAAATATCATTTTGTAAAACAATTAGATAATTATGAATAAATATGAGAACGTCAAAGAAGTGAAAAAAAACGCGGAACCAGATCTGGTCGTATCATACTCAACGGATAATTGTTTCAGAACCAGATTTGGTCGTATCATACTCAACGGGTTAAGGATTTAATGGCAGCATTGATAAAAAGCTATTAACCCTTAGAGCCTGCCATGGGAAGAAAACTCAAAACGGCATGTTTTCGACCCTCGAAAATTTGTTTCTAAGGGTGTTAGTGCACCCATACTAATGTATAACGGTGGCTTATTCAATGAAGGCGACTTTTTCCGCATATAATTGCATAATTGCATAAATACTCACACCTGAAAACCCCCAATCGGCAGGAATTGCCATCCAGGGGTTAAAGGCAGGGGGAAATCTAAATCTAGAGTGGACATGGACCGGAGTAGTGAAATCTAGTTGCGGTGTTCTAATATCATTTGGGAGTTAATGGGCCTTAGCTGAGTTGGCCACGAAGACCGATTCTGTTCAGGGTTGGTCACACTCACGGGTCAACACCTATCTGACGGCCTCCACGCATGAAGTGCGAGCCTGGGTAGAGCTCTGGCCTTACGGTTAGTTTCTCCTGGGAATCAACCTTCTGGCGCTCCTGGACGGTCTGCGCACCGTGCGGCATAAGCCAATCGATTGCGCACTCTGACTAACAGTCGGGGGAGTCTGGAAGCAGTACTGTTTCCTATAGAGCGGGGGTGGTTGCGGACCTTACGGCGACTGCTCTTGAAACGACCATCGGCTACCCGATCCTGGGTGCGCAGCCGGGCAAAGGATGTCGTGGTGCGCGATAGATTCGGTATTATACACCGTTTCACCGCTTCGTAAGGGAGAGGACCGTGCGAGCGACCTCGAACTCGTAACCAATCGAGAGACTGGAGTAATCTGGTCGCAATTGGAAGTGAGTGGCGTGAGTGTAAGCCCGCTGGGTAACACTCCTGGCTATCTCGCGGTTAAGGCGTTGGCCTCTTAGGGGTTTGTGGCGGAGCTAGACGGTGGAATGTTTTGTCCAAGTCTTCTGCGCTCACTCCAGGGAGATAGAACGACTAATCGTTAAAACTTCCTGAGGTGACGGGCTCGCCCGCTGTAGTCGACTACCCTAGTTGTTCTAATATCATATAGAAGGCAGAAGAAAACAACAACACTATTTTACCTAGTCGCTCCAAGGCGGATTTGAACGGCCCGGGCAATCTAGATCAGGCAAGTCTAAATCGCAGTCATGATTGGACTCACCTAGTGTATCCTTAATCCTATCCTGCTTAATAACTCTATTCAAATATTTTCCCTCACTTTCTAAAAAATATGTACCTAGAAAGTGTCATCTCCCGGACGATTTGTGCAGTCGATTCACTTAAAAAACTGGCGCACTTGCGATCGTATCGCACGTCGTGATTATCTCTATCCATAATAGAAAAAATATATAAAAATAAGTTTCGGAAATGCCGTGTACTACGTGAATTAATCGTCGGGATCTGCACTAGCATCTTGGTGGCTACCATCAGCGAAGCAGCCAGAGAAGACCAGGTGGAAAGGCGTTTTGAGGTACTCCTTTTTTCTTATCCTTGGCTCTTAACCACACTTTGGCTTTTATAAATAGGATAGAAACGAATTTACCGCGTGAAATTTGTAGCATCCGACGTTTCGGTGATGTTGCAGCCGCTGTTGTCCAGGGTAGAGTTGCCGTTGATAGCCCGCCGTTGTCCAAGGTAGACCTGTCCAGGGTAGCCCGCCGTTGTCCAGTCTACCCTGGACAACGGCGGTTGCAACGTCACCAAAACGTCGGGTGCTACAAATTTCATGCGGTAAATTCGTTTCTATCCTATTTATAATGTCAAACAACCGCGATAGTCCTTCGATTTTACACACTTTGGCTGTTCAGCGCTCACCACACCTTACTAAAAATACAGTCCTCTGCCTGACGTTCAGGATATCCATCAATCATTGCCTTTCTTTTCATAGAATCACCACTCCCGCAAAGTTAATCACTTCACTTGCTTTAAGTCACCCCAACACATCACCCCAACACAGGCGTATACCTAGTGGGGTGATGTAATCCTGACAAGTTAATGCCCTTTCGCGATTTTCTTCATACGTATTCTTTTAAAATGTGTTAAAAAATGAACGGAATCTTTCTATGTAACTATAAAAAATAGGATAAATAAATAAATAAATAAATAAATAAAAAGTTACGTTGTAAATATTATAGATGCTATCCACCTACTTAAATCTAACAATAATTAAATTTATTGTTATTCTAGGTATATTCTACCACAGGAGCATTAGTTTATAACTGAGGTGCTAAAATATCTTAACTATCTAACTAAATCTGTGATACTAAACAAATAAACCTAAATTGAAATTGAAAAAAACATTAATGCTTTGGCCAAAACAATAACCACTCACCTCTTCCTGCAAATCGCAGTTGTCAAATAGACGCTGGACAGCAAAATTAACGCCGGACATCACCGCAAGTGCTCCCAACCTCGTAATGAAGCATTTTGCGTAGATTTGTGTGTACATCTTCGATCGAGCGACTGCCAGCATCGTTTCCAGCAAACGTAGAGACGGCTCCGACTTAAAGACACGCGGCAGAGTGTCCTGCGATGCGACTCCATCCTTACAATCCTGCCCCTCTGGCACGAAACTCTCATCGAGCAGCTTTTTGATAATCGCCGTCGTTAGTTTTTTATCAGTGTTACTAGAAGAGTACAGCAAGACTTGTAGGAGACCGGATGTGAGCACCTGATATGGCAATTCGTTAAACTGCGGCCATTGCAGCAATCGACTTGCGTATTCTTTCGCAATCGATGTATATTCGTCTGGAACACATCTGAATACCACTTCGCTCGTCGCTTTTTTACTTGTTTCTTTATTCGAATCGGCGCAGATAGCCAAACCGTCTTTAAACTCTTTTTTCACACTTTTTTCAGGCATTTTTTCAACGCCGCCGACGCATTTGATAGCTGTTCGCAATATGTGATTTGCGTACGAATCCCAAACAAATTCCTCCAGATTATTAAGCGCATATCTGCACACTTTAAGGGTAAAATTCCGACACATCTCCTTGTGCTCATCTGGGTATGAGGCCTGAAAATAAAGTAATGATACTGATATGTAAGCAACCATAACTGAGATTCTCACAACCCTGGTCTAGAAAATCGTACTGTCCTCAAGTGCTGCAGGTGCTAATGGGCCCTGTTGCAGTTTGGTCACTAAGACCCATATGTTTAGGGTCGGCTAAACGCGGGTCAACACCCATCCGGCGACCGAAGTGCGAGCCGGGGTAGAATTCTGTCCTGCAGTCTAGTTTCCCCTAGAAGTCAACCTTCGGGTGCTCCTGGGCGGTTTGCACACCGTACGACATCAGCCAATCGATTGTGCATTCCGACTGACAGCCGGGGGAGTCTGGAAACAGTATTGTTTCCTATATAGCGAGGCTAGTTGTTAACCTTACGATGAAGCCGGCTACACGATGAAGCCGTTCCGGGTTACGGCATTTGTGAGATCATGGAATTTATTTAATTTGTTCCCAAATAAAATAGACCGTATTTTCGTCAAAATCCAATTATCCAAATTTTCGACTATCTGAATGGGGTCCGGTCCCAACCGATTCGGTTAATTATTGAAGTTCTACTGTAAATACTAACAAAATCGTATTTTCACGAATTCCCTCTTGTTACCTAGCAATTAATCTTGTTAGTCATGTATATTATATATTTATATAATAGGTATATATCATGGCTGGCCGAAATGGTTATGCTTGGATCTGTCAAACGAATCAAAATGCCTATTTTTTATTTTTTTCATTTTTTTATTTCAAACCAGTTGATAGGAGTTCCTACACTTGGTTATGTCAAAACTAATAATAATAACAAGTATAATATTTAAATAAATACCTATTAAGGTATAAGATATGAACGTCGGTAATGCAAGGTATGAACGTTGAACATCCAAGCGCAGATTTTCTAGGTTATATAGAAGAAACAACATTTTCTAATATTTTCAATCAAAATTCTTACATAATTTCGTAAAATTTTCATGTGGACAATAGTACTAAATAATCAAACAAATATTGGATAATTTCACAAATTATCATACGGGAAGATATTTTAAAGAAAAAACACAAATACAAACAAATCAGTAATAACAATTATAGTCAATAGCCAATAGTTAAAAAAAGAAAAAAAACGCAATTGTAAAATAGTCAATAATAGAAAGAATAAGGAATAATAATAGTCAAGTAGGTCAATAGAGCTGCGAAAAATTGATAGTGTCGAAATCCTCAATGCTATAAATGGGTTTTTTAGTCAAAATACCCTGTACCTTTTCCCTCCCCAAGGCCCCTGATGTGTAATGGAAGTTTGTTGTAGAATAAGTAAGATTGGCAGAGAAAGCTATTCCGAACCTTACTCAGTCGCACCTTAAAATGACGCAAGTCCTCTTTATTTCGCGAATTATGCGAATGAATATTTGAGTTAGTTGAGGTAGTCTCGATATTTTTTCTCGTATGTCATGATGTTTTGGTATATATACGCGGCGTACAGTCATGATACCAGATTCGATGAAGTACTGCTTGCAAGATGTTAGCGAAGATATTGAGAACAGATTTCTAATCGCTCGTTTTTGTAGGCGAAAGATCCTTATAACATTTGCCGCCATTCCCCAGTACATGAGGCCATAACAAACTGCCTAAAGGCACGTTTGGCGTACGAAGGGTTAATCGTCTCATGGGGGGGGGGGCTTTAAATGCATATTTCCATCTTCATCTTGAAAAAAAAAACATTTTGCGCATTCACAATACTTTCCCTTCTTGATGGTTGGTGGGCCGGAAAAGTAAAAGGATTTCAATCATTATTCTCCTAGGGTCTTCATATATTTGAATACATACCTCGTTCGAATCCTCCTTTTTTGCACGTTTCTCCGGTTTTTCCTCCTCCTCCTCCTCCTCCTTGACTTTACAATTGACTGATGGAACGGAACGATCGCAAGCGACGGTCAGCAGCTTTTCAACGACGTGGCTCGAGAAATTATCGGAGCAAAGCTTCCGAAGGTCCGGAGACAAAGCGGTCATAAAACGCTCTAAGTCCGATGGTTGAGAATAGGGCAGTAAGAGCTCGACAATTCGACACCCGAGCTGATTGCACGATATGTTTAGTTCTTCGCCGACGGTCCGCTCCAGTACATTGTTGACGAGGATTTCTGAAATTCAAAATGAAGGGTACAGGACTAAACGAGGCTCTTGGATAAAATGCAAATTTTGAAAGTATAGCAACAAACGAAAGGTTTTAATGTAACAAACAAACAAAGGCTCTAAATGTAAAAGAAATACATTATTTGTACAAAATATAGGAGCTAATCGGGCCCTGTTGCAGTTACGCCACTAAGACCCATGCGTTTTGGGTCGGCTAAACTCAAGGGTCAACTCTGGCCTATGGGCCAGATTCCCCTAGGAGTCAACCTTTGGGTCGCTCCTGGTCGGTGGACGTCTCGCATGTTTTTTATTAAAATGGATAAACTTCTTCGTTTTGGATTAATGAACCCCTAATGAAATTCATCCAAAGTTGGCAAAAGTTTACGGAGTTTACTGCTTCTTCCATGTCAACTGCTGAATTTAAACGTGGTCGCACGTCCCTCGAAGGTGACCCATGTGACGGACGGCCAAAAACTGCCGCCACACCGGAAACCATCAAAAAATAGCATGATATCAAGTTGAGTGGCGAGTGAAGTGTGTATCATAGGCGAGTGAAGGTGAGTGGGATAGCTGAGGCTGTGGAGATATTGGAAAAAGGGGTGCGAAACATCTTGCACAAAGAATTAAGAATGCAAAAGCTCTGCGCAAGATGGGTGCCGCATTTGCTTAGTACCGATCAAAAACAAATGCGCAAACGATTTTGCAGCAATGTTTGGACCGATTTAATAGGGATCCAACCGATTTTGTGCAGCGATTTATCACCATGGATCAGACATGGGTACACTGCTACACATCGGAAATGAAACAGCAGTCCGATTGGGTGGAAGCCGTTTGTCGACCGCATCTGTCGGAAAGGGCATGGCCAGCGTGTTTTGGGGATCCTGTTAATTGATTACCTTGAAAAAGGCAGAACAGGTGAATATTACTCCAACTGTCTTGACCAGCTGGATGGCAAAATTTGCAAGAAGAGGCCTGGCTTGAGAAGAAAATAATCATCTTTCACAAGGACAGCGAACCTGCACACAAGGGTGCGTTGGCGATAGGAAAACTGCAGGATTTGGGGTAGGATTTCCACGGCCATCCCCCCTATCCTCCTGATTTGGCGCCCTCAGACTTCCATTTGTTCCCAAAATTGAAGAAATTTGTTTCGAGGAAGCGCTTTGCGTCCAATGAAGAAGTTGAGAGAGCCGTAGTTGAATATTTTCACAGCCTTCCAGATGACTTGCGGGAAGAAATATTGATGTTGAAGAAACGCTGGACCAAGTGTGTTGAAGTCAAGGGAGATTATGTAGAAAAATATATATTTTTTTTAAGTAAAAATTGCCAAATAAATTATCAGGCCAAGAACTTATCACCTTAAACTCATATGCCATTTTATTTCAAAATGGCCATCTTTCAAAAAATTAAAAAATCATAAATCTGTTAATACTGATCTTATAAAAATAAATAAATGTGACTTAAAATTCTGAGGACATTGTCTACAACTCTTGCTTATGTCACTTCTTGATATCTTCAGTGGATTTTAAATAAAGTGTTATAATCTGAATATCGAACACTTCATAACTCCATTATTACTATAGCTAGAATGGAAACCAAAATTGTCTTAGAATGCTGATAATAATTCCTCTAACTTTGTTGTAAGTCATTCCTTAATATTTTAGTGGTTTACGAACTTAATAATCAAAATATTTAAATGATGGGTAAAAAAGAAGCAAAAGGATTTTAACCCCTGGGATAAATGAATTACAATAATGTGACGTAGTCTTTACACTACACACTCCCAGAAAACAGCTAGTTTTCGCCTTGTTCTGGTAGAAAAAAAAACCATACAACGTGTAAACAATATAAAACATTAACATTTAAAACGTTACATATGTAAAAAACTATATTTTTTAAAACCATGCATTAACCCTTCAGGCCTTGGCCCCTCAGCCGATTGACAAGTTGATGTCCCAAAAAGAATTTGTAAAAATTTGTAAAAAAATTGAATTATGACACTGGCCCACCAAAACATTCATTACTGCCAAATCACTGTACCCATAATTAAAATAAAACATATTAACATAATAAAACATAATAAAATAAAACAAATTAAATTCAATTAAAATTAAAACGGGGCCGTCATGCTGAATCGTGTTGTGGCCGATATCGGCCAATTGCAGCTCTAGGGATTAAAACAAATAGGTTTGTCTTATGCTACGCTGCGTTTTGTAAAAAAAACTCATAAAAAAGTAAATGATGCAAAACATATTGTAGTCTCAAAAAAAATATTAATCGTTGTAAAACAAAATGTAAAGGTACATTAAAACAATTTGTAAACAATGTGTATACAATTATTACGCCAGTTGAAAAAACTAGGCGTTAAAAAAGTAAATGTGACAAAAGTTTTGTAAAAACGTGTAAATTACACGAAGAAAAGTTTGTAGAAGTTATCTTAATCTAAGTGTGTTAGTGTTTAGTTCTAACACGTCACTACCGCACTACACTTACACTCCACTCACTGTATAAAGCTGAGAAGGGGCTTCTGGCAAAGTCGCTGCTATAGGCAGTGGCTGGTTCGTCAGTACGTTCAGCTAAGATCGCGCTAACATGTTTGAGTAGGTGCCCTGCAAACATGAAACACAGGCCCTCCTCGTTGATTCTGGTACTGGCCAGGTCTCTCATTTTTCGTAGCGGTTGCGATGGATTTTGGTTACCTAGTTCCGTTTTTGACAAAAGCTTCTGAAATTACCTGATATCATAGTCCACGTACACTGATATCAACCGTTGTATCAACGTCTCTTACTTGTCGGACACTGGAGGGTTTTTGATGATGTCGCTAACTTGTTGTAAATCGGCATGTTTTACAACAACATTTAGCGACAACCATTTGGTATTTTACCTCGTCGCTAGCTCGTAGATAGAACCACAAAGAAACGTCATTGTGCCACATGGGGCTGAGAAACGTCTGTGCCACATGGCTGCTATACCTGAGTCAGGTTGCTGTGTAGGTGTAAAGTTCGGCACCTGCACAGGTGTGTTGTATCCTTGTTGTTGAGCCAGATGTTGCGGCTGCAACATCATGAATAACACAAATACAAGTGTTTAATTTTGTATGTACTCACTTTACCCGTTCACGATCTTGTAGTCAGCTGTGTGCACAGTGCACTTTGCTGTACCCTAGTTAGTTAGTTTTCCTGGGCTATTTCCCGCACTTGGCCTCTTGATTGGGCCGTTGTGCGTGGCTCATGTTTCTATTTATGTTACTCCAGCCAACCCAGGCTGTCCCAGAAGGTTAGCAGCCTGTTTAGGTTGCTACTGGCCTCCGGGACAGATGCTGGAGATTGTAGTATTCTTGCCCGTTGCTCTGCCACGCTCCTGCATTCCATGAGCACATGCTGTGGCGTTTCTTCTTCCTCCATGCATCCTCTGCATAGAGGGCTGTCTGTCACACCTATGGTAAACAGGTGTTTGTTTGCTGTACCCTACTCGACTTCTGTTAGTAAGCTTTGTCTGTTTGTTTATATAGCGATATACGTGATACCGCTTTATGCATTTTATTTGAATGCCTTTCAGCATACACTTCCAGACTCCAGTAACCTCGCTCGTTGGTGCTTTGCCGAGGACAGTTCTTGTCCCCTCTGTAGCAATACCCCTTGCACAGCTAGACACATTCTAGCTGGCTGCAAGGTGGCCTTAGATCAAGGACGGTACACTTACCGCCATGACAAAGTTCTCGCTGTTATTCGCGAGGTAATTAGTCTCTCAGTGGCTCGTGCCAACAAGGGTTTGACAGTATCCTCCAAACCCCCAATACAGTTTGTGCAGGATGGCTCTAAAGGCAAAAAACATTTAACTACAAAACCTTTCTCAATAATTGGGAAAGCTACAGATTGGATTCTGGAGGTTGATTCGGTCTCTAAGCAGTATAAATTCCCTAAAAGTCCGGATGCACAGCCCTCCGTCCAGATTATAACTCTTTACTCTCTATCTCGGAAGGTGGCTTATTGAAGAATTAACTGTTCCATGGGAATCAAATATCCCAAAAGACCACGAGTATAAATTAAATAAATACCATGATCTTGCAAATGCCGTAACCCGGAACGGCTTCACTGTTCACCTTCAAGCGGTGGAAGTTGGCGCTCGTGGCCTGCCAGCTAAATCTCTATTTCACCTCTTTAAAGATCTTGGCCTTTCCAGAAAAATTATCAACTCATTCTCAGAAAAAATATCTAAAACTGCGATTTGCGCATCTCAAATTCTACGGCTTCGAAGGGGGAGTGAATGGGTGGTAAGGTAAACGCTCACATGTGGCAAGACAGCTGTCCTAAACCTACCACAGCCGGTTCGTAAGTCCGGAATCCACTGCTCACCCCCCAGAAGTGTAAAAAAAATAGTATTATGATGGGCCCGACACCGGTCGGTGAATTCCATGGCAGCTCCGTTTGTATTTATATATACTAATATAATTAGGAATTCACCAGTTGTTTTCCAATCCTTTTTGCTAGATCTCATCGTATAGAACGGTCTCCGGGGATCCACTTAGTGTGTGACATAACTCATTTGTCTCCTGCACTCTTGATCAGTTTCAGAATGTATTTTAAATGAGCTGCTTCACTCATATAATTCTTTCTTGCTATCTCACGTGCGGCGAGTATCATTCGCTCAAAGAATATTGTGTACCAGTGTGCTTGAATAAGCGTGCCTAGAATCTGTTTCGGTTCTCGGGATGTTCGGACTACTATTACTGTCCCAGTAATTTCGTGAATTTGATTGTCTCTCCGTGCTCTAGTTTTTCGGTAACGCATTCTCTTCGCTGGTCGTGCTATGTCTTCTCCGGATGTATCCGTATCACTTCTCTCGTACCTAATCTCTTCTGCTTTGCTAATTCGGTTAACCTCTGTCTCCTGTGACGGATGACCAGTTATTGAATCAGCGGCGTCCGACATTGTACTAGAGTCAGTTGTCATTTCAGAAATCCTGTTAGCAGTTGCCCTGTTAAGTAGCTTTTGAGCTATTTCTTGGAGATCATTGAGTGCTTCAGAACCTGTATCAGTGGACTAGCTGACCCGTGCCCACTTCGTTGGGCCGTAAAACTTTTTACTTGTGATGAAATTATGAGTGTGGTTTGGTTAGTAGGTACTGAGTGCTATGATTTATTTCTTGACTGCCAAAAGAAGGGATATATTTTTACTGCATATGTATGTATGTATTTGCATGCCAATTTGACTATATTACCGTTATTTGTGAGTGTCTTCTTGTGAGTGTCTTATCTTTTTAACCATTTATTCAGTAAAAGTGAAATTATATGCAGTAAAAGGGAAAAGTCTTTTGTTTTAAACACTTGAGATGATAAATTTACTTATTTTGATATGAATTCATAATTGCTGATAATATTACCTATATATAGATTCACTACATATAGACTCACAAATAACGTGGCTTTCTAATGGTAAAAGAATTTTCAAAATCGGTTCAGTAGATCCAGAGATTACTTCCTACAACGTCACAAACTTTACCTCTTTATAATATTAGTATAGATAAGGCTTACGCCCACTTAATAATGTCGTATCTATTTACTCGCTTCTCTAGAAAATCCTCTTCACTTAATATGGCTTTGATGTTTGTTGTGTAGTTCGTAAACAAGTCTTTGAACGTAATGCAACAGTTACACTTTGTCCTTTGTATCGTAGGGAATTGAGTGATCCATATTGAAGTTATCGTAGCCATTCAAATGCTTAACTGCCTATTAAACTCCTCAAAGTCTATCTCACCTAAGAGATCTCTAAACGCAATTGGATGCGGACAAGCTCTATGGAATAATTGACAAATCACTTCCTTGATCTTCACGTTACTGCTTTGTTGTTGTTCTTTTTGTGACGTAGTCTCTATAAGATAATTCATAAAAAAATATATTGTTAGTATTTATACTGTACAAAATCGACCAAAATTGTGCTGAGCCATTTTTGCACGCAAAGGCTGACTTCCGAAACGTTAAAGGCACTTTTTGGAGATAGTTTTAAAATCTATGTTAAATTATAACTAAATAAATCCTTCATCGTGAAGAGAAAGTATGAAAAATATAATTTTGTTAGATTGTTGCTAAGTTTTGATATATTCAGAAGGTATACACATATATTTTACAATACAATTACATATATTTTAACCCTTGGAATAAATGGGTATTTTCATGGATGCATCTGTCTCTTTTGCAGGATTTTCGGCGACATCGACGGCGCTTGACTTAAAGTACTATAACTACGAAACTACTACACCAATCATAAAAAGAACAACTGCACAATGATTGCATTGAAATTTCGAATATAGACTATTGAAATATCATTTTGTAAAACAATTAGATAATTATGAATAAATATGAGAACGTCAAAGAAGTGAAAAAAACGCGAGACCAGATTTGGTCGACTCGTACTCAACGGATAATTGTTTCACGACCAGATTTGGTTGACTCATACTCAACGGGTTAAACAATACACAAACCCCCCAGCAGCGCCCGAAAGCTATCCCCCAGGGTAGTGCCGGATAAACCCATGTAGAGGCCCTTAGGCTATCAAAATCTCGGGGCTCACAACTGTCAATTTATATCTATATCTATAATAATTTATAAGAATTATGCTATGAATTACAATTATGAATTTATACGATCAAAGAGATATTGCAATTTCAGAAATTTTAATGATTACTTACAATTTCAATATGATTGTAATGATTACTTGTTCGCAGACCCTGGGCCCTAAACGGCGTGGGCCCGTAGGCCAGGGCCTACTTGGCCTTATGGCTCATCCGGCATTGCCCCAGGGGAACTGATCCATCTGCCATGGCATGAAAGCAGAGACCTTTCTGGGTTCGACCCTCTTTGAGGAGGCTACTGGATAGGAGCTAAACCGTGAGGTGAACCGACCAGAGATAACGAGCAGTTCTTAAGGGCACGACTGCCAGACCCACACACTGACGAACAATGACGTTCCTCTATCCAACAATCATAAAATCAATCTCATAAAAAGCGTTTTAAAAATCTTACGTCTTTCCTCCGCCGTCTCGACTCCCTTCTGCATCACCTCCAATATATTCATGAAATACTGATAGTTTTCATCGGACATTTTTGTGCCACGACCCAATTGGCCTTTCTTTTGGTATTTTTTCGCGTTCGACAGGACGGTTTTCCTCTTTTTTCGCCATTTTCGCTTCTCTGGCGCCGATCCCTCCATTTTATCTCGAAACTTCGTCAAACAAAAGTCAATACCGACGTATTTTTCGACAACATAACCTGAAAAACCTAACCTCAAACCCGCGTTGACAAATCTCAAAATGACAGCGCCCCGCAGCTTAATTTAAAGTTGCCACACGACAATTTAAAGTTGAACAATATAAATTGATGTTAATCTGAAAAGAATAAAATATTTTAAAAAAGGGGGGCGCCAGTTTTGCATGCGGCAAACTTGCACAAATGTCACTTTAGACAGCTCCAAATTTGTTGAGGGCAGATTTGCAGGAGGCAACCTTGCAGGCGGCAACTTGCAGGCGGCAAACTTCAGTACATCAAACTAAACATTATTAAGTTTTTCTGTTAGGTTAGGTTAGGTTAGGTTAGGTTTTTCTTTCCCTAAAATCGAAGTGACATTAATTACCGGCATCCTTGTAGTGGATGATTTAGTACATCAAACTAAACATTTTAAAAAAATGTTTTAAGTTTTTCTGTTAGTTTAGGTTCTCGAAACGTCAGTTTGACATTTGCAAAACTGCCTTCTGCAAGATTGCCTTCTGCAAAACTGCCGCCTGCAAGAATGCCGTCTGCAAGATTGCCGTCTGCAAATTTGCCTTCTGCAAGTTTGATGGGACCCGAAAAACCCACGAAAAACCAAACCTGGTCATGAATTATACTCGTTCTTACAAACTATTATGGTGCTTCTAAACAGGCCACATTTTCGCTGCAACCTATTATGGCGTCAATATATTGCCCGGAAACATTGCTTGCAATACCAGCCATACTATACAATATACGGAAATATTTTTAGTATATCCCTACAGCTACATATTTTTCGTATGGCAGATGTTGCTGACCAGTGTTGCTGGACAATCGCTTCGCAATCGATAATACGTACTGCAATATTGACCGGCTAGCTTTATTGCTGTTTTGTTTTGCGCCATAAGTGCGTCCCTTTCTGATGCGAGGCACGACGCACGACATCTTCAATTCGTATTTATATCAACTAATATTTATTTTTTTGATCTATAAAATATTATTATCTATTCTCGTATGTTATGTACAATTGTGTAAAATAATGTATATTATTTATTAGTGTATTTAAATGTTTATATACATCATTAATAGATAATTCTATTGTGAATTTATTATTAATGGTGAATTCATGGAGAAGATCTTTCAATTGGTATTCATACCATCGAAAACATTCAGGCTAAGATATCTAAAGTACTTATCAGACTTATTGAAGTGAGGTCGAATAAACATTCTCGTTTTTTTGTCGTTTTAAATTTTCATTTAAAACAACATAAGCCGCTGCGACACGTATGATTTCGTCGGCCATTATTGCCCGATTGTGTAGCCCGTTTAAGAGTCAAAATGATGGGCCATACTTTTGCAGAAATGTTGCCGAGAATGGGCGGGCTAAATATTTTCCAGCCATATGCTGCAATAAAACGTTGCAGTGATGGTCGGGCTATAGATGCTAGTATTGCTGCCACAAATTGCCGTATAAGTATAGATTAAACAAAATTGTGAAGACGAAAGTTATAGGAAATTTTATGCTCTATAAATTTGTTACGACTGCTTTAAACAAAATTTGCATTGTAATGGAAATGCGAAAAATTGTGGTTTGTCTTGAATTAGGCTGGCTTTTCAACTATATAGTATTTCGGCTGGTCGAAAATGGGTTTAACAGCAGGAGATCAGTTTATAAAACTTATAAAAAATAAGCTATCAGAATAATTCCGATCGCACCCCTTATACTCGTATTGCACTAATTGAAATAGGTAGAGAAACAAAAATAGGTATTCGTAATTTTTGAAACATGTCAAAGGCATTTAAACCCAATATTTTGCACTAATTGAACTGGCCTATTATGACGAGAAATAAAAATAAAAATGTATTTGTAACATGTCAACAGCTTCTTACGAAGCTAATTCATAGTTATAAAAGCTAGTTCAGTTTTCTTACCACCAAATGTTGTTATTTTTTAACCCTAGAAAGCTAACTTACGTCAAAACGACGAGCATCTCATAAATCTCTCCTTTTCTAATTGTTTAACCTAAACACTCGCGGTTCCGCGCCAACTTAGTGACCGCTAGGCTGCGTCGCGTGGTAATTAATTTTGTATTTGAGATACCACTGCCCACTCGTCAGTAAGGCGAATGGTTAGCTTATGCGCATCTTTTACCTATGTATTTTGTATCTAAGTAATGAAAAAATCTAAGAAATTTGATAATTAACATTCAGTTGCAGAATTTGTATTTTAATTATGTATTTAATACCAAATAAGAAAAACTAACATTCCGAACAATAGTTCCTGATTCAGGCATTGTAAATATAAGTGCCTTATTGATCTTAGAGAAATTTGTGCCATTTAAGATTTATGATTTAGTACATAAAAGGTTAAAAAAAAAAATTTATGTAAAAAAAAATTATCCCATATTTTATATAAAATCAATAATCTTGACTATAATAATTTGTTTATAAATACACATTTATAGGCATTTATAGGTTAGCTTATCAAGAAGTTCAGCAACGTTAGCTATCTAAGGTAAAGGTGATTTAAAATATATGTATTTGGAAATCATAGGAATTCTCCATTTGACAGCTTGATAAGTAATACTAATTGGACAATAGACCACAATAAAACTACACATTACATTGATTTGATCATTCATCGATTGTCGTCCCTCCCTAGCTGGCAGGAACGGTTGCCACTTGTTGCATACTCAAATCAAGTTACGTACTTAAAACAGTGTTGTCCCTTCTCTTTGTCCGTAGGTTGGCTACTAACCATAGTTCCAACCCCGTTGTCAAGACAAAACAGGAAACGAAGAAGAATTTCCCATATTGGCACAATCGCCAGCAAGGGTCCCATCAAACTTGCAGAAGGCAGATTTGCAGACGGCAATCTTGCAGACGGCATTCTTGCAGGCGGCAGTTTTGCAGAAGGCAATCTTGCAGAAGGCAGTTTTGCAAATGTCAAACTGACGTTTCGAGGGTCGGCATTTTTGCAGACGGCATTTTTGCAGAAAATGAAGTTAGAAGCAAAACATCGTATTTAAAATTTAGTGTTACCAGAGTAGAAATCGACAAAATCCGCGTTTTCATATGTCAGGGTACGGAAACCAGTCCACTTCTTTGAGTGTCCTCTCCATCGCGGATCTCAGCAATCAACTTTCGATTTTAGGGAAAGGAAAACCTAACCTAACCTAACCTAACAGAAAAACTTAAAACATTTTTTAAAATGTTTAGTTTGATGTACTGAATCATCCACTACAAGGATGCCGGTAATTAATGTCACTTCGATTTTAGGGAAAGAAAAACCTAACCTAACCTAACAGAAAAACTTAAAACATTTTTTTTAATGTTTAGTTTGATGTACTGAATCATCCACTACAAGGATGCCGGTAATTAAATGTGGAGAGGTAAAAATATTCACCACTTTAATTTACCCTGACATGATAATTTGCTACTTCTTTTTCTAAATTTAAAATTAATAACATATGACCGCTTTACTGCTTTATTTTTGGTTTGTAAAATAATATAAAAATATTTTATTCATGTAATCATGTCCTAATGCGCCATTCTCAAACGTTGCTAACTTCGGGTTTGTATGCAAGTTTGCTTTCTGCAAGAATGCCGTCTGCAAAAATGCCGCCTGCAAGGTTGCCGCCTGCAAGGTTGCCGCCTGCAAGTTGCCTCCTGCAAATCTGCCCTCAAGGGTCCCATCAAACTTGCAGAAGGCAAATTTGCAGACGGCAATCTTGCAGACGGCAGTTTTGCAGAAGGCAATCTTGCAGAAGGCAGTTTTGCAAATGTCAAAATGACCTAACCTAACCTAACAGAAAAACTTAAAACATTTTTTTAATGTTTAGTTTGATGTATAAAAGTCATCCACTACAAGGATGCCGGTAATTAATGTCACTTCGATTTTAGGGAAAGAAAAACCTAACCTAACTTAACCTAACAGAAAAACTTAAAAACTGTACTGAAGGTTGCCGCCTGCAAGGTTGCCGCCTGCAAGGTTGCCTCCTGCAAATCTGCCCTCAACAAATTTGGAGCTGTCAAAAGTGACATTTGTGCAAAATTGCCGCATGCAAAACTGGCGCCCCCCGCCCTCAACAGATTTGGAACTGTCAAAAGTGACATTTGTGCAAGACTGCCGCATGCAAAACTGGCGCCCCCCGCCAGCAACCAAGCTGCGTGGAATTGCCACAATTAAGAAGAAGAAGAAGAACAACAAAGCGCAAACGTCATTTTTGTTTGGTATTTATTCAAATCCAACTTTCGCGTTTGTGAAAACGTTTGCAGTTTTAGTATTAAAACTTGAATATAAAGTGAAAAAGATGCCGAAAAAGCTTAAAAAACTAATGGCGAAGGGTTTCTCGTACGATGAACCGGACTACGCGCCTTTGGACATGGAGATAACCAACTTGGATATCTTTATGATATACGTAGCGATCATCGGGCATCTGGGGGACTTGGCGGTCGATCTCAATATTGCGATACAGTATCATTTGGCCGGGGAAATGGCGGCCTTTGGATGGACGCTAGTCTTCATACTGTTCCCTGCCTTTGTCAACACTGCTGTTACTATAAGGATGTAAGTATCTTTTCTGATTGAGTTTGTGGTTGATTATCAAGGGTCTCGTACTTTCTTGCCTACGAGTTCTACAGGCAGCTCACGCCAGGTGCTATTTGCAGGATGGACGAAGATCGTGGCTCGCATATTTCGGCCATACCTATTGATTGGTTTCATGTGATCCTAACTAAACCTCTCTCTTGCTAACCGCTCGGAAGCCAGCATTCGCATGCTAAAAACTGTACCGTAACTTTTTGGTTGATTTTGTGAAACTAACAATATCATTTTTTCATGAATTCACTCTTGTTACCTACTAATTAATCTTTAGTCATGTATATTATATATTTATATAATATAATAAATAAATAATAAATAAATACATACGGAGCTGCCATGGAATTCACCGACCGGAGTCGGGCCCATCATAATACTATTTTTTACACTTTTGGGGGGTGAGCGGTGGATTCCGGACTTACGAACCGGCTGTGGTAGGTTTAGGACAGCTGTCTTGCCACATGTGAGCGTTCACCTTACCACCCATTCACTCCCCCTTCGAAGCCATAGAATTTGAGATGCGCAAATCGCGGTTTTAGATAATTTTTCTAAGAAAGAGTTGATTATTTTTCTGGAAAGGCCAAGATCTTTAAAGAGGTGAAATAGAGATTTAGCTGGCAGGCCACGAGCGCCAACTTCCACCGCGTGAAGGTGAACAGTGAAGCCGTTCCGGGCTACGGCATTTGCAAGATCATGGTATTTATTTAATTTGTACTCGTGGGATATTTGATATATGGGGGCTGGCCGAAACGGTTTTGCGCAGATCTGTCAAACGATGCAAAATGCCTGTAGGCGCTGTTGGCATCCAATGGGTTAATCACTTTGTTCATTGTTTCTAGGGGCTCACGAGCCCTTGATGAGTTGGCCACGATGACCCATGTGTTCAGGGTCGGTCACACTCACGGGTCAACACCCATCCGACGGCCTCCCCGCATGGGGCGCGAATCCTGGGTAGGACACTGGGTCAACCAGTCTCCCCTGGGAATCAAACCTCTGGCGCCCCTGGACGGTCTGCACACCGTACGGCGCAAGCCAATCGATTGTGCTCTCCGACTAACATCTTGCGGTGTCAACTACAACGGGCGAGCCCGTCACCACATGACGTTTTAACGATTAGTCGTTCTGTCGCCCTGCAGTGAACGTAGAAGTCTTTGGACAGTACATTCTACGTCCAGCTACGTCACAACCCGTGAGAGTCCAACGCCTTACCGCGAGTGAGCCAGGAATAAACCCGGCGGGCTCGAGATACTCGCGCCCTCACTTCCAATTGTGACCAGATTTCTCCGGTCTCTCGATTGGTTCCGAGTTCGTGGTCGCTTGCGCGGTCCTCTCCCTTACGAAGCGGTGAAACGGAGTGCACCGAATCTGTCGCGGACCAAGGCGTCCTTTGCCCGACTCTGAACCGGGATCGGATGGCCAATGGTCATTTCAAGAGCAGTCGCCGTAAGGTAGACAACTGCCCCCGCTCTATAGGAAACAATACAGTTCCCAGACTCCCCCGATTGTTAGTCGGAGAGCACAATCGATTGGCTTGCGCCGCTCGGTGCGCAGACCGTCCAGGAGCGCCAGAGTATTGTTCCCAGGGGAGACTGGTTGACCCAGTGTCCTACCCAGGCTCGCACCCCATGCGTGGAGGCCATCGGATGGGTGTTGACCCGTGAGTGTGACCGACCCTGAAACAGAATGGGTCTTCGTGGCCAACTCAGCAAGGGCCCATTAGCTCCCGACTAACAGTCGGGGGAGTCTGGGAACTGTATTGTTTCCTATAGAGCGGGGGTGGTTGCGTACCTTATGGCGACTGCTCTTGAATTGACCATTGGCCATCCGATCCCGGGTAAGAGGCGGGCAAAGGACGCCTTGGTCCGCGATAGATTCGGTGCACTCCGTTTCACCGCTTCATAAGGGAGAGGACCGCGCAAGCGACCTCGAACTCGGAACCAATCGAGAGACCGGAGAAATCTGGTCACAATTGGAAGTGAGGGCGCGAGTATCTCGAGCCCGCCGGGTTTATTCCTGGCTAACTTGCGGTAAGGCGTTGGACTCTCACGGGTTGTGACGTAGCTGGACGTAGGATTGTACTGTCCAAAGTCTTCTACGTTCACTGCAGGGCGACAGAACGACTAATCGTTAAAACGTCCTGTGGTGACAGGCTCGCCCGTTGTAGTCGACACTGCAAGATGTTCATTGACTCTACCTCTATGTACAGGTTGAGTTTTTAGTGAATGAATCAGTACAACTAGAAAAGTGGGTGAATCAGTAAGATGAACAAAGCAACTTTTGATAAGATTTTTTGGAAAAACTCAGTTTTTTTTTTTCTTTTTTTTGTCAAATTTGAAAATTATATCTGTTGAATAAATGTTTGAGAAGCGTTGAGCGGTAGGTAGGTAAAATATCCGCCGTCTAGCGATTGGTAAAATATCGCTAATAAAAAATATTACCAGTATTTTACCTACCGCTAGATAGTGCATCGAGTTCATAGCTTTTTATACTAATTTTTAAAACAAAAAAGTTTTTTTTTTTTTTACAAAAAAATCTGTCATAAGTTGCCTAGTTCGTCGTACTGATACACCCACTATAAGGATGTCTAATTAAAAACTCACCGTCTATATGAATAATGATTACATTTACCTAATTATTTCGCCAACAAATAAACAAGTTTTAGAATGGGAATTTTCATTGTGGAATATATACGAATACAAGTTCCGAGATGGATGCGTATCGGCTTCGTACAATACGGATGATATTTTGTCAATTCTATGCGTAAAGAATGCACTACGCGTGTGATGCGGCAGTGCAGTGCGGGCGGGTGGCAGGTCCTTGCTTCTATTTCTCTACTGGAAATCCGCTACATCGCGGCATCGCCTGCCCGCGACCTATCACCTGCCCTATTTCGTTGCGCAGTAACATAAATATAACATAGTATTACTATCGCAATAATAACTTCAAATATTTGCCCAAAGGAGATTTAACATTTAATGGATAGACAACTTTAATAGATTATCCACAAGTGATTTGCAGACGAACTTGACGGTTACCACTATACTAAAGCGAGCGCCCTCTTAAATCTGCCGCTCCCTGAAGTTTGCCGCCCCTAGACAACGGCTTATATGGCCTATTGACAAATCCAGCACTGCCTAGGAGTGGATTTATGGGACGTACAATAGGGGTATTTCAGCCCCCCCCCTTCCCTCGATTGGGGTGACACCGACTGAGGGGTATAAAGAACTTTCCATAATGAATACATTCACAATGCCTCCAAGCCTTGAAATGCTCTGTGCTTTTATGTAGACGTCAAAAAAACAGAAGGAGATACGAGGTCATTCAGTCTCTAAAGTATTAAAATTATACATAATATTTTTTGATTTTTAGGTATGTACAAGATGCACAAGACAAAGAACAATTCGATTCGATAACTAACCGTATCACTAAGAAGAAATTCTACAGAGTGTTCATTTTGCTATTTCAACTTGCTCCAATTCTACGATTCATAGATTCTTTGAGGTAAGTACCAGTATATATTTATAAGTATCTTAATAGGAGTGTCAAACATTTACCACCCTGCCTATACGAACGTTATATCATCGCCCAAATGCAACAACCCGTATCACATACGTTCGAGTACAAAGACAAAAAAATATAATAATAAAAAATAAAAAAACCTACAGAGCGTACGTTATACGTGAAATTGTTTTTACGATTCTAAATACAAAAAGGGTAATAAATGGGTCTCTTGTGTAACAAAAATGTCTAGTATATTGTAAACAAGTATTGTTATTAAGAAATATAATGAAAAAAATGAAATGAAACGATTTTTTACTTACTTTTTGAATGATAACCTAATGGTAGGGCAGTTAAGGTAGACATCCATATATGTCGTGCCAAATTTTGACCTGGGGTTTAGGAGGGACAGTGGTACAAATGCATACCGAATCAATTAAGGGTAAAATAAATATAAACAACATTGTGAAGAAATATCCGATAAAGAAAAAGCCTTTTAAAAAGTAAATGGTAGTGTCATCTACCAATACACTTAAAAAGAAGGTAAAAGTAACGCAGCAAACACACAAGATGATTGCATAGGTTCGGGCTTGATTTTGACAGATAGATACGTTATCGATATTCACGTGATTGTTTTTTTAACTGGCTGCTACATATTTACAATTTCACAAAGGACACAATCTTGTCTTTATAGTATTTTTTTGTTAATTTACCTTATATTGTTTAATAGGTATGGTCTGAAGTCGAGACGCGCTGGTCGCGAAGGCAATGTCGCCGTTCAGCGTAAATACTACATCCTCATGCTGAAGGAAGACAGCGATGCGGCCTTACTCCGGATCTTTGAGTGCTTCCTGGAAGCGGCTCCGCAGCAGGTCCTGCAGATGTCGCTCATGATGATGACCGGGGAGACTTTTAGAGGTGAGGCATAAGAATAATATCGTCTATTCTTAGGGCGAGTACACATTGGGCGCTTTCAAACGCGCGTTTTGGGAACCAAGAGTTTCATATGAGGTGTACACATGCAAGCGCGCGTCAGACGCGCGCTGTCAGATTTTTATTCGAATGCGCAACGCTTGTAGATACATGCGCCGCCATTTTGCCGTACATTTGATCGCGCGCTCAACGCGCGCTTTCGTGTAGGGTGGACTCGTATTCACAAGTCTATCTCGTAATATTGGGTGCACCCAAAATTCTCTTTGCCTCTGCCGTCCTCTTTTATAGCGACGGTATAGGAGCCACACACAAGCAAACACTTCGACGTCCATTTCCGAACTGAGCCAGTAGTATAGACATCTTGGTAACGCTCGTTAAACGCCGTGCTAAGCGCGCTGTATGTACGCTACTAACGCGCGGCGAACGCAACGCTAAGCGCCTAATGTGTACTCGCTCTTAGACCGTCAGCCATTGCCACAATAAAATCCTGACAGTAGCAACCGATGTCATAATGACATGTTTAATATATGCAACAATTAATATGTCAAAGTGCGATATAAATGCGGGCAGGCATTTCCACAACACTTGGCAAAGAAATAACTTGCTTGGTCCTACCCACGGCCGTCTCTAGAGCTGGGTAATCGCCCTGGGTGCTGAATCGCGAGGGGCGCCGATACAATTTAAGATTTTAAATTGAAGATTTTCCTTTCAATGTATTATTATTATTATTTTATAGCATTAGCAGTATAAGCTGATGCATGCATTTCACTTTTTTTTTTTTTTATATATATTTGTCTAGTTGGTTTTTAAATCCGTTCACACTTTTAGCACAAATGACCTTCTGCGGTAGTTCATTCCAAGAGTCCACAACTCTGTTTACCAAGAAATGTTTCCTCGGGTTAGAATTAAATCCTGAACGGTTCAACTTTAAGCAGTGCCCTCTAAGCTGTGTATTGGTATTCCTTACAAATATTTCCTTGAGCTTTGGTACGTGTAGTAATCATTGAGGATCTTATATGTCTCAATAAGATCTCCTCGTTGTCGACGCTCCTCTAGGCTGCTGAATCCGAGTGCTTCAAGTCGGCGTTCGTAGTCTTGTTGTTTGAGCTGTGGGACCATTTTTGTGGCCCGCCTTTGCACACGCTCCAAAAGTTCTACATCCTTCCTAAAGTACGGATTCCAAATCAGAAAAGCATACTCCAATAAAGGGCTAACATATGTTTTGTACAGTTTAAGGAATAGCTCTGCATTTATATAAGAGAATGCCTTCCTAATCATGTAGAGCAGGGAGTTGGCTTTCTTGGCAACCTCTATAATGTGTGTGTCTCCCACTTCAGATCATCGGATATTGTAACACCGAGGTCGCGCTGCGTTTTCACTGCCTGTATAAGTTTTCCATCAATAAGGTAAGCGTGCTGGGGATTTTTAGGCCCGAGGTGGAGTACAGTGCATTTTCCGGCATTGAGCGACAGCAACCACTCCTTTGTCCAACCAGTAATCTTGTCAAGAGTGTCCTGAATTGTTTGCCTGGCGATAACGAGGTTAGCGAAAAACTTTGTATCATCGGCAAAAAGAGAGAAGTGAGGTGCGTTATTTCTCCCAAATCTGTTAGAAATATTCCGAAGGCTACCGGCCCGACGACGGATCCTTGTGGCACACCGCTTAGTACTTGATGAGGTTCGGACGTTTCCTCTCCAACACCCACCCTGAACTTTCTATCCATTAGAAAATCTTGAAACCACAGGAGGAGGTTTCCTCGGAGGCCAAAATATGTTTGCTTAATTTGTATGCTTGGTAGTTTTACATACCATATTATTTAGGATAAATTGGTTGAGGAAGATCCTTTAAGGGTAACATTGTAGGCATTTCGTTTGCATTACATTACATTACATTTTCGTCGTGTCCAATTGACGGCTAAAGACCGCTCTTGGACGTGTCAAAATAATTGGGTTATGTAGTAAGTTTCGCTACTACTCTTTACTGAACATACATAGTTAGTCAAGAATTAACTACTAGATTGTCAAACTATAAATATAAATAATCAAAATAGAAGCTTAATATTTGAAGTAGTTAGTGATTCGAAAAGATACGTAGTAAAATTATTTATCGTAATATTCAAATTGTCAGTAAAATGTTAAATAATCAAATTAAATCTACGTTATGCATTTTAAACTAAAAGTACAGATATAAGACCATATAAAATAATCAGACAATAAGGCTCTACTTTTTTAAGTAATTTAAATGGGCACAATATTTGAAAAATCGTGGCCCTCAAATTCGGCCAAATTATAGAAAGGGTGGCCTATCAGCATCTCCTTGATGTTTTTTTTTGAATTTTATGTCCTCCAGCTGTTTAAATTTTGTAGGGAGTAGATTATAGAATTTAATGCTAAGGTACAAGTAGCTTTTCTGTACTTTTGCCAGTCGTATTCGGGGTACGCATAAAAGGGAGCTACCGCGGGTATGATGCGAGTGAATGTCTGCATTAATTGGGGTTTCTGTTAGGTGCTGTCTAGCATACATTAAACACTGGTATATGAACGCCGAATACATAGTCATTACCCTTGCCTTGATGAAATATTCTTTGCATGAGGTCCTAGTCGTTACCTGATACTAAGCATAAAAATGTAAATTTTTTATACATACATTCCAAGAGATGGGTTTCAACGACAACTTATTAACAGCAAGAAAAATTGCTACACAAATTGAAATTGTACGAAACAAAGCTAAACCGAACCGATTTTCATACGATTTCAACCGATTTTTATACAAAACCTGCGATGAAAATAATGCATCTCACGAAGACTGACTTGAAAATGGTATGGTAAATAAAACTTTCATTTACCGTACCATATTCAATGAATTTTAATTTTCAATTGTTGATTTCGTTATGTCGCATATTTAAATTTACTTCTAACATTTGCTCTCTGCAATATGCCTTTTACAAGCTGACGATGGAGCGTATTCAAAAACGGTTTATACGTCACCGAAATTTCTGCTTATTTTCCTCCGACTTTACATACGCTGAAGGACTGCAACTCTATGGTTTAGAAATGTAGCGGCACATGAGATGATAATAAAAATGCCTTTATGCAGTTCGTAAAACAAACACATTCATTACCTCAACGCCGCATACTGTTCCCCTCAGCGCGACAGAGTACGATGCTTAGAGTTCAGTAGCGATCACAACGCGGCGCGCTCCTAGCAATCGTACCGCAATGCGAACTTTGCCCTCGCACACCACTTTGTACGTTAGACAAAGGAATTGACAATAAAACTCTAGTTCAGTATTTGCACTTTCACTATACCATCCCATTTCACAATGGAGTCAGACAGACATTCAGAGTATAGATTATAGAGAGCTATCCTTTGTCTCATCATCATAAACACCATCATCCAACTCTTACTTATTAATTAGTAACCTCATCTCTCTAAAGAAACATAGGAGGATCGGCGAGTAGCATCAGATGTCACTTTTATATAAAATAGTTCATTCTGGGTTGGACAGTCCTTATATCTTATCCTAGCCCCAAAATTTTCTCCCGTAGAAAAGTAAAGAGACAATCTGTCAATCTTTGCTTCTTCTACTTCTCCATCATGGCGACGCCGTCTTCCTTGATCTGACAGAAGAGCTGGCCACCAAGGTGGATAAGCTACAGAACGTCTGTATCTCACAAAATATGACCATATCACGGAATATCGTAGCAGACTGCAGTGGCTTACCACCAGGGAGACGAGACAGGTTAGAACTCTCTGCCTCTTATAGAGAATCCTCGCGGATGGCGTGCCGCTTTATCTTGCCGATAGGTACACCGCGTTATCGGCGCACGGCCGTCCCCTGAGATCAGAGGGCAATAACCTGTTATCCATCCCTGGTCATAGCAGTGAGTTTTTTTCATACTCCTTCTCCATGGAAGCTGCACGACTCTGGAATGCTTTACCAAATAATGTTAGAACAGCCCCCAGCATCTCCTCGTTCAAGGCCAGGCTCAAGGAGCATATAACCCTAAAATCCAAAAATTACTAAGCCACCTCTTCCCCCTCCTTTTCGCTTCCCTTTCCTTCCTTCCTCTCCTTCCTTTTCTCTGCGTCCTTATTTAATTTTAGTCATTTGTTTTACTTCTTTTTATTATCTGTTTCTTTCTAGTTTCTGTTTGTTTCTTAAATCCCTTGTATTTTTTATTGTTCTTTTGCGTAGTCAATGTACTAAATATGTTATAAACTCAGGCTATAGGTTAGCTGATAGACATTGCTGCAAGGCAATAAGCTCGCCTTTTTTATTTAAAATAGTTTTTTTTTTTTATTATTATTATTATTATATCCTGAGTGGGGTGAGAATACGAGCGCCTTCCAGACTCATGCAATCCATTAACTTTTCACATACCAAGGTGCAAATAAAACTGGTGCAAATTCGTTATTACAAGGGGCTATACATGCATACAAATAAAACCACTACAGTAGTCAGTCCTTTGCTAAGGAGTTATGTAAAAAACAGGAGATCAGATTGAATTGAGTTAGCTCCCGCATCCCCATATGCATTGACATGTATATACACCCTACAGATACACACACTTATACGCTCTCCATTACACAAACATACACCAATGCCCATAAACCAACATCCGCTACATAGCTAACTTGCTTCTGAATTTTAAATTCTTCTTTGTTTTCATTGAGTTATGTAGCATTTTCTGTATTCCTTAATTATTTATTGTAAACTAGCTGACCCGGCGAACTTCGTACAGCCTAACAGTCAACGAATGTAGTGTTACAGATTAGCTGAACTTAATTTATGATTTTATGAAAGCAATACAATCAATACAAAATAAATATTAAGTTCACTAATTTCTTTAGATAATAAAACAAAATGAAATATAAAAGTACAAAAATTAAGTATATCAATTGCGTGTCAGCAAGACATGATTGAATTAAACTATTTACATATTGTGCAGCATGGGATGCACTCGGTTTAATTCTCTTCGTTGAAGCACCTTGTGATATACGACATTTTTTGTTTTTTTATCAGACGCAAAACCAAATAAAGCGGATGATTTGCTGACACATGAACATGCCACGTACAACTGACCATGAGAAAAACACGGATTTCGAATTTGTATGGGAAAATGTTTTTTGTTTTACTTTAATTTTTTGTCAATTTTCCAATTTTTGTTTTTAATAGTTATTCTGCTATTTGGGTCGGAGACAAATACTATAAATCAAAAATCATGAAAATCAATCCAGCCGTTCTTGAGTTATAAGTGTTCGAACAAACCCGACTTTGTTTTATATATATAGATAATTTAAAACACCATTGACTTTGCTATCATTAGATATTATGTTTATATTTTATTAGTGTTATACTGTATGTTTTTAATAAAATAAAATAAAATATATCTCATTAACAAGCATTATTTTTAATTTTGATTACAGTATCGCAAGTGATCTCGATCATATCATCTTTGATCAGCATGGCATGGTGCTTAGCCGCTTATCAGAGGGCTATACGGTTCACCCAGGAGGATAAAGAGAATATGACCTGGATGGGAACAATTCTACAGGTCGTCTGGCACTTTTTGGTCACCTGTAAGTACCTGCTTTACTTCTTATCAATTGCTGGTCCTTAGTAAACGAGAACATAATAACTTACGTGGAGGGCGAGTTTTTAGGGAGTGAAAAGTATTTTTTTTTTATTTACTCCCTGAAATACAGATGGATGCTCAGCTGCCAGGCTGTAATATCATTTATTTTTTTTATTTATACATTCGTATCCAATTGACGAATTTACCGCCCTTGGACGTGTCACAATAGGTAGTATTATACATACAAACTACTGTAAGTAACAGGTAGTTATTACAAGCTTTTTCATATCTTTTTTAAAGACAAATAGAAAATCTAAGAAGTTTAGTATCATAACTGAATAAAATAATTAAAAATAATCATGAATTAGAACAGTCAAAATATTTTAAAATACTAAAATACTACAAATACCATAACTAAAATGCTAAGAAAAAAATCCGAATATAAGTATCTAAAAATGTCAAAAATAAATAGGTAGCTACTTTTATAAAATCTTTAACCTTGAAAAAAAGGCTATAGATATTGTGCTCTTCATTTGATTAGCAATTTTCATTATGTTTATTTTCTTATTTTCAACTATTTTTAAACCGATTATAAATTACTAAAATTAATGTATAATATAGTTACAACCATCTCGATAGTTAATATTACCTAATTAACCCTTGGAGTAAATGGGTATTTTCATGGATGCATCTGTCTCTTTTGCAGGATTTTCGGCGACATCGACCTTAAAGTACTATAACTACGAAACTACTACACCAATCATAAAAAGAACAACTGCACAATGATTGCATTGAAATTTCGAATATAGAATATCGAAATATCATTTTGTAAAACAATTAGATAATTATGAATAAATATGAGAACGTCAAAGAAGTGAAAAAAACGCGCGACCAGATTTGGTCGACTCGTACTCAACGGATAATTGTTTCGCGACCAGATTTGGTTGACTCATACTCAACGGGTTAATTACATTACCTACTTAAAATGTTAGATGACGAATCCAAGTGTAGGAAAGCCTGAGTAGAACTAAATCATATTGTATTGTATGAAAAAAATATTTTTAAATGAAAAGGTTTCTCTTGGGCCACCTTACGCAATATTTAATTTCAACCAACACTAGATATAATAATCAACCTGCACTATGTTAGAATAGAAAAATAGTAATATTATCATTTTGTTTCAGTGAGCCGCATAACAGCAATATCGGCCATCGTATTCCTCTACCCGCATTGGAGCATCCTGGCCATCGCCGTCCACATCCTGGTCATGTCCGCCTGGCTGCAGCTCTACGATCGCTCTCCGTTCTGCGCTCAGAACAAACTCTACGAGCTCGCCTTCTCCGTAGTAATGGGCATTGTCTACGTATTCACCTACGTACTCCCCATAGAGGGCAATACTCGGTATCGGTATTCGCTCTATTATACTATCTGCTTCCTGGAAAATATCGCCTGTTTGATCATTTGGGTCTATTTGCCCAGCGCTATCGTGAGAAATGAGTGGTTTTACTATCCTATTTTAGGATTAACCTTAATTCCGTACATTTTTGGTATTATTTTCATGTGTATTTACTATAAATGCTTCCATCCGAAGGTCGTTAATGCTAGGAAGGATAACGGTAGGGTGGTTGAATATAAAAATAATGATATTCATGCTGATATTTGATCATTTCCATTTATACTCAAAACTATTAAACAGATGATGACAGATAAATGATGATGATGATGATGATGATGAGATGTTATGGTATGGAACGATACACAGTACATCTTTTCTCCAGATTAGTTACTAGACACTGAATTTCATGTTTCCACACTGTAAGGTCTAGTTTTTGTTATTAGGGTAAAGCCTTTTTAACACTTTTTATTTTTCGTCTGGCGTCATACAAAGAAATATTGTGGGCATTGCTAAATGTATACGGTAATTCAACAGTAATCATTGCATTTTAATGATAAAAATTAAGTCATGATGAAAAAATATATTTTCATACAAAAAATAATGTTCATTTTTGAACACCCAGCTGTGTTTGTTGTCCTAGTGAAATTCAACACGTGTCTATGCTTATTGCTTTGATTCGTATTATGAGGTTAGGTTACTGGAATGTCGATTTTATAATAGACCATAAATATCAATAATAGAACTAGGTTTTTTTTTGTTTTATCCTGTCTTTGGCTTTTGCACTTTTATGCCAATATATCAATGCCCACGATCGGAAACAAAAACTTAATAGAATAGGGATTCAAATTCAAATTCAAATTTCTTTATTTATCTATATTACATGTATTTTTAAAATTCAAAGCCATCCTAACTAGGCCTCGCCTGTACTAAGGTAGGCTTAATATAAAAGAAGGTATAGTGGTTTTCGTAACTTGCTGTATTATCTTTGTATTATTATGTTACATTTGATAAGTTAGATATGTCTCCAAAAAAAAAAAACGTAATAATATTAAATTTAGGTATATACATATAAATATACAATTACATACATAAATAAATATATACTTTATAGATAAATATAAAATAATACTCTATATAATATATATACATATATTTCACAAATCGTGTTCTATTTTAATATATATATGTTATTAATGTCTCCGTTTCTTGTCGACCCATAGTCAAAAGTGACTTAGTTAGGTTTTTCTTTACGCCGTGACTATTCCTGGATATATTTCTTTGTATGACACCAGACGAAAAAAAAAGAGTCAAAAATTTTGGCTTTACCCATTACATTTCATTTACAGTACCTTTGTTGATTGATTGAAAGAGAAATCAAAATGCCGTTGCGAATAAATGAGAAAAAACTACCTGTGGCTATATAAGACATAATATAATCAACAATATGGTGGACTTCAATGTCTGCTTTTAGCATTATGGCATATTACTTTTGCCAGATTGCTTGGCATTTAAAATTATTATTCCAAAATGTATTCAATATGTTTATTTTTAAGATTTTCAAGGGAAAATTTTCCATGTTACAATACAAATTCCAAGTTAAATTAAAGAATATCGTTGGCTTGCAGGTGAAGAGTTAAACCACACCAACCTAATTTTGAGATATTAGAATCTCGAAATTTCATCTCTAATCAAAAAATGTTTTTGCCACGACTTCTTGGTTTATCGTTCTTTTGCGATAAGGTTTTCAGATTTACAAAACTGTAAATGATTTTTTTCAAATGCTATAACTAGTTTTGAAGTTTTTGTGTTGATTTTTCACTGGAATCTGTTCGCCACTTAAGATTTGGTTGATTGTTTTATCAGATCATTGAGTGGTGTTAATTACAACGGACCGACCCATCTCCCCAGGGAGTTATAACGTCATTGAGCTATTCTGTCTCCCATGGAGTGAACGTAAATGACTTAGTAGACAACACAATCCACAGTCAAACTACGCAAACAGCCCTCTATTCGACCGGGACACCATGGTGGCGCAACCAGTCGCCGCCACCAATAAAATGTATACAGCTATGGAGGGTATCTCACCTGGTGGCCGCTTGCTTGCACAACCGTTTTGGCAGCGCTACCAGCACGGACGCGTCCACAGATTATTACTGGCAGCGCCACCACGCTGGTCGCGCCACCATTAATAGCGCTGTATGGTGTGTCACTCACTCGGCCGCCAGTCGCGCTGCCAGTGCTCCTCTTTCGCATGCGTACACTGTTGCTGTCAAGACGTTTGTTTAGTCGCAGCGTACGCTGCGATGGATAATTTCGATACAGAAAGGTTTATTATTGAAATTCAAAGCAGACCACCTAATTGGGATTATTATTATTATTTGTTGTGTGGGGCTTTTCTAAGGTCTTTATGAGCCTTGTAACACTGCGACCATTGCTGATCTATTGTTTTCGCCACCTGTTCTGCACTAAGCCTCGTGTCATTTAAGAACCGCAACAGGCTTTTGGCGCCAGATTGTTTTACCTCCTCAGGTTGGAGGTAATGACCACCCAAGTGGATGTATCTTTTACGCATCAGCGGGCCACACTCGGACATGGGGTGCAGGGGAGTTTCCTCTGCCCCTTGGCAGAACCTGCACATTTTTGTGTCTCGGAGCTTGAGGTTGTACATGTGTTTGTTCAGGCCACAATACCCCGTGAGCGCCACCTAATTGGGATAGTTCCTCGCCGGATTTTTTAAATAGAGATTTAAAAATAAATGTCGCGATTCTGGTTTCTATCTGGTGTCCAATCTGGTGTCTCGACTTGGTAGCTCAAAGACACCACGGTGCGCGACTGGTTGCGCGGCCATGGTGTCCCGGTGGAATAGGGCCCTTAGAGTCCAACTCCTTACCGCGAGGCACTGGAAAGTCCAACCAGCGGGCAAACCTCCCGCCCTTACTACCAGATTTGGATGAATATCTGCATCCTCCAGTGTAGTCACAGATTCGAGGTCGCTTGTGTGGCCTTTACCTGATGTTAGCGGTAATTCAGTTCGAATTTAACGCAGACTGTGGCGCCCTTTGCCCGTCAATATCGGACTGGGTGGCCAACGAATGACAATCGAGACCAGCAAAGATTTTTGACTAGAAAGCGGCAACAACCGAATGTAGTCGAACACACTTAATCATAGGTTTGCTTGTGTGGCTTAAGTCTTTTCACTTCCATAGTTGTCATAAGATTGCCAACACAACTTTCAGTAGTGAAAACGAACATACCCATCACCAATGAAAAAAATAGTATTCACTTAGATACATTTTACACTTTGCCGAAAGCCCACCTTTTCATAATCCGATCACATAGATCTTTCCATTACAAGACTCTACTTCGGGTCAAGCCGGCATATTTAACTCAATTTGGCCAAGAGTGTGGCTTGATTATATTTCTACAGATCGTTAATGTTTCTAGGCATATTTTAGCACCAATCTAATAATATCCCTGTAAAAGTACTGGTATAAGTATACTATTATGCTGAATCACTATTTTTGGAATTTTTAAAAATTCTTCATAATAGCGGACGTAATGGTATTTTGAGTCAGTATGCGTGCTGCTTTAATACTATGTGACATCATCTTTCTATATTTTTACATATAGGTTAGATTTTGGAAGGTCACACTGCACTCATGACTCATCTATGGGGCGCCGACTCGAGGACCTCGTTGCCACTGCTGCCTTCTCACACTGTAAGGCCTCCCGTCTTTCTGTACTAAGTTGCAAACCGTCGGTGTATTCAGTGTATTTCACCCAAAGTAGGTATCACATACACTCTTAGGTTCTCAGCTCACTGTGCTTAAACATGCGATATTAAGCTGACATTGAGCGATATTCAGCTATCGCTGACCTCGCGACTACAAAATACCTAAAAATGTCATTGCGACACTCGATAACGTTGCTGGTGTCGACTACTACGGACGAACCTGCGATCCCAGAAAGTTATAACGACATCGTGTCATTCAGTCTCCCATGGAGTGAACGCAGAGACTTAGGGATTAACGCATTCCCAATCTGTGCGCGGTCTCTACCTGATGTTAGCGGTAATTCAGTTCAAAATAATTAGCATGGCTACAATGACCCCAAAATTAAGGCTAGCCATCTGATCAGCTATTCCCCCCCCCCCCCCCTCCCTCTATTTCATCGTCATAGTAAACTTTGTCATTGTTATTCTTCTGTTTATTTCTGGTGGACAGCTTCTTTTATTAGAAATATGGGTCTCAGATGAATTGAATTATCCAACTTAAACACTGACAGTTGTTACAGTTACACTTACAGTATATTATCCAACTTACAGTTGACATCCCTAAGTTTGCCAGCATCACGGCTTGGTCTCACTTCTGTTTACAGGGACCATGTCTTCGCTTTTTGAGGGCTACAGATGCTAGGTAGATAGATAGGATATCTTTTTCCCACCAAATTAATTGCTAATACTCTAAATTAAACAATTCTCATTTTTAGACATATTAAAAGTAGGGATGCAACAAGTATCGTTTTACCGATTCCGATTGTGATTATTTCGAAAAATAATCGCCGATTACGATTTCGATTATTGAGTTTTTTTGAGATAATGCGATAATGGCTATTATCGCGCAAATATTGTGGAAGATTGTGTGTGCGTCAATAAGACTACTCTCGAGCCATGTTTCCTGCAAGATTCGACAAAGGCTCCTGATCTTTTGCAACCCCAATCATTTTTTCGCAAGCGCTCCGGATGCTATCGCCTAGTACTTTAGAGGAAACTGGGAAACTGGAGAATTCTTATTACATCAGCATATTTGGGACTTTGATTTTTTATTACATTTATCATTTTTCGTTGTTTTTTTTGCTGGTAATCGCTGAACGAGAAAGCGTCAATAATTATGTCATAACCGGTTGCATCCCTACTTAAAAGATACTTTTACAAGATAATACTCTTAAAAATATATAATTTTAAGTGTACCTTATAATAAATTCATAATTTTGACTGTTTTCCCTGCGGTAGAATGTGCATTTTGATATGTGGCTTTTCTTTAAGAAATGAAACTACCTCTGTTTATTTCTACTTTGCCCGTTTCTAACAATGAGCTTATACCCAAAATCGTTGAGCTCCATAATAAAATAGTATTTTGAATATTCTATTTGTACCAGAGCGACACTGCACAAAATACTTAAGCCAGCGCCACACTTGTCACACCTGCGCCTTGTACCCAACGCATTATGACATCTGGCCCTTGAATTTGCATGAAAGCAGACACGCATATCCCACGCAACGTTTCATGGGATAAGTGTGTCTGGTTTCATGCAAATTCAAGTGCCAGATTGCGTATGCAGGACAAGTGTGCTGGCAGCCTTATTCTCTGAAATGAATTAAATTGATATCAACACATTCTGCTACTTACTTCATTTGGGTATAAGCTTGTTAATTTGTAATTTCTAAATATGCCTGACTTGAAAACATTAGAATTTACAATGCTCACTGCCATTATAATGTCATTCTCCTGCGGGAATATTGTTAATATGGAATATAAAAGACTGCTTAGACTATTACTATTAATAATATACTATTATTATGATATACCCATGATGAAAAATATAAGTATGTACTGATTTTTATAAAATAATGTTTAGGACATCTAGCTAGCATTATTTAGGACAATGTTATGTATCGTCTAGGTATTTTGCATATTTAAGCAAATCTTAATTTATTAACTTTACTAAAACTGACTAATTTTCTATCAATAAATAATTATTTTTGATAAGCATTTTTTACTGGGGTCCTTGGAGGTGATGGATATCAACCATTATCAATTACATACTTCCATGCTTCTATCCTGTTAAGAAAACAAGAGGTGCAATATTCCCAATAAGCAGCAAACATGGTGCACTGCAGATGCTCGTGGATGCTGCATGGAATTCAGCCCTGGTTGCTTGTTTGTTTGTTTATACTCTTTAACCCTTCAGGCCTCGGCCCCTCAGCCGATTGACAAGTTGATGTGCCAAAAAATTTTAGTAAAAATTAGTAAAAAAAATGAATTATGACACTGTCGCACCAAAGCATTAATTACTGCCAAACCACTGTACCCATAATTAAAATAAAACATTAACAAAATAAAACATAATAAAATAAAACAAATTAAATTAAAATAAAATTAAAACGGGGCCGTCGCTCTGAATCGTGTTGTGGCCGATATCGGCCAATCGGGGCCTGAGGGGTTAATGTGAAATTTCACAATGGCAGGTTTATTGTCATATGACAATGTCTTCCAGCCAACCCTACTATGAAGTGTTTATATGTTTGTGCATGTGTAACATGTGTGTGTGTGGCTTGTTATTGCATTCTATCGACAGAATTGAAATGAAGTTCCTTTATACAAGCTGAAAAGCTCGGCTTGCCTTATCTCTTAAAAATCTTTAAAATGACACTAAACTACTATGTGAATTTGCGAGCGCCTATTGCTATCTAGCGGGCACAGATCGCTCCACGCGACAAAACAGCTTATCGACAGTGCGACAATTCGTTGCAATCTTATCGAGTTTAGTTCAGCTAGTCATCTCGCTCGCACACATGGGCTTGCAACGGGGCTTTCAAAATCAGTGGTTCTTCATTCTAACCTGTGGCAAATTACGCAAAACAATAAATGTATCTATACGACTTTTGTATTGACGTTTAAGCCATGCTTGCGTTATTGGAGTAGAATGCGAGCGTGTTCCGTATTTAGATCCGTTTGTTTTGAACAAGTGACAGATCAGAGTTTTATTGTATAATTTCAATTGATTTGTGATTTTTATTGCCTGATAAACAATGGAGGAAATTGTCCCATGTGGTGAGTTCTGTCAACTTGATTTTACTTGCTCAAGCAAATAAAACGGTATTTCTTAAAGCCACCGCATGTATACGACTGCTGATAAGTATATGGTAAATGTAGCATGCCTTCAGTGTGCTTTATTGAATCTACGACAAGCAGTAAATTTCAAACTGAAGATTGAAGAGTAAAGAGGTACCACTTTTTTTTCTATAAAAAGCGTAAAAAACACAAAAAGGTATGTCGGGCTTGCCCCATTCACCAACCCTGGGCACGCCACTACAAGAAGGTGAATTATAATCCTATGACCAGAATTAATAACTGTCACTTCTCTCCCAGAAATAACATATCTCACAAAAACACGTAACTTACAGCCCCTGAAATTATATAGCTTACCTAAAATTCATAAAGATAATGCCCCGTAGAGACCTATTTGTAAGCCAAATCGACAGCCCCATATATCCTCTGTCGAAACACTTAGTTGGTGTCCTGCAAACGCTTACGGGCAAAACAACACCTTACATGAAAGACTCATGGAATTCCATAAGCATTGTTAAAAGTTTTAAACTGGCCGAAGACGAAATAATAGTGAGCTTTGACGTCGAGTCTTTCATTGCGAATTTCAATGTGCCTTACAGTGGCGACACAAACTAAGCTTTGTTTGGCTACGGTACGTTTGATTAACTTCCTGATTAGCTACGCCGACATAGCTACTCCTGCTACTTTGTGGAGCGGGGATTACTATAAACAAACCGCCCAAGAAGCAATGGAATTATCGCCCAAGAAGTATTGCCAATAGTTAGCAACTTATACATGGAACATTTTGAGAAACTAGCTAGATATCAAACCTCCAAATTTGAATGGAGGACAACACCTTGGGCATCCTGAAGGTTAATATACGAACGGTGGAAGAATTCCTGGGTCATCTAAACTGCATATACCCAAAAATTAGATTCACCTATGAAGTAGAAAAGGACGGCTCTCTGGCTTTTTTAGATGTCAAAGTGAACAAGAGAACTGACAAAACTCTCGGACATACAATATATTGGAAGCCCACACATGGATAGGTAAGTGCATACCAGATCATACCATCTATGTTCAGTGCAAACGTCGCTCGTCAATCGAGCATAAGATCTATGCAATGTTTAGGATGGCGCGTTTATTGAGGAACGAAGAAAGGGTGGCTTCTAGGTGGAACGTGGAGGCAAAACAGCGCAGCATTTTGAATACTCTGAATCCCAAAAATATCAGTATCAGATTAAATAATAAAACAAAAATACAGTTGGTAAAATTTACTATTGAATCGTAGTTAAATTACCAGGTGAATGGAGCTCTCTCCCTTAATATTTTGAGGCCAAAGTTCCTCCATTCTGTCTGATTGACCCATAGCTCGGTCGCAGACTCGAGGCAGGACATGATAGCAGCTCCTTTCCAGGCTGTAGCCGCAGGATCCATATCCTTGGGACTGGTCACTATATCCATCTGTTCCGATCGGTACATATAAGGAATGTGGAAGGCCAAGCGGTTCTGAAGCCATCCAATGAGACCTGAAATTAATAATAATAAAAATTCTTTATTGTTTTACTTACAGTGACTGTAAGATATTGCCTTATGGCAATATCTTACAAAATACAAAAACCAATGTCATTGTATTTTGGCGTCTTCACAACAGATGTATACCCCAGAGACTGGCCCGCTAAATAATGTGGCCATTCGCAAAGGCAGAAAATGTTGCCATTTGCAACAGCAGATAATGTTGCCAGCGCAAGTAACACGCAAACAGAGCGGACAGACGGTTTTCACCCACAATGATTCGAGACTGACCGCCCATAGTAACGAATAACAGACACCGATAAGAGCTTTCCAACGACATACGTCCGGTCGTTACCGGTCAGCGGGACTGTATCTCGTACATTTTTGCCCATCCCCTTTTGGCTTGAAAACGAGACTTTCCCTATTGATATACTTCATATAAGAAAAACTGATGACAATAAAATAAATATATTAAAAAAAACTGAGAAAGTATAAATACCAACCTTGTACTTTTATACCGCCGCCCACTATTAAGAATGCTACTGTACATCTTCCTCTTCAGCTCTTCGCTGGGGCAGCGCTCTATGCTGTGCAGGATAGCAGCGTCGATTCCCAAAAGCTGCGCCGGCGTCAGCTGGCCGGCCTCGCTCGCCCCCGTCTCCAGCGCGTCCCCCGCCAGCTCCTCGTCCGGGGGGCCGGCCGGCTGGCTCTCGAGCGCGGCCTCCAGGCCGGGGGCCTCCGCGCCCCCCGCGCCCCCCGCGCCGCCGTCCGCATTGTCCCGCTTCCTCCCGGTCTCTCTCAGGAACTCCGCGTCGAAGGGGTCTTCGGAATCGCTCCTCTGTCCCGCTTGAGTTCTCGTGCTCTTCGGGCCGGTTATCGAGAGCAAATCGGTGCTGAACATCGCGAGCGGCGATATCACGCACTCGTCGCCGACTTGCAGAGTGTACCTTCGACTCGGACATCCCGGCGTATCCACGTCGAAGCGTTTCTCTAAAGGTCCGCATACGTCGAGGTTTATGTGGCAGAAGTCTTCGTATAGTTTACGCATTAGCATGACATCTTGGGGTATCGCCTGCGATAAAAATTAAGCGGATGTGAGAATCCGTCGCCGGATTATTACACAGCGAGGAGATCGCATCTATTGTTTAATGTGCCGTACCGCCGTACGAATATTTTTGTAGACAGGCCGGCGGGAAGGGTTATAGCTCTTCTTAATTCCTTATCCGCAGAAATAGATATCCTTTGTATATCCCTTTGGCAGCTAAAAAGTCAACTCCCTGCTATCTCATGTTTATCATAATCTGTCTTTTATTTAGTTTTATATTTTTATGTTTTTTTCTTGTTCAATATTAGCATTGATTTAGTTATGTAGTCATTTATTTTTAGACTTACGCTCTAGCTTTAATATTCAAGGGCGAATTGGATTCATCTGTAATGCCCTTGAATACTATTTGAAACTAATAAATAAATAAATAAATTATCCTCGCTATGGTAATAAGATATTTAGAAGACCCTAGTCCGAGAGAGGAACTCGGAACTTATTACGGTTTAACAGCTCCTGGGATTTGCCTATTTCCATTGTTTAAAATGCTACCTTCAATATTTGGCCTAAAAAATCGGGTTCTGTTAATTTTCGCACCTCTGAATATTTCCGCACCACACATATGTATATACTCGTGATACATAATATTTTAATTGATTTAAACAGTAACATGGTCAAAAGTTAATTTGTAAGGGTCAATATTGTATATTTAATTTTGAAATAGGAATTCTGAACATCTCTTGGAATTACTTATCTGACTACTCTCAAACAAAGAAGACAAAACGTAGACCCGATTGAGACATATAAAATTCTCACGAATTATTACGATGTATCTGGGCTAGAGAATATTTACAAATTCAACATCAACACAAAACTTCAAGGCCCCAGCAAAAACTCCGTGTAAATTTTAAATCTAATCCTCTTAAGAACATTCTGCAAAATAGACTGGTGGAAATGTGAAATAAACTACCATTTGAAGTGATTAGTGCAAACTCTGTGAATTGATTTAATTAATAGTTTTAAAAAAACACTAAAAACACGCTTTTATAAATGCACGTAAAAACCAAAAAAAAGTCCATTACGTGACCTTTCTCACAAGTGCAAACACGACTATGACACGACATAAAATCGAAGACTATCGCGGTTGTTTGACATTATAAATAGGATAGAAAACGAATTTACCGCGTGAAATTTGTAGGACCCGACGTTTCGGTGACGTTGCAGCCGCCGTTGTCTAGGGTAGACTAAAGAGCTGTCAGTCCGTTGTTTTGCGGGTAGGCCGCAAACCGCTGCCGCCACTGCGTAGGTTATAACGGTGGTGGGGGGCCGGGCTCGGAGCGCGGGAATTTTTAAAATCCGTCTTGCACACAACACTCACTGTATCCTGTTTTACGTCTTTGCGTTCGGCGTTCGGCGGCGGGAACATTTTAAGAAGAGGGTTCCACGTAGAAGAGAGTTTGTAGCCGTCATCTCTATTGAAGTTCGGAGTTCTTCTTATTTCAATGGCTTCCCGGATCATGCGAGGAAAGTAGAATTGTTCCTTGGATAGAACAATGGGATTTTGAAACTGCATCCAGTGGTTACTTCCGCTATCCAATATATGTTCGCAGATCGCCGATTTTTCTCGCTGAACGTTTTTAACAGCTTTGATGTGTTCTGTCAGTCGCGTGGCTATGGGCCGTTTCGTTTGTCCAACGTAGGCTAGACCGCAGCTGCATTCGACTTTATACACACCCGGGGTTTGCAGTGGTATTACATCCTTTACAGGCCTCAAAAATCGAGCTATATTTTGGGTCGGTTTGAAGATCGTTTTTATATCGAATCTGTTTAGCATCTTACTTATTCGATCAGTCACGCCCTTGACGTATGGTAAGAATGCTCTTGATCTGCTCGGTTTTTGAGTTTCGTCCGTATTAGATCGTGTGCGTGTCTCGTGATATTTTCCGTATCCATTTTTCCTAAGGACATCATTGACATGTTCCATCTCCTTCGGAAAATGCTCAGTGTCATACGTCAAGGGCGTGACTGATCGAATAAGTAAGATGCTAAACAGATTCGATATAAAAACGATCTTCAAACCGACCCAAAATATAGCTCGATTTTTGAGGCCTGTAAAGGATGTAATACCACTGCAAACCCCGGGTGTGTATAAAGTCGAATGCAGCTGCGGTCTAGCCTACGTTGGACAAACGAAACGGCCCATAGCCACGCGACTGACAGAACACATCAAAGCTGTTAAAAACGTTCAGCGAGAAAAATCGGCGATCTGCGAACATATATTGGATAGCGGAAGTAACCACTGGATGCAGTTTCAAAATCCCATTGTTCTATCCAAGGAACAATTCTACTTTCCTCGCATGATCCGGGAAGCCATTGAAATAAGAAGAACTCCGAACTTCAATAGAGATGACGGCTACAAACTCTCTTCTACGTGGAACCCTCTTCTTAAAATGTTCCCGCCGCCGAACGCCGAACGCCGAACGCAAAGACGTAAAACAGGATACAGTGAGTGTTGTGTGCAAGACGGATTTTAAAAATTCCCGCCCTCCACCACCGTTATAACCTACGCAGTGGCGGCAGCGGTTTGCGGCCTACCCGCAAAACAACGGACTGACAGCTCTTTAGTCTACCCTAGACAACGGCGGCTGCAACGTCACCGAAACGTCGGGTCCTACAAATTTCACGCGGTAAATTCGTTTTCTATCTTATGACACGATATTCCATCATGGAATGCCAGTTCCTGTCTTCCGGCTTCATCATCAGACCTTGAAACTTAATCGTGGTCAAAGTTCATTACAAGACCTTTCTAACACGTCCAAACACGGCTATGATACGATATTCCATCATGGAATGCCAGTGCCTATCTTCCGGCTTCATCATCAGACCTTAAAACCTAATCGTGGTCAAAGTTCATTCCAAGACTTTTCTAACAAGTCCAAACACAGCTATGATACGATGTGAAGTTCCAGTTCATATCTTCCGACTCCATCATCAGATCAGTTCGACAGTACCATATTATTGTAATGTCATCAGAACTACAATACAGCTGCCAATTTTCATGAGGCTACGATCCTAGGAAGATGGTTAAATTAGTTACCTTAGATTCCATTACATAGTTACATACAGGTTGACCTAATAAAAGCGTGTTAAAAACAGACTCGATTTGTACCTAAAAACTTGTTAACCCCTCAAGCCCCGATTGGCCGATATCGGGCACAAACTGATTCAGCGTGACGAGTCCGTTTTAATTTTATTTTAATTTAATTTGCTTTATTTTATTATGTTTTATTATGTTAATATGTTTCATTGTAACTATGGGTACAGTGGTTTGGCAGTAATTAATGTTTTTGGTGTGACAGTGTCATAATTCAATTTTTTTACTAATTTTTACTAAAATTATTTGGGACATCAACTTGTCAATCGGCTGAGGGGCCGAGGCCTGAAGGGTTAATATTGTTTATGACTAACTTTACAAGATCTGATCTGGATGTATCAGCAAAGCTGCCTGTACAGAATAAATAATGATAATAATAACTTTGAAAAAAAATTGTGTAGAGGGCTAGTGCCAATTCAGATGACCAAACAGACACAAGCCTCGGAACGGCGGCTTAATGGCGAGTCGAATTCGAAAAAACCACTTTACAGGAAATAAAAATAAGTCATTTGACTACCTTCTTTGGCTATTGGTACAGTTAATTTTTAAAGTCTTTGACACTTTTGCCGCTGACCACTTCATTAGGGAGAGCATTTCATTCGTTTACCGCTCTACTGCTAAGGAAATGTTTCTTAGGTTTTAAATGGGTTGACTCATGGGGGAGTTTCAGATGATGCCATGGTGTAGATAGTCTGCAACCCAGGAACAATATACGATGCAGTCGGGATCTTATATGTCTCGATTGTCACCCGTGCCCCGCGTTGCTTGAGAGTGGTCAAACCGACAGCCGTCAATCTTTACTAGGATGTTAGATGCTTCAAGTTAAACAGCATTTTATTCGCTCTACGCTGGACCTTCCATAAAAGATCGATATCCTTCCTAAAGTATGGGTTCCAGATCTGATAGGCCTGTTCCAAAATGGGTCCCACAAATGAATTCATCTTCAGCATGTAATATTATGGTGAAAAGCCCTCCAAATGAGTAACAATAGCGAGTTTGCCTTCTTTACTATTGCAGCTACATTTTCTTCCCATTTTAAGTCTTCGGCGACTTACGCCAAGATGCTTTTGTAATTTCACAGTACAAAGACGGGTGTTTTCCAGAAAATATGGCGGCTTAGCGTTTTTTTTTCTGGATGAAGAAAAACACACTTTTAGCATTCAGAGTTAGAAGCCATTCCGATATCCAAACACTGAGTATCACACAAAAAGGTCTATTTTAAATGATCCAATATTTTGTGTTTTAATGAACGATTCTTGGTATCAATTTTACATTCCAGTGAAATCACAAAATATATTTTTTTACTCTCACAATACTTTTCTTACTACTATGGCAGTACAGGAAAGGGAAAAGACAATAACAAACCTCGTTCCATTCCGTATAAGGGAAAGCACTTTTCTGAAGAAGCCAAGCGAGCGTTTGGCATACGTCTCCAGAGCCGTAGTCCATACGCAGTCGGGTGGACCGATGTGATAGACCATCTTCAACACATGACACTGCCGTTTTCTGATCACCGACATCCACCACACATGCGTATCTGAGAATTGTCAAATTTAAATTAATCATCCATCCAGTGTCGGACTGGGAACATTAAGAGGCCGGTAAGGAGGTACTTTTCACACTAAACGTCAATGCAAATTACGCTCGAATAGCATAGCTTCACTGTATTGTACAGGATGGTTATTACAGCGTGCCCAACCTCGAGAGTATGTATACCCTGAACACCAATAAGCAACTGCTTGGACACTTGTTGAAGCTAAATAAGACAATTGCAGCATCGAACCCCAGAAAATATTTTTTAACAAATCGTATAGTGGATGCTTGGAATGCGTTGCCAGAGGAAGTAATCAGTGCTATCTCTGTCAATAGCTTTAAAAACAAACTAGACATTTTTCTTAGTGCCAAACAGTCACAAGTTTAAAAACAAGTGCATGTGATATACACGCATCAGCCTTAAGCTGCTAGTGTATAATATAATAATAATAATGGTGATGGAGTAACTTTAAAAGCGTTTAATATGAAACGTATTATGATTTCAAGGTTTTAAACAATAATCGATCATTTTTCTTTAATAAATAAAATACAAACGGAGCTGCCGTTTAATTTACCGTGGTGAGGCCCATCATAATATTTTATTACACTTCTAGGGGGTCAGCGGTAGACTCTGGACTAAGGACCAACTTGCGGTGTCAACTACAACGGGCGAGCCCGTCACCACAGGACGTTTTAACGATTTACTCGTTCTGTCGCCCTGCAGTGAACGTAGAAGACTTTGGACAGAACAAATCCAACGTCCAGCTACGTCACAACCTGCAAGAAGCCAACGCCTTTACCGCGAGATAGCCAGTAATGTTACCTGGCGGGCCGACCCTCGCGCCCTTGCTTCCAATTGTGACCAGATTTCTTCGGTCTCTCGATTGGTTCCGAGTTCGAGGTCGCTTGCGCGGTCCTCTCCCTTACGAAGCGGTGAAACGGTGTGCACCGAATCTATCGCGGACCAAGGCGTCCTTTGCCCGACTCTGAACCGGGATCGGATGGCCAATCGTCATTTCAAGAGCAGTCGCCGTAAGGTAGGCAACCAACCCCGATCTATAGGAAACAATACAGTTCCCAGACTCCCCCGACTGTTAGTCGGAGAGCACAGTCGATTGGCTTGCGCCGCTCGGTGCGCAGACCGTCCAGGAGCGCCAGAGGTTTGATTCCCAGGGCAGACTGGTTGACCCAGTGTCCTACCCAGGTTCGCACCCCATGCGTGGAGGCCATCGGATGGGTGTTGACCCGTGAGTGTGACCGACCATGAACACATGGGTCATCGTGGCCACCTCATCATGGGCCCATTAGCTCCCTAACGACCAGCTGGGGTAGGTTTCGGACAGCTGTCTTGCCAAACGTTAGCATCACCTTACCACCTATTCATCCCCCCCCCCCCCCCCGTTTTTCGAAGCCATAGAATTTGAGATATGGAAATCGCGGTTTTAGATATTTATTCCAAGCATTTGATTATTTTCCGGAGAGACCAAGATCTTTAATACCTCGAGCGCTGACGTTTGAATTGTAGTTTCTCTTAGAGAACGCGAAGAAGAAGATTACATCACAACAAAAATATAGCGTTTCAGGAAAACGACGATTACTCCGAAACTACTATACGGATCGTATAAAGAAGACCTGTTTTATGTTCCTGTTGAAATTTGCTATTAGATACATGTAACCTCGTTTTGTAAAGCAATAAGCATTATTCAGAATTATCTGTCAAAGTTGTGGTACAGAAAAAAACTGCCTTGTCCAACATTTCTATGTTTTTTCTGTAAATAAATCACCCTATACAAGAAATTGTGAATACTTTTATAATAATTATAATATGCTTCATTCAACCTATGACTTCGTTTTACTTATACCCATACAAAAATAAAAAAATATTCGGTGTTGAAAATCAACATGAATATTGAAGTTTTTGGTTTGGTTTGGTTCAATCATAGACTAAAAAATGGCGACTGTATGAAAAATAATAAACCAACTAGTTAACGACAGAGAATCTTCTCCTCTTTTCGCACATACCACAGGCCCTATGATTTATGTGAGGTATCAAGGGTAAATAATTGGAAAACATCGGCGCCGATCTCGGCTGGGACAGATGTCCCCTTTGCCGCTCTACGGTAATTTCAATTGTGGGACAATTGTCCCGTTTGCCGCTGAAACAGAGATTTGGCTGGAAAACCACGTGCATCTTCCACTTCCGCCGCGTGAAGGTGAACAATAAACCCGTTCCGGCTGACGGCATTTGCAATATAATAATATTTATTTAATTTTTACTCATGGTCTTTTGGGATATTTGATTCACATGGAACAATTAATTCTACAATGAGGGCCATCTTCTGAGATACGTAGTCAAGAGTTATATCTAGATAGAGAGGGTTGTGCAACCGAGACCAGTGGCGGTGCGAGACCACACTTGGACGTCGGCGAAATTAGGTTCGCGAGGCCTTTTTTTATTTCCCAGTTAAAAAGAAAACGTTAGATTTCATAAGCCGAATTATAGTGAAACTAATGTATGAGTAAACGAGTTTTGTTGCTAATCAAATGATGTTAAAAATTACACAAATAGAAATTAAAATAGACAAACTTTTCGGCTTTTGGCCTCACTGAACTTTTTCAGGATTATGTTATAGCTAATACTAGCCGCTATTTCAGCTTCAATTGATAGAATTGATAACGCAGATAGCCTCTCTTGGGTAATCGTGCTTCTCAAGTAGGTCTTAATCAATTTTAACTTTGACAAGCTTCTCTCAGCGGAAGCTGTACTGACGGGAACTATGAGCATGATTCTAATTGCTTTGTAAACATTTGGATATATTTCTTCCAAATTATTTTCTAAAATGTACTGAATGGGTTGTTTCGCGTCGTTGACAGAGTCAAGTGAATTCACTTTTAAAAGCTGTAGCTCTTCATATAGCTCGAAAGGCTGTATGTCACTGTTTTCGCCGTCGCCTTCCCGCAGTATTGTACCTAAATCATTACAATGCTTGAGAAGGTCCTCTTTTGATATCGATTTCAAATAACTAATATCATAAATAAAATCAAATTGATCAAAATATTCATTGAGCGCTTTAAATCGACATTCGGTGTCGACTATAATAGCATCTATCATTATTCTTAAAAAGTTAACTCTGTTTCTCGCGCGCGAACTTTCATAGTGTTGCCAGAGGACTCTGGATAATACCCCTAAAGTACTAGTCACTCACTTCACTCACGCAAGTGTATGAAAATTAATAAAAATAAATAAATAAAATTTAAATAATTTGTAAAACTTTTGTGGGGTCCCCTCAGGTGCGAGGCCGTCGGCGGTCGCCGACGTCGCCGACGCCTAGCGCCGCCACTGACCGAGACTTTCACAGAATTGATACTGCTTAGAAACCAAATTCACCTATAAAATCCAATTATAAAATCCAATCATAAAAGTGTAATAACTTTCTTTTTAACCCCTCAAGCGGCGGGTGTAAATCTTGCCCGTCACCTGTCATTCCTGAGAGTTAAAGGTCAAAAATATCGCACTTTAGAAAAACGATCATAAGAATGAAACTACTTGATGGATCATGAAAAGAAGAATTGTAGAATGATCGCATTAAAATTTGAAATATAAAACATAAAAACCTCATTTTGTAAAACAATTAGATAATTATGAATAATTATTAGAAAGTTGGAGAACTGAAAAAAAGCAAAGTCAGCGAATCGTTGATATCGAAGAATTCAGCGATATCGACGTTTTATCTCAAAATACGAAACCCTATCTGGAAATTGAAAACACATTTGTGTACGTTATTACATGCTTTACCAAATCTATTAGTTCGTTTTATTTATTTTCATACATATATCCGAAGAGAACCTACATAATATCCGAAGATAATGTAGCGTCCGTAGCCCCGTTGACACCGGTTTTCCTTGTTGTTACCGAAGTTAAGCAGCGGCGGGCGCGGTCAATACTGGGATTGGTGACCGCCTGAGTGTTTGACTGCGCGATGCTAAAAATGCCCACCTAGAAGATGGTGCCAATAGGCAAAAAAAAAAAGAGAAGCACAGATCCGAGCAATGGCAGCACTCGACTAAGTGCCATCACTTATATTAGCAATTCTAGACTGCGAGAAGCACGACTGAATAATCGTGTAATACAGAATTTATCCGTCTTTCTCACACATATCTAACAGGGGGTGGTTGCACTGTGATTTTGGTGTGTAAATTCAGTTCGTTGAGAGCGTGTCAGGACGTTACTGTCTTGATGGGTTAAAGATGTTTTCAAAAATATACTTAATTAGCACCCTGTACGATTTTGTGATCTAACGCTATGCTAAGTTTCAAAGCAATGCGATTTTGTATTCGAGAGTAATTTTCATTGGCATTTTGTATGAAGAACTAACCCTCTTTAGCAGAATCTTAATGTCGTCTATCTATATGTGAGACTTCAGACGCGCCAAAAATTTAAATTTGCATTTTTATTGTTATTGGTGTAAAATTATGCTCCGGATCGTTGTTTATATCCCAAAGGTCGAAATCGCAGTTTTTAAAAAAATTCTTATTGCAGTGGCACCTCGTAAGCTAGAGTGGATAATTTTATCCAGTGATAGCTCTTATGTGCTTAGTAGTGATTCCTCGCAAACCTTAACTCTTTCGATAGTCTCAATCGATAGTACAGAAAACTATTTTTTTTTAAACTTTGTCCCTTCAAACAACTAAAAAAAACATCTCGTGAACAAAGTTATTCAGTTTATTGCATGCCCCGTAAAGTTTACTTGTTGGCACTGACGAGGTCTCACATAGAGAGCGATATGTTTGGAAAGACACAGATTGATAATTCTATGATTTTATTACTTTTCTACAGACAGTATTAAATATCATCAAATTCATTTTTTATTATTTTACTCTGAATTTATTGTAATTTTAAATGTATTTCTAAAATTTAAATTTTTATGATATTTTTAATGATCTCTTTTTATTTCTTTTTGATGTAACTTAATGACCTAATGAATAATTTTAATATTGATACTTTTTTGTGAATTGTCGGTTAAATGGCACATAGGCAATAACTAATTTAGCATGCGGAGTACACATAGGATAATATTCTCTAACAAGAAACAATGTAAAAATAATATTCTGTAAAAAACGTAAATAAAAAATATTTAACGTAACATAAACACTACAAATTACCCTATTCCGGAGCCAAACGTAGCGCCGACGCTCTCCTGCACCAAAAAACAGTGTCCAAATCCAATATCGTTCAAAACCAAAGACATTAAATGTTTCAAATGCGCTCTATTGTAGATATCTGGTATTAAAAGTACGCAGCGGTACTTCGTTAATTCCTTAAGGGGTATCCCCAGTTTTTTCTCTATAATCCAGCTCCATATCGTGTGCAAATCGGCCAAGACGGACCACAGAGATCCTCCCATCCCGGAGTGTATGTTTAAATCGCCTCGCCTGTAAGGGAAGTGTATGTTGTAGTCCGCTTCCGGGTCTACAATCAACACTTGATCCCCGACGATACATTCGTCCGTAGTCTGTGGCCAGTCCGGAGCTTCGTCCTCTTCTTCTTCGGGGGTGGAGCGACGGTTGAAGGCGGCGATTTGTTGCGGGGGAGTGGCATAGCGGTGTGCTCCGTTTGATTGTTGGCACGATTGAAGAGTGTGCGAGATTTGCAAACGACATTCTTCTAATTCTTCGATGAGTTCTGCTGTTTTTGTTGCGCTCGGGGGCAGAAATGGGTCTCGATGGATGATTCCACCTGTGAATAATGTATTTATTTATTTTTCAAGAAACATACAGCACTTCGTTAATTATTACAAATTAGTCCAATGCTTCACGGGCCGATTGAGCCGTCGAACGCCGACAGTGCCTATATTCATTTTGCGTCGTTTAACAGATCCGCCCGTAACCGTTTCGGCCGGTCCCCATACATTATTATTATTATTATAATATTATTTATTCAACAGGCAGGCAGCTTAAGCTGATGCGCCTGAGTCCGTGCTTGCATTACAATTTCTGTGGAATAAGTCCAGTTTATTTTTAAATTCATTGACACTTTTGGCATTGATCACTTCACTTAGGAGAGCATTCCATTCGTTTACCACTCTACTGCTGAGGAAATGTATAATATAAATATATAATATGCATGACTAACAAGATTTAATATGCATGACTAACAGTATTTATTGACAAAATTGACCAAAAAGTTCATTGCAGTTTTTAGCGCGTGAAGGTTGGCTTCCGAAACGGTTAAGAGCCCTATCACATATTTTTTCCAGAAAGGCAAGAAAAGTGGATTTTTGGCGTTCTAATTCCAAGAAATGAAGAGATTTCTACAAACTTTAATTACTGAATTACCTGGACCATTTCTTGATGTTGACCATAGCGGCCTTTAATTTTAGATATAACGAATATTATTTACTTATTCAGCCCATTTTCCGAAAGTCGTTATTCGTAAAACGCTCGGAAGGCAAACTTTGACCTCCTTAATACAGTAATATCACTACAACGAAAACAGTATACTATTTTTTTTTATGTCCGTCATGTATTCTTGATGTACACTACGGCTTTATTTTTTCGTTTTTTGACCACATATCCAAGGTATACATTACTTACAATTACACAAAATTAAAAAAAAATCTTCCTGTATCATTCTAATTTTCTCAGAAATAAAATAAGATTCTTATATAATACTTATACTATATTAAAGTTCACTCTTTTAGCAATACGACATAATATAAATTATTGTCATTAGAAAGGAGAAAACACTGCAAAAAACAATTAGAAATTGTGTATATATTTGCTTGCGCAAGAGAAGAGCGCTCAGTGCCGCGGTTTTCTCCCAGGGTTGAATAGTTATTTATTTATTTATTTATTTATTTATCCTATCTTTTATAGTTACATCCAAAAAAAAATGCGTTCATTTTTTCAACTCATTTTAAAAGAATACCTACGCTATTTTGTAATAAGGCTCTTAATTGTTTCCTACAGTCCTATTCTATTTCCTTAACCCGTCGGATGCAAACAGTGCCTATAAGCATTTTGCATCGTCTGACAGATCCGCGCGTAACCGTTTCGGCCAGCCCCATATATATTTTATAAAAACATAACATACGTCACTAACAAGATTAATTACCAGGTAATAAGAAGAATTCATAAAAAAGCGATATTGTTAATATTTATTGATAAAATCAACTAAAAAGTTGCAGCGCAGTTTATTGCGCACAAAGCCTAGCTTTTCACCACTTAAACCGTGTGTGTAGGGTTTGCGATGATCGATACGCATCAATTGATATCTTCGCTGAATCGAACATTGGATTCAGAAATTTGTTAAAGAGGGCGATATTTAACACTTAATATTTAAAATTTAATAATTATTTAAAATATATTACCATTTATCTACTGTTTGCACTTGTACTTACCTATTCATACCAACGTACCTGTCTCAACTTCAATTTATCGTACTGGTAAATTTGTTAAAACGTGGACACCCATCAATTTAATGTATTTATTTTTTACTATGTTCCCCCTTCCCTTCCTGGTCCCTCCCTTCCTATCCTCTTTCTTTTCTCGTTTGTTTTTTCTTTCTCTTATCATTTAGATAATCTTGATGTTATCATTTAGTGGAAAATTGTCTTTGGTGTAATTTGTATATCTATCTTGTTTGGCTACTTACTTTTATACACTGTTATTTTCCTGAATAAAAGAAAATAAAAATAAACGATAAATTATCAAAATTTAATTGAATGAAATTACTATCGACTACATTATATTTTCGTTACAAATTTGATAATTGCAAGCAAGAATAATAGAGATAGGATAGGTAAGGAGAGGGATGGGATATAGGTATAGTTTAGTTTTATTTCATTTTGGCTCTCTCTTGTCTTTATATATTATACCTACTTCCTAGTCGCCAAGTGAGCTATGAACAGCCTCGCTGTTTTTAGGTTGGTTCATGTAAAATATGTCGATATCTTGAAATGGACCATTGTATGTGATCATCAAACAGTAAATAATATAGTTTTAGGAGAATCTAGTATTCAAATGATGGTATTAAAAATAAATGCAAATGGAGTTGCCATGGAACTTACCGACTGGTATTGGGCCCATCGTAATATTATTATTATTATGCTTCTGGGGATGAACGGTAGACCTCGGGCTGTGGTAGATTTAGAACAGCTGTCTTGCGAGCATTTACCTTAACACTCGTTCGCTCCTCCTTTGATACCATAAGATTTGAGATAGGGAAATAAGAGGTTTTAGATTTTTTTCTATGAAGGAGCTACCAGGGAGACCAATTAGGCCAGTCAATTGGCATGCAATAAAGACTTCGACCTTGCTCATATAGTTCTTATTCATACACGACTGCCCAAAAACAAAGGAGTGTTGTCCATTTCTTTATTCCACCATAACTTTTAAATAATTAAACCGATTTACATAATCCTAGCATGCTAGCGAAGGTTTGTCTCTTAGTTCCGGATAATTGTAATCGTGCTCGCACTCATAATCTATTTGCGGAGCCGTCCTCGCGCACCAACCTAAGTCGATAGAGTCTGCTTGTCTAAGCTTTGCGGCACATAAATGCACTATGTTCGGCAGCTCTTCAATGCCACACATCTCTTCGAGGTGTGGGCATTGCGCTACTTGTTTATATCAGAATAAATAATATAAATTGTTTTCATTCTTTATGTACTGTAAGTTTGTAAGTTTTTGCTATTCTTAATGCCTGTATTTGTATTTAATGCTTATTTAAACATGTTGTATTTAAACAAGAATCCTGTTTTTTATATTTATGTTTATATTGCTATCCTTCTCTATCATGGTTTAACCGACTTGGTCAACCTATAGTCCCCTGGCGTTATCATTGAGTCAACAACATTATGGTCTAAATCTGGTCACACTTGACATTTAGCTGAAGAGTTTACTATCGTACCTGGTTTTCGTCTCCTTGCGACGCAGTGCAATGCCTTATACGGTATAAAATCCGAAGCTCTTCCCACGCGCACATACAGAGATCCGGGATGAATTACAATAATATTCTGCGATGGAAATTGCGACGGCACAGATGCCTGCTCTTGGTTCACCGGCATTCTTGAAGTGCTAGCTATTTTGGCTAATTTCTAAACACAAGATTATAACCTCAAATTTTAAGAAAAAATGCTATCGAAGCATCGGAAGTAATGGAATATCCTACTTTGACACGTTTTTACAGAAAACTCAACGCCAATTGCACGTTTGAAAGTAATAATCGCGATTTAAAATACAAAAACAACCTGAGTGCCGGCAAACGACGCGCTTGACAGTTGACACTTGACAGTCATTTGTTATTGTAAAGCTTCCTGTGCACTAGATTCATCAAACGAAAATGGTCCATCCCCTAATTTCTATCTTGCCCTTCAAAACAAAAACAAATAAGTCCCAAGGTGCAGCTAAAACTCGCCTGTGGGTGCATAGTCAGCAATGTATATAGTCAATTTTTATATTTTTTATTTTATAAAATTATCCAAAACAATACAATTGATTTTTGCGAAGCAGATTAGATTGCATTTGTGTGGATTTTATCCCCCCACTAGATTGTATATCTGTTCTGGGGTGATAGTATTTAAGACTTCACTTTAATCATAGTGACTTCACTTTCTTTCTTTTTTTTTTCTTTTTTTTTTTCTTATTCATTCCGATTGTTTATTTATTCTTATAAATTTTAAGGTTATTATAAATATATAAATGTGTATATAAATAAAAAACTAATATTAAATAAAGAAAAAGAAAATATTTAAGTTTATAGATAAGTAAAATAAATAAATATATAGATTAATATATAACTAAATTGACCAATAAATTCAGTAGCCTAAAAAGGTTTCTTACTGTGCACATATACTTGTGAATTTAATTAATTAATATAATATTATCATTTTTTTTTTTAAACATAATCAACCGAAAACATATTTCTTATCAAGTATCAGGTGACAGATATGGACCGAAGTTTGATCCCTCAAATTATCGACCGATACCAGTACCTGATGTTTTAGCAAAAATTTTGGAGAAAATAGTAATTACACAACTCTGTAATCATCTAGAAACCAATCACATGTCATCCGAAAACCAATACGGCTTCAGATCCAAAAATGGGAACACAAGATGAGTACTAAAAATGTCAGAGCATATCACTAGGTATGTAGACGCCAACAAAAAGTGTATTACTGTACTTTCCGACCCCGCGCAAGCTCCCGACACAGTATCCCATGAAATGCTCCTAATGAAACTTGGGAAATATGGTATTACAGGTATCGAACTAAACTGGTTTCGCAGCTGTATTGGATCCCGAAAACAGCGTACCCGGGAAGGCGATTCACCCAGTAATAGTCTCCACAATAATCATGGGGTCCCACAAGGAAGCACTCCTGGACCGACTCCCCTCTCACTCTACACAAATGGGCTTTGTGAAATGGACGTTGACGCAGATATACTATCCCACGCCGACGATACTGCCCTCCCACTCGAATCGAATAGTTGGGAAAGTGCATACAACAAGGCAGCTGCCGCGATGAAAAGTGTCAAGGGCTGGCCTGACCACAATCTGTCAACGCCATTGCTTGGCAACGCCGTGGAAAAAGCTACTGAATACAGTGGTTTTTTGGCTGCAAGCAGGAGCTGATGGATGGCACATTGTCACAATGGCCAGGTGCCGGGGTGTGGCTTCGGTCTCGGCTGGCGTTGGGGGTGCCGCCCCTAATCCTAATCCTGAATCTCCCTCCCTTCTCTTACTTTTCCAGCACCTCAGACAGCATAGTAAGACAAACTCTCCCTAACTTAAAAGCTACTTTCCAAGATCTATTCCCACTGTATCTTTTCCTCCATTACTTATGTCTCATCGTCTAATTATTAACTAAATTATTCCCTAACAGGCATCCCTTCTTACGTTTATCCCTGTAAATGTCCATATTGTGTTTTCTATGTTAAGTACTTCAAACAGTGTTATCCTTTGTCCGTAGGTTGGCTACTAACCATAGTTCCCACCCTATTTTGTCAAAACAATACAGGAAAAAAAAGAAGAAAAAGTAAAAACGAACAAAAATTTGCCATATTGGCACAATCGCCAGCAACCAAGCTGCGTGGAATTGCCACAAATAAGAAGAAGAAGAAGAAGACTTCCCAAAGTACTTGTGGCAGCGTTGCAGGCAGTGAGTGTTTATATTGCCAATTCATATTTACGGAAGAGCGATTTCTTCTTCGATTTAATCCCTTTTATTTATCCAAGTTATCGCCGATTAGTTTCCACGCATCTTGAACTATGTGTATTATTTAGTGATTTTTATCCGCTGTTATTATTTAAATTTCATTGTTTTATTATTACTACATTCCTATGGCATAATGCATCATCTCGCGTTGCGCTGTAGGCCCTTTGATTTCCGCAATAAAAACCGCCACTGGCGGGAACGCCAAAGTTCAAAGTTATTCAAATGTTCTACGCACTGGTCTGCCAAATTACAAGATAACAATGGCAACGGGTTGTTCAATTTAGTAGACGAGGAAATGAGGACAAAGCTACTTCAGTGGCGTCCGAGAAAATGATGTGACTACAACTAAACTACTGATCCACAGTGTACGAGGAAAGCTGGTGAAAGAGGAGTCCCATCAACTTGGAAAGCATTACTCATCCAGTGGGGTACAATATTAATAATTATAATTATTGCACCTATTCCTATTATATATATATATATATATATATATATATATATATAGGTATATATATATATATATATATATATATATATATATATATATATATATATATATATATATATATATATATATATATATATATATATATATATATATATATATATATATATATATATATATATATATATATATATATATATATATATATATATATATATATATATATATATATATATATATATATATATATATATATATATATATATATATATATACTATATATATATATAGGTATATGTACTTGTATTCTTTGACTATAGCGCTTGAACAAAATTAAATAGAAGAAAAAGATAAATACAAGTTTTTAAATATTATCTTGTGTCATATTTTCGCTTAGCGCATTGAACAGAAACCACAATTCCAGGTGAGATTAGATAAAATAATATTCAAAAACAAATTAATAATAGTAAGGTTAAGGTAGAGAAGGCTTTACACTACATTTTTAAACAGTCCATTTTAACCTACCGTAAACGTCAACGTGACAGTGACAATTCACAAGTTTATTGTGGCAAAAATTCGTGCTGCTTTTTTTGTACGGATGGTCTTGTAATATCTCGTTATTTTTAAATAATTGACGCAAATCAGTGATATTTAGAGCTAGAAGTGTAACATTCAAAATGACGACGAGGAGTTTAACGGAAGTTTTCATCCTAATGCGAAATAACGCCATTCAGAGCAAACATATTTATTCGGAACAGGTAAATATCGCCCAAATTATGGTTTTCTCGTCGTTGTTGTTCACGATTACCTATTTTGCCGTTGATAAATACGTATTTTGAGTGGTTTTCGAGGATATTTTACGAATTTAGGTGTGCACATATGTGCCAGTCTTATATGTTAATTTGATGACTTACCATGAAGGAAATAATTGTTTTGAGATGTGAATTCGACGAACATCAGCTGTCTTCTCAAATCTTAATCTGAAATGTCTATTACCATTTTAACAAGTAACTTGTGACCGTTATGTACTTGGGTGTCAGCCCCTATTCACACAGAGGCTCCATATTTACAGGACCGTTTTCAACCCATCCGTCAATACTGGATGTGATGTTCACACAGCATACTCTGTCGGTTTCGTTCTCTGCCGATTAGTGCACCGCCATATTCTACAAGCAAAAATAACTAACCAACCACCATACATCGTAAAATATACAGCAAAAATAACGAACCGTGTCATGTGTGAAGGCACCCACACTTCTCCATACATCTTTAGGTACAAATCCGTTTTTTTTTACTGTTCCTGCATCCAGTTTTTGATGACAAAACAGAATGGCATATTTTATCGGATCGGTATTTTTTACTATATCCAGAATACTGTCGTGTGTGTGTACTCGCTCATACAATTCCATGCGCTATCAACGAAAAAAACGGACCTGTAAAACGGATCGCTGTGAGAACGAGCGGCAACTTGTAACCTTCTACGGTTTTAAACTACATCACGCACATATCTGATTCAATCCTGTGATGATATGTCATAAGTGATTATCTTGCGCATCTTTAATTTTATGTTGGTAGTGGATGTGCGGATACTTTTCTCGCATATTATTTTTTCCTCAAGAATTGGTGGTTTATTCGTCTATATTGCTGTGATCCCCAAGACGTATCCGGGGGGGGGGGGGGCAAGGGACGCGTCCCCCCTGAAACTTTTTGAGTAAAAAATAAAGTCGAGAAAAAATTGAGACTCAGGGAGAATCCGCGACATGTACCTAGTGTCAGGCACGTATCCAGGGGAGGGCGGAGAGGGTAGTTGGGATTTAACCCTTCGAGTAGCGGTATAATTTCATGGCAGAATTTATTGGAATTTCTTCCAATATCGCCGCGCTCAACAAAAAGTACTATAACTATGGAATTACTATAGCAATCATAAAAAGAATAACTGTACAATGATCGCATTGAAATTTTGTATACAGAATATTAAAATCTCATTTTGTAAAACAATTAAGTAGATAATTATGAACAAATATGAGTAAGTCGAAAAAGTAAAAAAAACTCGGCATTTCTAACTTACACTATTGTCTTACGGAAAAATACGGAACCCTATTTAGACATTATAAATACTAACGTGATCTTTATTAGATTCTCTATTAAAGGTAATATTTCGTTTTGCTTATTTACATACAAAAATATTTAGATATTAACTCATAAAAACCAGTAAAATTTTTGATGATTTCTCGGAAAACAAAAATGATGTTGTTTGACAATGGAATTTTACCAGAAATATCTGCGAAATGACGCGCCAAATTATTCTAGTGGCTGTCTATGTATCTATGGTAATAATAAGATATTTGGTATGGAATTTAGGATGTGTTCGAATTAGAAAATAATATTACTGTGCGCTCCGGGAGCAAGCCGCCAATATTGGTCGTTACGTAGACGGTGTTCTGATGTGCAACCAAATTTGGTCGTTACGTAGCCGAAGGGTTAATCCCCAGAAGTCCTATTTTCGTTTAATTGTAAGAGCAAATTCAAGTTCGGTATGTGCCACGCGCGTTGTGTCACTGAATGCCCCCCCCCCACCCGAAATTTAGGTCTGGATACGTGCCTAGTGAGTGATCCCTTCGAAGTAATGTCCCTGGACTATGATACACTTGTGACAGTTTCAGTCTTTAAAACATTTCCGGAAGGCACTCTTTGGTATGTCCTCCAGTTGCCGTGTCGATTTTGCTTTTTTTATCTCTTCTATGGACTCAAAACGTTTACCTTTCAGAGTATCTCGAGAATAGGGAGGTTATGGCATCAAATTCGTGTGTTTCTTGGTCAAAAAGTGAGTTGCCTCTCCAAATTTCTGTTCTTCGAATTTCCTTGCGTAAATTATGCAAAACTTGTAAATAATAATGTACCACACATATAATAAATGTACCACCTGGTGGTAAGAACTCATAATGCACAGAACTCATTCGTGGGATCATCAGACATAATCGTCTCTTCGCAGCCATCTTGAAACCGTTTTTACCATTCGTAAATCCTCCGAGTTGACATAACATCATCAGGAAAATCTTTCTTCAACATCTCTACCACTTCACAACACATAATTTTGGTTTTAACTTAAAACTTAAAGCATATTATTTGATCGATCATTTTTGAAAAAAATAAATTTGAAAAAATTGCCACGAGGGCGCTACTATCAAGTACAAAATCAATATGGCAGAAACTTACTGAAAATATTGCAAAGAATGTTAGTTATTGCAAACACTAACTATCAGTTCGATATCTCTGACATATCGCATATTGTCGATGTTGACTTTCGGTTTTATGTCATCACTGTCATACCTTCATAATTTTATATTGCAGAATTTTTCATCGGACCAAATCAGTTTGGTGCATATGGAAGATGTGGAAGCTGGCGGGTCTATAGGAAGGCGAGGAGCTGAACTCCGAGAAGACACCAGCATGCCACCGCCTTGGATAGATTCTCTTGAAGAAGCGCAGTATGTTATGACCAGGTAAGAAGTATTTTTTTTTTATTTGTTGTGTGGGGCTTTTCTAAGGTCTTTATGAGCCTTGTAACACTGCGACCATTGCTGATCTATTGTGTTCGCCACCTACAATAGTTCTGCACTAACCCTCATGTCATTTTAGAACTGCAACATGCTTTTGGCGCGAGGTTGTTTTACCTCCTCAGGTTGGAGGTAATGACCACCCAAGTGGGTGTATCTTTTACGCATTAGCGGGTCACACTCGCACATGAGGTGCAGGGGAGCTTCCTCTGCCCCTTGACAAAACCTGCACATTTTCGTGTCCCGGAGCTTGAGGTTGTACATGTGTTTGTTCAGGCCACAATGCCCCATGAGCGCCCCCACCAGTATTCGTAGATTGTTCCTATTTAGCGATAATGCCTCTAGGGCAGTCTTACAGTCGTATGCCTTAACCCTTGGAGTAAATGGGTATTTTCATGGATGCATCTGTCTCTTTTGCAGGATTTTCGGCGACATCGACTTAAAGTACTATAACTACGAAACTACTACACCAATCATAAAAAGAACAACTGCACAATGATTGCATTGAAATTTCGAATATAGAATATTGAAATATCATTTTGTAAAACAATTAGATAATTATGAATAAATATGAGAACGTCAAAGAAGTAAAAAAAACGCGCGACCAGATTTGGTCGACTCGTACTCAACGGATAATTGTTTCGCGACCAGATTTGGTTGACTCATACTCAACGGGTTAATTAGCACTTTGGAATGATTCAACCCTGGCGTGTTGTTCCAGTGGTTAAGGATTGTTCTAAACATTTTTTTTGAGCATTAGATTTGCAAGGCTTTTTGGTACGCCACAGCAAGGTTCGGGGCCGTATAACGCTCCCTTTGCTCCCGTCTTAGCAAGCTTGTCGGCTTTTTCATTTCCCTCGATTCCTGCATGACTGGGAACGCAGGTAAGAAATATGTTTTACCCGACTTGACTGGGTAAGATATTTTTCTCTTGAATCATTATAGATAGTTAACCCGTTGAGTATGATACGACCAAATCTGGTTCTGAAACAATTATCCGTTGAGTATGATACGACCAGATCTTGTTCCGCGTTTTTTTCACTTCTTTGACGTTCTCATATTTATTCATAATTATCTAATTGTTTTACAAAATGATATTTCAATATTCTATATTCGAAATTTCAATGCAATCATTGTGCAGTTGTTCTTTTTATGATTGGTGTAGTAGTTTCGTAGTTATAGTACTTTAACCCCTTGAGTATGATACGACCAAATCTGGTTCTGAAACAATTATCCGTTGAGTATGATACGACCAGATCTGGTTCCGCGTTTTTTTCACTTCTTTGACGTTCTCATATTTATTAATAATTATCTAATTGTTTTACAAAATGATATTTCAATATTCCATATTCGAAATTTCAATGCAATCATTGTGCAGTTGTTCTTTTTATGATTGGTGTAGTAGTTTCGTAGTTATAGTACTTTAAGGTCGATGTCGCCGAAAATCCTGCAAAAGAGACAGATGCATCCATGAAAATACCCATTTACTCCAAGGGTTAACTCTAGAAAGCTAAACTGTCATAAAAATTACAAGCGCGTTTTGTTGTTGTTTAGTTCCCACCCTTAACCTGCGACAATAAACATGCAAAACCAGTTCCATGCCTTACTTGGGCCGCCTCATCATTTAGTTTTTGTCACACTCCGTTTTGTGCACAAACAATTTGTGGGATTTTCCCGTCCGGCAAGGGAAGTATGACAGCGGTCTATTGCTGCCGCTGCAATAAGCCAATCTGCACTGAGCATCATGGAAAGTGCTGTGTCGACTGCGTTGAGGACTTGTAAATTTCCAAACTTGGCAAAAACGTATTCGTAATTATGTTTTTTGATTAATATTATTCATTATATAAAATCGAAGACTATCGCGGTTGTTTGACATTATAAATAGGATAGAAAACGAATTTACGAATTTACCAATTCTACTTTCCTCGCATGATCCGGGAAGCCATTGAAATAAGAAGAACCCCGAACTTTAACAGAGACGACGGTTACAAACTCTCTTCTACGTGGAACCCTCTTCTTAAAATGTTCCCGCCGCCGAACGCCGAACGCAAAGACGTAAAACAGGATACAGTGAGTGTTGTGTGCAAGACGGATTTTCAAAATTCCCGCGCTCCGAGCCCGGCCCCCCACCACCGTTATAATCTACGCAGTGGCGGAAGCGGTACGCGGCCTACCCGCAAAACAACGGATTGAGAGCTCTTCAGTCTACCCTGGACAACGGCGGCTGCAACGTCACCGAAACGTCGGGTGCTACAAATTTCACGCGGTAAATTCGTTTTCTATCCTATTTATAATTATTCATTATAGTTCAAATTTGTATCCAGAAGTATTTTTATTTAATTAAATTAAAGTATAGCTTTCTAAGTATAGGTAGGTAACAGTGTAGCTTTCTAGGGTTAAATAATATTGTTTCACTTGGACTAGGTAATAGCATTGATTATATAGGTTATTAGATTGCTCAATGCAGTGCTACGATTTGACTGCTAAGATTTTACAACAAAATGCAACGTGTGGATAGCACTCAAAGTTCCAAACATTGATTATCTTTTCTTTTGTTCAATATGGCGGCGTTTGAGGTATAACAATAAGACGGCGCACTTTAGATGGGGTCAAAATCCACCTATACTGTATTGTATCTCCAAATGAAACAATACTATAAAAACAAAGGAATTTTTAAATCATAGCTCTTACTATTTTACTATTATTTACATAAATATGTAAATTTTTAATTTGGTTTACAGGTTTCGATACGTAATATTTACACACTTTAAAGTACAGGTAGATTAATAGCTGGCATTCTTTCTCTCCGTATTATTTCTGTGATGTGATGAGCGTATATAAAAAATGCGATAGATGGCACTAATAATAGAATATTAGTAAACTGGTAAAGTTATTGTTTTTTTTTATAATCAATCAGTTTTTTATTTTTAAAAAACATTCATTATCAATGTTATTATATGTGGCCAAATAAATTGCTATCAGTTTCGCCTTTAATGCTAACAGCACCTGCTGCATTTCACTGGCGCGAAAGGGTTGCCAAATCGTACTATAGAGTTGAGCAATCTAATAGCATAATATATAATCAATGTACTATTTATGTTATTATTTATTTGTTAAAGTATTTTCATTTATCAACGTACTTGTCATCTGCTCTCCTCCCCCTTCTGGATTATGGAGATGTCGCATTGCTCGACCTCACAGAGGGGTTATCCACCAAAGTTGAGCGTCTCTAAAATGTTAGCATTCAGTATATCCACGGCCTCAGAAAATTTGACCACATCGCGCGGAGTACACGGAGTACTGCTACTCTCTATCCCTAGTCACAGCAGTGACTTCTTCTCATACTCTTTCACCATGCATGGAGCCTGTCTTTGGAATGCTTTGCTGAAAAATATGAGAACCGCGCCAAGCATAACAACTTTTAAAAACAGACTCAGAGAGCATTGGAAATCGTCCAGATAAGTTCAATTTTCCCTCCCATTTCCCTCCTTTTTAATCTTTAGCGTCCTTATAGGCGCTAGATTATTTTGATGTGGCAAACCTGTGCCCACAACGAGTAAAGTGTATATTTCTTTCTATCCTCTTTTATTTTATTTGTCATACTCTTTATATAGGTTAAGTTATGTAGTCTACTCGCAAATAATGTTCATACAATAGTATAGGTTAGCTCTAAAATATTGCCTGCAGGCAATAAGCTCGCCGTTTCTTAAGAATAAAGTGTTTTTATTATTATTATTATTATTTATTATTTTATTTATTATATAATTTATTGATTGATTTATTAAAGCTTAAGGTGTACATGTATTATGAATTATGTTTAAAATAAGTACAATCCCTCCTTTTCTAACCTTGTAGTGGGTCATTTTGCAAGAAATAATAATTATATTTTAGCGGATTATATTATTTATTCTGGACAGCAGCTTTGCTGGTACGTCCAGATCAGATCTTGTAAAGCTAAACAATATTAACAATATAATATAAACAATATTAACAAGTTTTTAGGTACAAATCGAGTCTGTTTCTAAATTGATTGACAGAGATTGCACTAATCACTTCAAATGGTAGTTTATTCCACATGTCCACCACTCTATTTGGCAGAACGTTCTTAAGAGGATTAGATTTAAATTTTGTACGGTTGAGTTATTTATTGTGACCTCGAAGTTTTGGGTTGACGTTGAATTTGTAAATATTCTTCAGTGTAGGTACATGGTAATAATGTGTTAGAATTTTATATGTCTCAATCAGGTCCCCTCTTTGTCTTCTTTGTTTGAGTGTAGTAATTCCAAATAATTTCAAGCGATCTTCATAATTCCTATTCTTCAGGCATTTTGGTTGCCCTTCGCTGAACCTTTTCCAGTATATCTACATCTTTGCAAAAGTAAGGGTTCCAGACCTGATAGCCATACTCAAGAATAGGTCTCACATATGCCTTGTAGATCTTGATAAAAAACCTCTATTGACAGGTGTTGGAAAGCCTTCCTTATTAGATAGAGAGTAGAGTTGGCTCTTTTAGCAATTGCAATTATGTGTTTCTCCCATTTGATATCATCAGTAATTGTTATTCCAAGATCTTTTTGTTGTTTGACTGTTTCTAGTTGGGCGTTTGCCAGAAAATATTTTTTGTTGGGGTTGCTTTTCCCGATATGGAGCACTACACATTTCTCAACGTTTAAGGTAAGCAACCAATCTTCCGTCCACGCTTTGATCTTGACAAGATCTTGCTGAAGCTGTCCACTGCATAGAATAGGATTGGCGAAGAATTTTGTGTCATCGGCTCTGCGATGTGATTGAGGCTTGAAGATCCGTAATATACAAGGTGAACAAAACTGGACCCATCACTGACCCTTGGGGTACACCACTGGCTCTTTGTTATATATTTTTTTTTGTTGATATAGTTTGTTATATATTTTTCTAAATACTATTTGATTCCCAAATAATAATAAAATATACTGTTTCAGGCTCCGCACGAAGATATCAGCTCTGACGCAGGCACACACTCAGCACCTTCACCGACCTACCCTAGAAGATGGAGGGCCCGAAGAGCAGCTCGTCGGTCGCCTTACCAGTGAAATCAGCAGACACTTCAATATGGCGCATCGGTTGGTGCAGACCATCAAGGCACAATGTAGACACGGTGAGAAAGTTGCAGATCACAGTAAATCCAATATTGTATGGAGTCATACGGCTAAGGGATCGTCCATTAATCACATGAAGCTTGAAAGGAGGATCACAAGGGGAGAGGGGGGATAAGATAATATTTTTTTTGTTGAACGCGCAATTTCTAAACCGAAAAACTGCGCTTGATCTTGACTCGCCGTTGCCAGTACAAATGGGAGCTAAGGGGCCCTTGCTGAGTTGGCCACGAAGACCCATTCTCTTCAGGGTTGGTCACACTCACGGGTCAAAACCCATCCGACGGCCTCCACGCATGAAGTGCGAGCCTGGGCAGGATTCTGGCCTTAGGGCTAGTTTCCCCTAGGAATCAACCTTCTGGCGCTTCTGGACGGTCTGCTCTTCTGGACGGTGTGGCATAAGCCAATCGATTGCGCACTCTGACTAACATATTGAGATGTCAACCACAACGGGCGAACCCGTCACCGCAGGACGTTTTAACGATTCATCGTTCTATCGACCGTGCAGTGAGCGTAGAAGACTTTGGACATAACAAATCCGACGTCTAGCTACGCCACAACCCGTTAGAGACCAACGCCTTACCGCGAGTAGCCAGGTATGTTACCTGGCGGGCGGCACTCGCGCCCTAACTACCAATTGTGACCAGATTTCTCCGGTCTCTCGATTGGTTCCGAGTTCGAGGTCGCTTGCGCGGTCCTCTCCCTTACGAAGCGGTGAAACGGAGTATACCGAATCTATCGCGGACCAAGGCGTCCTTTGCCCGACTCTGAACCGGGATCGGATGGCCAATGGTCATTTCAAGAGCAGTCGCCGTAAGGTAGACAACTACCCCCGCTCTATAGGAAACAATACAGTTCCCAGACTCCCCCGATTGTTAGTCGGAGAGCACAATCGATTGGCTTGCGCCGCTCGGTGCGCAGACCGTCCAGGAGCGCCAGAGGATTGATTCCCAGGGGAGACTGGTTGACCCAGTGTCCTACCCAGGCTCGCACCCCATGCGTGGAGGCAATCGGATGGGTGTTGACCCGTGAGTATGACCGACCCGGAAACAGAATGGGTCTTCGTGGCCAACTCAGCAAGGGCCCATTAGCTCCCAAACTCTGACTAACAGTCGGGGGAGTCTAGAAGCAGTACTGTTTCCTATAGAGTGGGGGTGGTTGCGGACCTTACGGCGACTGCTCTTGAAACGACCATCGGCTACCCGATCCTGGGTGAACAGCCGGGCAAAGGATGCCGTGTTCCGCGATAGATTCGGTATACACCGTTTCACCGCTTCGTAAGGGAGAGGACCGCGCAAGCGACCTCGAACTCGTAACCAATTGACAGACTGGAGTAATCTGGTCGCAATTTGGAAGTAAGGGCGTGAGTGTAAGCCCGCTGGGTAACACACCTGGTTATCTCGCGGTTAAGGCGTTGGCCTCTTACGGGCATGTGGCGGAGCTTGACGGTGGCCTGTTTTGTCCAAGTCTACTGCGCTCACTCCAGGGAGATAGAACGACTAATCGTTAAAACTTCCTGAGGTGACGGGCTCGCCCGTTGTAATTGACAACTCTAGTTGCCAGTACAAATATATGTTTTCACATGACTAAACCTTTCCTTTATTATTTTTATGCCAGTGACCAACAATCTGCAACCTTAATGTCTGCTTCGGCATTATTACCACGGTGCTTAATTTTCCAGAAAGAAATTAGATTATATCTGTATCTGATAATTTTAAAGAACCACTAGGAACCAGGAAAGCGAGCAGAGCGATACCTCTCGGCGAACGCCTTTAGTTGGCGTTACGCGCGGGTGGAGGTGTTGGCTTGTTTGGATATCTGCATCGGCGGAGTAGCGGCCATATGCAAGGCCTTAGGACTCGAGACGTCGCTCGCCTCGATTTCAATTTTGTTGTAAGAAAAGATACTATCTGTATACTGTGATGCCGCTGTGTTGAGATTTGTTACGAATTCTCTGCGAAACTGTGGCAAAGTGTTTAGGACGACCGATCCTAAATTGTAAGGTTTTAGATAGGAATAGAGCCGGGTTTGATTCCCGGCTCTATTTTTTTTCGGAAGGAGTTGATTATTTTTAAGAGGTGAAGCGGAGATTTGGCTGGGAGACCACGAGCGCTAACTTCCACCGCGTTAAGGTGAACAGTGAAGCCGTTCCGGGTGACGGCATTTGCGAGATCATGGTATTTATTTAATTTGTACTCGTGGTCTTTTGGGTTATATAAACAGTTATATCTAGACTAGTCTTCTTAAGATCTATCCTTGTGATATTAGCCAAGTTTTATTCTTACTGAATTTGTATTTTCATGTTTTTCATATACGCAGGAAACAAAATGGAGCAAACGCTGACGCGAAACGTCATCAGCTCCCTAGTCTGCATGCTCCAAAACCTGAGCAATTCGTTCCGCGCCGCCCAAAGCAACTACCTTAAAACCCTAACCAGTCGCGAAGATAGGGCCAACGCGTACTTCGAACTGCCAAACTTCGACGAGCTGAACATGAACGACGAATTCCTGGCCGGATTCAAAGACCGGATGGAGTCCGGAGCGGGGCCTTCGACCAGCATGAAAAACAGTCAGAATTCGAGCGCTTTCTTCGAGGAAGAGGACCAGGATATCGACGTGCTCTTCCAGAATCCTGCTCTCTCCCAGAAACAGATTTTGCTGATACAGGAGGAGAACACCAAGATGGCCGCGCAGCGGGAGGAAGAAGTCAATAAAATTGTTCAATCGATTTTAGATATAAATGATATTTTTAAAGATTTAGCTAACATGGTCACCGACCAGGGAACTATACTAGATAGGATCGATTATAATATTGAAAACACGCAGTCGCAAGTCCGGCAAGGTCTGAAACAACTACAGAAAGCCGATTCTTACCATAGAAATAATAGGAAAATGCATTGCATATTTATTTTAGCCGGTAGTATAATCGTTGTGACATTTTTATTAATATTTGTTTAAGTCGCGGAAAACACCGGAAAACAAAATATAAGCATTCTAACATTCAGAAAACAATCTGCAAAAACTAAAGAAAAATGGCTTCATAGAAAGTAATATTATATCTAACGTTAAAAAATGCCAAAGTTATTTATCAAGATTATGGCATTATATTGCTCAACTCCATAGTACGTTTTGGCAATCCCGCCGGCGAAGCGCAGGTGGCGCTGATAGCATTGACGGCGAAACTAATAGCCGTTTATTTGGCCATCTATAATGGATGTTTTTTATAAAGGAGTCATTGATTATAAAAACCCATTATTTAATCATTGATAACAATAATAACATTCGATTATTAGTGCCATCTATCACATTTTTACATAGGCTGTTCACATCACAGAAAGAATATGGAGGATTCTGAATAAATTAAAAATTACATAATTATTACCTATTAAAATCTGTATACCAAATAAAAAATTTGATATCTTTATTTAAATAATATTAAAATAATAAGAGTTATAATTTAAAAAATTGTTTCGTATTATATTATTATATGAAATATTTTATTATCGCCGTATAAAGTGCCTATAATGTTATGTCGCGACTCGCGAACGCTGCCATATTGAGCGTAGGAGAAAATGAATCAATTTTTGGGACTGAGCGCCATCTACACATTGCATTTTGTATTAAAATCCTACCTGCCAAATCGTAGTATGACATTGAGCAATCTTATACGCTGTATAATCAATGCCGTAACACTTTTTTTTTTAAACTACGAATTTTAATTTGAATAAAAAAATAAAATACAAACGGAGCTGCCATGGAATTCACCGACCGGAGTCGGGCCCATCATAATACTATTTTTTTTACACTTCTGGGGGGTGAGCAGTGGATTCCGGACTTACGAACCGGCTGTGGTAGGTTTAGGACAGCTGTCTTGCCACATGTGAGCGTTCACCTTACCACCCATTCACTCCCCCATACTACCTGCCGAACTTATACTCGTCCGAATAAATTTGAGCATATTTCGTGCGGTGTAAGATTTGACCTTGGTGGGCAATTTTAATGCAAAAAAGTGATAACCGGTCATCTTCCACTCCGCTCTAGCGTATTGCCCTGTCTCGTTCACAAGAACTAATTTCCGATTTTAGTTCACGAAGAAACGCAATCGAGCCCATAATGTAATAAACATTTGCTTAAGTTTAAAATATGTTAAAATGGGCTCAAATTTCTCCTAATAAACTTTTATTACTAATCTCACATTAAATTACACCGTTTTCCTGATTTGGCCCTGTCCTTACATACGTTTTTGGCTTCATCCACCATTGTTCTTCTCATGGATTCTCCTAGTTTAGCTTTTTTTTACTAATAAACTTTTAAAATAAAATGATATATTTATTGGGAGCCAACTTGGGAGATGTAAATTCCCTAGTTTTTTATTTAAATATAAAAAACAATGTTACGTAACGCTTTGTTCAATCCCCCTCCCGCACCTCTCTATCCTTGTTTAGTCGCGCATGCATGTGACATGTTTCTGAATTATTATACACAATTAAAGAATGATAAACGCGCATGCGCGACGACAAGGATAGAGGAGGGCCCTTATGCAGATATCTCTTTCTATTCTGGACCAGACTGGAGGATGGAGAAATCATCCAAATCTAGTAGTAAGGGTGCGAGGTTGGCAACTTGTTTTCACATCACAGTGCCTCGCAGTGAGGCGTTTGACACTTACGGGCTGTTGGCGTAGCTTAACTGTGGATTTCATTATCCATTGTCTTTACGTTCAATCCATAGAAAACAGAATGGCTCAATCTCGTTATAATTCCCTGGGGTGGCAGGTTCGGCCATAGTAATAGACACCCCTTGCCCAAAATCGATGTTCTCATTTTAAATCAGTATTATTCAGATGTAACGTATCGATGTATTTTGTCTAAAAGAATGTGCATATATTTGGGTTAGATCCTAAATGTATATATCATTTAATTTAGTTATTGTTATTATTTATTTGTTAAATTCTATGTATTGTAAAAATGTGAATATATAAATTATATTATTAGTAATTTTTATAAATTATTTAATGCTATCGCTGATTATTGTAATCGTAATAAAGTTTAACAATTATATTGTTATATTGGTCTTTCCTGTGTTTTTTTGACATTGATTATAAAGTTACACTGTATATATAATCATTGATTTTATTACACTATAAAATCAATGATATAATCAATGATATTGCGTATCATACCTTATTGGATGAACAATGATTTACGTTATACATATATACAGGTGAGTTTTAATTAACTGGCATCCTTTAAGGGGGTGAATCAGTACAAGTTTATAAACAACTTTTAATTTAAAAAATGAGTTGTTGTTTACTGTTTTAAAAAATAGTTTTAAAAGCATTGGTGACGATGCGCCATCTAGCGGTAGGTAAAATATCGCTAATATTGTTTATTAGCGATATTTTAGCCACCGCTAGATGGCTCAGCGCACTCGAACGCTTGTCAAACTTTTATTTAACAGTCAAGTTCTTCAAATTTTAAAATGTAAAAAAATATATATTTTTGTTTTTTTTTATATTAACCCTTAGAGTAGCGCTACAATTTCATAGCAGACTGCAGCAATTTATTGGGATTTCTTGCAATTTATTGGAATTCGTCGCGCTCGACAAAAAGTACTATAACTATGGAACTCTATAGCAAGCATAAAAAAAATTTACTGTGCAATGATTGCATTGAAATTTCGTATATAGAATAATAAAATCTCGTTTTGTAAAACAATTAGATAATTATGAATAAATATGAGAAAGTCAAAAAAGTGAAAAAAACTCAGCATTTCAAACTTGTACTTGCCTTACGGAAAAATACGGAACCCTATTTAGAAAATGTAAATACTATCGTGATCTTTATTAGGTTCTCTATCAAAGGTAATATTTCGATTTGCTTATTTACATACAAAAATATTTAGATATTAGCTCATATAATAATAATAATAAAAGCCTTTATTCGCTGACCGTATTATACAATTTTGCCTTATGTGGTAAAACAATATATTTTATTATTTTTTTAATCTAATTTTTAAATAAGGTATCATAATATTATTCTTCAGCAGCCAGTGTTTTGGTCAGGTTGTCCTTCGACATAGGCCTCCCCCATTTTCTTCCATTCATCTCTGTCCCAAGCCAATCTTCTCCATCCTTTTGGTAAGTCATCTTCCCATCTTTTAATTTGACGTCCTTTTTGTCTTTTCCCATTGTTAGGTTATATAAACCAATATTAGCTCATATAAACCAATAAAAATATTGATTTCTCGAAAAAAAAAAAAATAACGTTTGACAATGGAATTTTACCAGAAATATCCGCGAAATGACGCGGATATTTCTGGTAAAAGACGATATTATTTTAGCGGCCGTCTATGTATCTATGGTAATGAGATATCTGGTTATGGATTTTAGGATGCGTTCGAATTAGAAAATAATATTACTCTGCGTCCCGGTAGCAAGCCGCCAATATTGGTCGTTTCGTAGTCAACGGTGTTCTGATGTGCAACCAAATTTGGTCATTACGTAGCCGAAGGGTTAAACGTTGTTTACCTGCTTGTACTGATTCACCCCCTTGAAGGATGCCGATGTATTAAAATGTATACTGTATATCAGTGGATTACGTATATACATATATTAGTGGTTTTCAAACTGTGCAGCGGCACAATGGTGTGCTGTGAGTATTGTCCTGGTGTGCGGCCTAGTTTTTGAGTAATTCTTTATCATGTAAGGAATTGCAACTTTTACATTTGTGGACTTACTCAGCAATGTAATTTGGAGCACAAAGTTGGCTTTTGCAATGAAACTTGGAGCACACAATTTGTTTAAGCATCTTAATAAATTAAATGCAAGTATGCAGAGGTGAAAAGAGTTTGCTGATATAAAGGTGATGTAATGAAAGGTTTTTAATTGAAAGGCTCTAATCGAGGAGTACTGAATACTGTGCTGTGGTATCCGAAGGATGAGAAATTTATAAATAAATTCTGGTGACTACATGTTCGCTCAACATTCGAATAAAAACTGCGGAGCACTCGTATTTCTTGAGTCGATGCGTGCACCGTCTCCATTTGAGCAGTTGCAGATGCGCGGAGCAGATTTGATACGCGAACCTAATGGATACCCACAATAAGACTTCTTGTCCACGACATGTCTTTTCCACACGGCCCTGTGGCATAGTGGTTAGGTCGACTGATCTTACATTGTAAGGTCCCGGGTTCGATTCCCGGCTGGGTCAACATTTTCCGTTGGGATCAAATTAACGGAATTGCATTTTCAATTCTGTCGATCGAATGCAATAACAAGACACACACTTAAAGACATGTTACATGCACACATACATATAACACGTCATAGTAGGGTTGGTTGTAAGAGATTGTCATATAACAATAAACCCGCCCATTGTGACATTTTCACAATAAAGAGTATAAACAAACAAACAAACATGTTTTTTTCAACATACGGCGTTAGCGCGCCGTAGAAGATAACGTGACCTCTTGTCCACTGCATGATTTTTACGCAGTACGACGCGTTAGGTATGTACATTTTATAAACAACTTCAAGTTGACACAATAATTGTTTGCCGTGAAAACGTCCCGTCCATAGACAACACTGGTACAAATTTCATCGTAAATAAATACATGTCGCGGAGGGGGAATACGGTGCATACGGCGGCGCCGTGCCGTGTTTCTACATTGTCCGTTGACAAGTTTCCATATTGATCCATGCCCCACTGACACAGCGAATAAACCATGGATTTTCAGTGAAAAAACCGTGCGAGGACAAGAGGGCAACGTATTTTTATACTTTCTCATACATTTGAAATATATTTACATAAAAAAAATACCAAAAATTAGCATTCAGTGAGTCGAATTTTATCGTTATTCGACGATTGGAAATCGTTCATTTTTAGTTTTTAAAAACCGGCTCGTTTACCAGAGTGACTTAACTCGGAGTGACTCAACTTTCTTGGTGACTTGACATCAGCAAGGAAAGGTTAAAAACGACTACTGCATTATGTACTAATGTAGCGGGTACCGTAGACTAGGAGTCACTATCTCCACAATATACCCGTGAGAACAGTAGATGCACTCTCGAGCGACAGGGCGTTGCTGGGATAGGGTGTGAGAGAAATAAGCACAGTGGTACGTCTTGACGCACTTGGTTAGCGTTGCGTAAGGTTGGCGAATTTCTCAAACGTTTGAACATCTGCATTGGCGAAGTATACATGTGGCGGCCCTTGGACTTGCAGTGTAGCTCGCTTCGTTTTCAATTTTGTTATAAGAGACGCCACTGTCTGGTATACGGTGCAATATCACAATCGTGAGTAGCTACAACTATTAACAAAAGAGTGAGCTGGTATTTGAGCAGCTGTCCATGTATTTATATAATGATGATTTTACTACAAGAACAAAAGAATAAATGGTCCATTATTTAAAATATTCTCTTTATTATTAGAAATACGATTAACATTTATTTTAATTTAATGCTAGACAGCGTCATTGCCGTTTCACGCCGACAATCAATGGCACTAAATGTACAAAATGAATAAAAAGTAAGAACATATGAAAATAAAGCGTATTGCATCAAAAGAGGCCACATTTTCTTATCAATTATGCTACGTACGTATTCCTAGTCTTTATTCTTCATGTAGAATTCGTTGAGATGTTTTCTATATTCGGCAGGATTCGCCCATAGGTAGGATGCGTGCGTGTTGAGCGGGCTGTGCACGTTCGGCTCACCTAGAAGACTCTGAATCGAGAGCAGGATAGTCCTTACGTCGTACAACGCCGACCACTTGTCTTTGAGGATATCGAGGCATATGGTTCCGCACACGTCGACATTGGGGTGAAAGCATGGCGTGAGGAATTTCACTTGCGGCGCCGAGTACGGATACGAATTGGGGAATTCTAAGGAGAGACGGTATTTGTGGCCTTCGTAAACGGTCTCCCGCGGCCCGCATATGGTTCCCACCCATTTGAATAGGTTTTCTCCGTCGGGGAAGGCTGATATACCTTTGTCAACGCTGCGCATTAACTCCAGCAGCTCCTTTTGAAGCCTGAAAAAAAAAATACGAGTTTACTATGAATTCATCTTAACCCTTGGAGTAAATGGGTATTTTCATGGATGCATCTGTCTCTTTTGCAGGATTTTCGGCGACATCGACCTTAAAGTACTATAACTACGAAACTACTACACCAATCATAAAAAGAACAACTGCACAATGATTGCATTGAAATTTCGAATATAGAATATTGAAATATCATTTTGTAAAACAATTAGATAATTATTAATAAATATGAGAACGTCAAAGAAGTGAAAAAAACGCGGAACCAGATCTGGTCGTATCATACTCAACGGATAATTGTTTCAGAACCAGATTTGGTCGTATCATACTCAACGGGTTAAACAATACAATACTAAGGGTATGAATTCATCATCAACAATACTAAGGGCTGGTATTGTTGAAGATGATAAGCAATCGAGGCACTCAAAAAAGTGACTTTAGTACCAAATTATAAAAAAGTGACTAATAACATTAATTTGAAAAATCTATAATTCATAAATTACAAAAAAATATTTACTGCCTAGTGCTACTCATGAGTAAGCACTAGGCAGTAATATATTGAGCTCGATTATATATTGAGCTTCGAATTTTATAAAAATATAATATACATGACTAACAAGATTGTTACGTAACAAGAGGGAAATCATGAAAAAACAATATTGTTAGCATTTGACCGTTTTTGATGCATGCGTCAAATTTATTACTTTCGCTATTTATTACTTTCGCTATGGTATTATCTTACGCATGTGTAAGAGAAAAATACATGAGAATCAAAAAGCGCACAAGCATACCTATAGAGATACGACATCATCTCGTATTATACATCATTTTCTCTATCAATTCAAACAACACCGTTCCGCACAATTCGTTTGGATGCAAAAAGCCGGAAAAATTCAATGGGGGGGGGGGGGTTTGAGGTTGACTGTGCATTGCAAATTCACCAAAATTGATATACCTCTAAGAGTATGTGGTAGGTCACCTGATCTTACCAGGTTTGATTCCCGGCTGGGTCTCCATTTTCTATAACGCTGCGCGTACAGACTTATGAAAGATAATATACAATGTAACATGAAAGGAGCATTTTATCAGTGTGGTCGCAGCGCGTGCACGAACCGAACATGTACCTACTCGCATCTGTTTCCGGCGCGCAAGCGTCGTCAGTCTGCTGAGAACACGCCATGTCCATACCTGGTTCAGTTCGTGCTCGTGCGCGTCTCAACATAACCCTCCGCACTTGGCGCTCTGAGCACACTACCCCTTTGTGTTCATTGAAAAACCGACAAATCATAGATCGCTATGCGCGCGACTTGAAATGCTCGTAGCATGCGCATGAAATGCACATTTGGCACGCTCCAGGCTTCCAGACTATGACAATTTGTTACAAAGTGTATTACATTGCATGATACATTACACTAATGTGGATGGCGTATTCTTTCATTTCATGTTACGTTGTGTAAGTCTGTACGCAGCATTAGGATAAAATCAACAGATTTGCATTTTAATTCTGTCCATCGAATGCAATAACAAGACACACACTTACACATGCACATACAAATATAAACTCTTCATAGTAGGGTTGATTGTAAGAGATTGTCGTATGATAAGCCCGCCCAAAGTGAAATTTCACAGTAAAGAGTAGAAACAGACATGCTATTCACATTTTTTTAACTTCACCTGTTCAATGTCATTTCGTATTACAAATCGATTTATTTATGCACTCGCTATTAAAAAGACGTGGCTCTGGAAGCAAACAGTAGTGAAAATGCTTACCGTTTGGTCACAGCGTGGTTATCTTTGAGTTTGATCGCGTCCTCGCTCTGTTTCGAGGGATTCGAAGAGGCAGAATAGTGCGGATCGACATTTTGTGCCATTTTCGTTAAGAAAAGCCGTTAAATTTCTGTTATTTGTCTTTCCCTCGTTAAATCAGCCAATTTTCCTCGCTCAACTCACACTCAACTGGGTACTGTTTTTTCCACAACCGCAAAATTTCAAAAATTTTCGAACTGTCAAACCTGAGGCATCGAGCATGGCGTCCATATGACGCTTGATTGTTTATGGTAAAATGTTGATAAAATATTTAAATAAATAAAAAGGACCATTTTTTAAAGTATCAAATACTACAATAGCGCATCTAACAACTTCCAACCCTTAAATAAGCCATAATTTGCAATCTAATAATTAAAAAAACGATAATCAGTAAGGTCTACGCGAAAAAGGCAAATCCATGTACCTACCAAATCAATAAAGTCTAATATCTACCTATATTCTGCTAATTAAACATCTATATCAACGGTCTTTGAATATACAGAGAATGGGTATTTTGGGTCCACTATATAGATATGTACCAATTGAAATATCTTTTTATATAGAACATTTATTACATACTAGATCGACTGATCTCAATGGAGAATGTTCACTAATTTTTATTTTTTGCTCTCCGTATTGTCTTCATATAAAAAAATCGCGTGAAAAAAATATTTCGATACGTCAATTAGTTTTAGAGATATGGAATTCTAAATATAGATGCGCAACGCTAGTTTCCTCCGCCGGCGCTCGCTGCGTGTGACGTCATAGTTCAACACTCGCTCAGTCCGTCGCGCGCCACCGTACGGTTTACAAGGTTTCATTAGAAGATTACGCTAATATCTTTTGAATTGTCTATTCCAAATAGTAGAAAATCGCGGTTTGTGCCAAATTGTAAAACCACAACCACCAATAAATCGAAAAAGATGTTTTTTCTTGTTTCAATGGATGTCAAAATGCGATTAAAATGAATAAAAGCTAAGAAGAGGTTGGATCTATGTGATCCTTTCGAAACATTAAACATTTTTCAACAAGATTGTCACAATAGTGTTTATCGTATTCATGCACGTCTACGTTCTTCGAGGTTCAAAGTCCACGTGTGCAATACAAAATGGGCCTTTCTTTGCTCGGAAACGTGCATTTGTGTTTGTATCTGAGCATAATATTTCTTGCCTAATTTTCCATTATTATAGTACATACTAATAATGTTGTCCTTGTACGGACATTTAATTTCTACAACAGTCATTGGTAAGCCCATAGGGCGATCGACCAATCATAGGACACTTTATAAAATCGAAGACTATCGCGGTTGTTTGACATTATAAATAGGATAGAAAACGAATTTACCGCGTGAAATTTGTAGGACCCGACGTTTCGGTGACGTTGCAGCCGCCGTTGTCTAGGGTAGACTGAAAAGCTGTCAGTCCGTTGTTTTGCGGGTAGGCCGCAAACCGCTGCCACCACTGCGTAGGTTATAACGGTGGTGGGGGGCCGGGCTCGGAGCGCGGGAATTTTAAAAATCCGTCTTGCACACAACACTCACTGTATCCTGTTTTACGTCTTTGCGTTCGACATTCGGCGGCGGGAACATTTTAAGAAGAGGGTTCCACGTAGAAGAGAGTTTGTAGCCGTCTCGTCTCTATTGAAGTTCGGAGTTCTTCTTATTTCAATGGCTTCCCGGATCATGCGAGGAAAGTAGAATTGTTCCTTGGATAGAACAATGGGATTTTGAAACTGCATCCAGTGGTTACTTCCGCTATCCAATATATGTTCGCAGATCGCCGATTTTTCTCGCTGAACGTTTTTAACAGCTTTGATGTGTTCTGTCAGTCGCGTGGCTATGGGCCGTTTCGTTTGTCCAACGTAGGCTAGACCGCAGCTGCATTCGACTTTATACACACCCGGGGTTTGCAGTGGTATTACATCTTTTACAGGCCTCAAAAATCGAGCTATATTTTGGGTCGGTTTGAAGATCGTTTTTATATCGAATTTGTTTAGCATCTTACTTATTCGATCAGTCACGCCCTTGACGTATGCTCTTGATCTGCTCTTGATCATAGGACACTTATTGTTTAAAATAAGACCAGATCCCATTATCTTCAGGTTTTTGACTCGCGAGACTTGATTTATGACATTTTTTTCTAATCTTTTCTTCTTTTAATACCAGCAGTTTCTTTAAATGTTACGGCGCCAAATACTTCTTTAACTAGAGAGTCATCGTTTGTTTTGCACTGATATACTTCGTGCATTTTTGAGGCTGTTATTTGACCGAAGCGCAGATAAAACCACAAATTAGAATGTGATTGGGATATTGTAGCCTCTTTTACTCGAAGACATCGTGATTCCGTCATTTCTATTTTACAAAATGTTCAAAATCCACACCGTTTTTTTAAAAAAAATGTTTAATTAGGTAATGGATAGACACCTATTCTACTTCTTTTTTCACATACCTACTGTGCGAGCGAGCACTGTAATTGAAGCTCACGAAGTTTTAATACTACTTTGTCGAAAAAATCATTTTCATTCTGCTCGACTTAACGTGTTGTACCAAAATGTTTAGCCTTAATCACGTTCAGTGTAGTACCGATACCTGAGATCTTAGATTTTTACCAATAACACTTAATAGAAGTTGTCGAAGGCTCCTCGCTTCGATGATTTAACCACATTATAAATGTTACGCCATGTTTACAGCCACCTTTGCTAGCGGCACAATCTTCGCAGGCTAAATTCAAAATTTCTTCGGCCTTTTCATCGCATTATAAACTGCAACGGTTTCGCACGTACACGATGTTCTGGTGCGATTCTACATTTAATTGTACAAATATCACCTGCTCGTTTAATTTGTTCGTAACCAATATTATCATCTCTTTTGCCGATAGGTAACAAACAAAAAATATATATAAAAAGACGATTCACGTATTTTATTAATGACATAATAAAAAAACGTTTAGTATATCTGTCTGATTCACTGTATTCGCAATAAGTTAAATTGTTTAGTAAAAGTTTATTAAAAAGAATAATTAGGTATGTAGGTACTAACATTTCACTATTTATATATTACACAAAACAAAAGATTTGGTAGGTACCTACTTGCGCCGCGTTTGCGAAATCGGTCATTATATGGTATCGTTAAATTAGATTGTCAAAATAGCTATGTCAGGCGGCCGACAGGTATATTAACTTACTTTCGCATTATTACTCCTCGCATTTCAGCGATAAAATATCCCTATTGTTCGAAAAATAATGGGCTACCATAAATCTATCTATTTTAGGTAGATTCCGATTGCCCTTTTCAAATCCTTAGTCCATTGTACTGCTTTTTATTAATTGAATACATTCCATTAACGAGAGCGCGCGAGCGATCGGAGTGTTGGAAAATGACGTCACACAGTAGCCGGCCGTCCGAGCGCCGGATTCGATATTTACGGGATTTTAATTAAATGTGTGCAAAACAAAAACTACTTGGTATTTTTGAATGAAACAAAAACTAATGTTATTTGTATACATATAAGCTCTAATATGACGAAGTTTCAAGCGAATTTGCCGACCCAGTAACATTCTCCATTATGAGCCGTTTCTGAGTTGTATCCTATTAAATATGACTAATTACCTGCTATTCCCTAGGGCACCTAACACATCCAGTCATTGTATTTCACCATTGTATGTAACACACCGTCGCAGAATATCCGAAACTATATAGTATAATACATACACTGTGTGGCTACAAACTACATATTTCTAAAAATGCTAGAGTTTGTAACCAGTATAGGCATGTAGGGAAAATACTGGGATATGTTGCTTGAACCCTGCAATGTGTCTCATGAATCAATTGCCGCTCTATTTGCTGACGTATGTATGTACATGTTTAACCGCTCGAAAGCCAGCATCCGAGAGCATAATACTGAGCCGTAACTTTTTGGTCGATTTTATAAATGCTAACAATATCGCTATCCCTCTTGTTACCTAGTAATTGACCTTGTTATTCATGTGTATTATATATGTAATATATATGGGGGCAGGCGAAACGGTTACACGTGGATCTATCAAACGACGCAAAGTGCCTATAGGCATTTTTTTTATATATAAATTGTAAATAAATAGTTTGTGTCTAAATTTACATAGGTTTTAGTTCATTTTTAGCAAAATATGATTAATATAGTACCGTAAAATGGGGTGAAGTGGGCCTAATTTAGGATATTTTCCCCTCATAACTCTGTACATTTTAATCCAATTTATTTACTTATTTTAATATAGATAATAAAATGAATTATGAATAAACTAACGATAAGACAACTTCGAAGGGTAATAAACAAAGAAAGTTATTTTTTTTTTTCGTGTGCCCACTTCACCCCAGGATTGTGGTGAAGTGGTTCATTCGTTATAAATCCCTAGCCTGCCTACTTCACCTAAATAAACCTCCAAAAATATGTTCTTCATAATAACATCATACTATTTTTAAAAAATGGGGCTCCTGGGTAATTAAACATTTTTTTTAATAAATAAAATCTACAACCATAATTTTCACACAAAAAGCATCATTTATTTAGTAAAAAATATGTTTATTCTATTAAAAAAGCGTCTTATATGCTACTTTTTAGACAATATTAAAGTTCCCTTTTTTCAATTCAGCAAAAACTAGCCTTCCTCTTCTTAATGACTTTGGTGTCTTCAACGTATAAAGTATTTTCTCTTCGCCAACATCATCAATATCGTCAATATTAGGATATGTAAAGTAAGTCAATTTTATACCAACTATTTTTCTTAAAAACATGACCTGGTATCGTCCTTCATTTTGTTTTACATCAAGGATTTTTCCAACATATTGCTGATGGTGTTTTTCTGTGTCATAATTCACCAAAACATAGTCGCCGATAGATAATATCTCCGGCTCTAGTGGGTTCGGCAATTCTGGTTGAGTTGATACAGAAGGAAGAGGATCATTTTCTTCATCCCTTGATTCAGAGTCTTCTAGCGGGTCTTCTAAAGGTAAATCAAGAGGATCAATGTTAGCATTTTCCATGCCCTCCTCTTCTTCGTTGACGTAGACTACACTTTTTCCTGATTCAATTTTTAGTCGTTTTCCTCGTTTTTTCGGAGCTGTTTTGTCTCCTCTTCTAGCATTTTTCAGAAAATCCATAAAACTATCAGTAATGACTGTAGCAGTGGACATCGATGTAGTTGGATTCGGAGTTTTCGGAAAATCGGGTAATTTCTCGAGAACTTTGTGGCGGTTCAGAGGATGAATGCCTGTAGCTTCGAACCCACTTTTTATATTGGTAGATTTCTGAACATCCAATTCATTCAACGTATGTTTTAACAGTCGTGGAAAATCAGATTTCGGAAGAACTCCTCTGTTTTTTGTTTTCCATTCTAACAAAACTTGCCTCCACTTCTTCTTTAGCGGCCCGAAAAAAGCCACATCAAGGGGTTGGCATAGATGCGTAGAATTTGGTGGCAGTAGAACAAATCTTATATTGTTACTGTTGCACGCTTGAAGGACATTTGCAGAAAGATGACTTGATAAATTATCACCAATTAATACTCGTGGCTCAGGCTGTTTTTTAAAATAGGGCAATGCTATTTGAAAAAACCAGTCTTCAAAAATCGGGCCATCAAACCAACCACTTTTATTTCTATTGTATCTAGTCCCATCTGGTCCATTCTCAATCCAGGTTGGGTACACATGCTCCGCTTTATAAACCACATACGGAGGCAGTAGTATCCCCGAAGCGGCAGCTGCCATCATTACTGAAATGCTAGTTTTGCTGTGATCAATTATATTTTCCGGATGTTTTGCACCTCTCTTCACGATATATTTCTTTTTGCCTGGATCATCTGAGAAATTTGTCTCGTCGTAGTTAACAATTGAGCTAGGCTCAATACCTAGAATCGAAGCACCCAAGTTATCAAAGTACTGATTTATCATCCCAGTTGATACCTCTGCTCTCACTCGTTTTATGTTTTCTCCAAATCGGACGGAGAGATTTTTGTGACGTATCAAAAACAACCGCACCCATTCATTACCAGGCATGTTATTTTTAAAAAGGGTTACACCTCGGCCTTGGCGATCTAAATAGCCTTTAACGACTATTCGTATGTCCTTCGTGCCCAGAGGAAACCCCCATTCAGCACATGCCAGCAATCCTTCCACGATGAACTGCTCTTCTTCATCGGATAATACTGTCTGACCACCATATTTTCTTGTTGAAGTCCTTTTGATCTTCTCTGCAAAGTGGTTCTTGGGATTTTATACTTTTCCGAAACACCGCGTTTCATCTCAGTCAATGCCTCTTCCAGTTTCTCGTTCGAATACTCTGCATAATGGGGCCCATCGACCCTCTTCTTGTATACTCTGGGCATGTTTTTACGGTGTCCCACTTCACCCCACAATGATACTGCAAGTGGCCCACTTCCCCACCTGAAAGTTGCATTTTTATTTAATTTCAAATATTTTGACAGACGTCCAACCGATTTGATTGGCCATATAGCGACGCATTAACATGAACATTATGAACACGCTAAGCCAATAATACCGGTCACAACATAATCAGACTAACTTGTGCAGTAGTTATAATATGGTCAACGTTCTTTCCGGAGTTTTAGGCGTCAGAACGAATAATATTTAATTTTATGAAGCACAGAGACAAACACGTGTGCATGCGTTTAGAAGTTGACAGGTACTGTTAGTTGTACACTGACAGGCGAACAAGAATCATTGCGACCGTATTTCAGATGCAACTGCTGAAGTGGTCCATTAACATTTCTGTGGCTCACTTCAACCCATCATGTCCACTTCACCCCATTTTACGGTACACTTAATAGTAAACTGAATAGTAGGTACTATATGAGTAATTGATAATGTGTACAAACCCACACACACAGGGGCGTAACTAGGGTGGGACAGGTGGGGCACGTGCCCTGGGCGCCATTCAAAGGAGGGCGCTAAAGTTCTCGCAAATTACTTCATCTACTTCAACTTCAGATGAGAGGCGAGCGCCTTAACCGCTGGGCTACCACTACTCACACCGCTGGGCTACCACGACTCACGAAATTACTTATTAAACTTAAAAATCAAAATAATTCGTATTCGCGCGCTGAGCTTCCGCGAACGAGCGCAAGGGAACGAATGATGGGTGTGAGCGAGTGAGACGATGGCACCCGCGCCCGCCGCCCGCGCCACCCAGCAAGCAGCATTCACAAGCGGCATGTTTCATTTCATTTCATTCACTCGGCTAACGCTCTATGATACGGGCGCATTTATTGTTGCACATTCGACTCGCGAGCAAGCAGCGTGAAGCTACAGAAACTACCTACTTGATTTGATAAGTTAAATTACTCGACGATAGTGTTTTAAACAAACATTGGACTTACATTGACCGTCATTGACGGTAAGTAATTTAGTACCTACATACATAAATTTATTGAATTTCTATTTTCTGCAGTAGGTAGCACGAGGCGCCGGCCGGGGGAGGAAGGGGCGCGCGATTGATGGTACTCGTAGCGTAGGTTAGGTAAGTATATGTTAAGGCGACGTACTACTTAAAAAATAAACCGTATCTGAGTTTTTAAGCCCCGCCTACTTACCCCCTCCCCTCGCGACGGGGCAGGTGTTTATTATGTTGACTCATCTCGCAGCGATATTCACTCGCTATCGATGTCTGGACTAAACACACTAGGTATACACTATTGCAATGGGATTTATATTTTGGGATTATGCAAGTGTCATGTACCTACGCTGGAGAAGAAGGCTACGCTTTATCATCATCTAAACTTGAACATTATATTACTTTCCCGGCTGCCACTGGTAGGGAAGGTGTTGTGATCGTGCGGAAAAAAATGTTTAGATAACGACAGAGATGTCCATTTTGAGGTCCACCAAGATGATTAAGACCATTTTCAGAGAAATGTATGTCTGTTTGCCTGTATGTAATCTCTCACGATAACTGCCGAGCCGTTGAACCGATTGAGTTGAAATTTGGAACATAGGGATAGTATCACCCTGGTATGCGCCCATTAGATTTTGGCTGTCAACTGTTTAACCAAACTATCACTGTCAAAAATTGACAGAAGCCATATCTTACAGAATTTCATTTGCGATATGTCATTTGAATGCCCCTGAAAAACTGTATTAAGAACAGTCACCTGTCACTAATTAATTTTCGACATTTTAAAATTATTTTAAATGGTGATAGATGACAATTGGAGAAATGCCGTTAACTGTTTTGGATACAGTTGTCCAAGGGCTTTTAAATGACATAAATCGCAATTCATGTTCCGTGAGATACAGCTTTAGTATTTTTTTGATAGTTGTAGTGACAGTTTTTGATAGTATTTTTTGGCAGAAAAACATTTAGCATCGAATTAAAAAACAACATTGTGTATCGAACTATTTATTCGCGGTATAATAGTTCTTTGAGGAGGACATAACGACACCCATCGCCTTGTACATTATCATTAAATAATTATTTAATTAAAAAGTAATATAATTTATTTTTAGATACTGTAAGCACATCATTGTAAACTTTAAAGAAATACACATCATTAAAAATAAATAATTATTAATGAAAATATAAAATCATTAAGACAAAAAATCATGAAGACATTTCTGGTTGGCAAAGTAGCCTGTTATTTCTGAGTAGATACATACATATTAAATGTAAAGAGACGAATAAATACATTTAAAATTGCGCAGTACATTTGAGACTTCCTTTTTGTAGCCTTGACAGTGTCGGTTTGTAGTGGTGCGCCGACTTTTGTAATTAAAATTCATCAAATGATAATACATTTTCAAAAGCCTGTTCATCATTATTAATTAGATCTGTACTCAGCACAGATTTGGAATATCGTGTACTTTTCGGTGGCTCTATATTGCTTGTGCTTTGCTTTGGAGTGTTATTGGCAAGTACATTCTCTGTGAGTTCTTTGCTCACTTTGTGATGGAATCACTGAAAACTAACAACCGCTTAAGCGTTGGACAAGGGAGAGGAACCGATTTCTTTCGTTTTATCGTGTCGTTTCTTTTATTTGCTTCTTTCAAAGTGTATTCAGGCTCCTTTAAATCCATATTCCTTCATACTCCTGGATCGGTAACTTCAGGTAATACACAGTCCATATAAAAACAAACAAGTTTTTTCCATGACATTTGTCCAAATCAAATCATCCGTCTGTATATATTCGGTTTTGAGGAGATCGTTTTTACCAGACCAAAATGTAAATAGGCACACTTCCTTTCCAGTTATATCTATCGTTCCAGTTACAGTTTCTTTCCAGCACACTTTCTTTAAAGTTATCCACAATACCACAGATAGTTCATACCTTGTTGAAAACTTACGTTTTTTCGTTCCTCAGCGATTAATTCGCAATTCACGCACGTTTGAGGTCTCTCGTGCCAATACCAACTACGGGAAACATTCCATCGCTTATGGGCTGATATGCACGTACGACTCTTGTTTCTCCACCATCGACATTTTCAACCTCAACCAACCGACGTTCGTTAAAGAATTATTCAAATCAATTGCACCTAACGAGCTTGTTAATACCTATAGTAATTAGTTATATACTTTCTATACAACATATCAGTAGCTACCACAAATATTTATAAATATCTATAAATATTTATTATATATCTATAAATACCAATATAACATCAATAAATATCTGTATCTATATATCCACTATACGACCTATCTATATCTTTATTTATATCTATATACATATACACATACCATCGTCTAACTCCTTCTTCCTAATCACTTCCAATTCCCTACCTCTCCCATCGGTTTTCTATATATTTTTTATATTTAATATGAACTTTGTTTATTTTATAATTAATTTTTAAGTGTAATATGCTGAAATCCAAATGTGTAATAAACGATTATAGGCGTAATGTTTTTCTTTTTTTTCTACATTTATGCACACGTATGTATATAATAAAATAAAAAATAAATAAATAAAAAGAAATTATATATGGACCTGTCCTTGAACTTGAACGTACCAGTGATGTTTGATGCTGATTTCAAGTTTTCCATCTTTCTGTTTCCAAAATGTCACTTTTCTTTTTCTTGTCGCTTCCGTTAACCAGATTCTATGCGCTGTAATGGGAAATTTGACTTCAAAAATATAATCATCAGATATTCCATCTGGAGAAGCTCCCAAAAATGGAAATTTAGGGTCAATGAATAATCCACATTGCTGAATTTCCACTTTTTCTAGACATATTTTTCATTCTAGTGCAGTTGTTTCATTTTCTTTTCCATGGCAAATTGATGCTACGTTGCTCAAATCCCATTTTCAGTCATGGATTTAACTAAATTGGCAGACGTAGTTAGACGCAGTTACCATTTTTCTTCGTAATTCCAACCACTCGCTGCTTTCACCTTGAATAACCGTAAGTTTTTCAATTCGCAATCGATCATTTTTCTATTTTCCAATTCTTGAAATAACAGAGCTTTGCTTTTTTCGAATATTTCTGATGGAACATCGGGTTGGTTGCAATGTTCTCCATAATGCGAATTATTGTTTTTTTTCTTCAAAAAAACTTTCTGCTTTTATTTCTTTTATAAAGAATGGATTTACTTAAATGCCTCTGTCTTCTTTATTCCACTTTTGATATCCTGCCAGAGGGACTTTTGCCTATATATTTTTTATGTAATCTTGACAGTGGCTGTTTTGTATTAAATGATATAACTGCCGCATTACATCGCGCTTGGTAAGACTGCTTTTGGATGTAATTTGTCCTCTTACCACCAATAAATTTTGCAATGATGCCGTTAAACCTTTCGAGAACATTACTATCTACATCATGAATTAGGCTTCTTGCATGTATTGCTACCTACGTTTTAAGTTATGTAACGTATTCTTTCCCAAATAATGTCACCCATCAAACAACTCATTGCATCCAGTGTTTCATTTTCCGACAAACAATTTTAAAAACTTCTACATTTATCATGGTTTCCAAATGCATCTATCAGGGCGTTCAAAATGTCATTATACAGGCAATCAATTTTCTCATCAATTGAAAAGTTTTGACATTTATTGTAAGCTACTGCTGATGTAATATTACTTCGCATTTTTAGATTTTTTTTCACAGACATTACAAGTTGAATAAAAGCTTTTAAAAAGTAGATACCTACGTTTTGTTTTTTAAATTACAATTCTGCCTATCTGACGGTTTTCTATATTAGAACGGTCAGAATCGTAGCCTAATTGTATATTATATTTATACATAGTGTATAGCTCTGTCATATGGCTCTAACGCAAATGTATTGGCATTATTTACTGTCCCCTTATATACACACATTTTGACTCGCAGGAAGCAAGCTGAAGTGGCGCACTTGTTTTAAACTCGCATAAGATCACACCGGTCGTAGGTTCAAAACCTACCGATATGTATATTTTTTTTTTGTTTTTATACATAAAGAAACATTGTTATCAAATAAATGAACACTTTTTATTAAAAAAAAGTAATATTGTAAATAAAAAAAAATAAATAAAATAAAATAAATATTAAATATTATTTTACTTATTATTGTTTCTATTTTTCAACATATGATTTATCATGTTTTTAAACCTCTTTCATTTACACGGTGAAATAGCCATCTAAAACCGATATTTTTTTACTTTCACATCTCCGATCCATCGAAATGTCAATTTGGTAATAATAAGTCATGAAACAGAGCGTCGCGAACGCAACCGCATATGTCGGCCTTCGAAGCCGAAATGAACCACGTTTCTAAGAGCCAATAACATTTCACTATAAAAGGTTGGCTGTTATGCCATTTGAATCAGTAATTGATCCCTACATAAGAACCATATTGACCCAATGTCGCTTGCGGCATTTTGAATGCCAGCGCGTCGTCGCGAGAAGAGCGCGCTCATCTCATTGTATGACAAAAATAATATAAACGGGCTCTGCAAAATATTATTTTTAAAATACACTGATATTTTATTTGAAAAAAATAATCGTCAATACTACAAGTTTATTGTACATAGTTTATGTAAAAAAAAACAAACTTGAAAAAAAACACACAGTAATAAGTAATATTTAACAGTGAATATGGATGAAAGTTACACTTTTTATATATTTTTTTTTAACAAGAAAAACTTATTTTTTTAAATTTATGCCAAAACATCCCTCTTTACAACTATTGTTAAAATGCCGTAGTATTTTTTTTGAGTTTCTTGATCGTGCAGTTTAGTGTGAGGCACGTTTCAAAAAATGCTCTAAAATGAAAATTTCCTGTATAGCTCCCAGATTTAATTATTTTCCTCAATTTTCCAATACTTTAAAAAAAATCTGAAATAGCTATCTACTTAAGAAAGGTACCGTGAGTTACGATATTTTTTTTTTGTTGGCTAACATCATCAGTTATTTCAGTATGACTGTTCAAAAATTGCCAAAAAATGTAATTTTCGAAATTTACCTACATCGTCGCCTTAACGTACGGTATTTTTGGACAAATCTATTACTAACACAACACAGGAGAATTTAAAACTACGGGATTTTTCTTCACGTTTGATGTCGGTGTGTTTCATAATTCAATGTATTTTCAATATAATACTTTTCCAGTAGGTACAGCTTTAATAAACAATTGTCGGACTGAGAGAAATTTGGATTTCTGATCCTTATAATAAAGCTGTGTATGATGATTGATGAAGTACATATAAATTTTGCCGTATTCCTTAAAATAACTTATAATAAAATTCAATTTATACGGGTGTAACCGACCGTCGATCCTTTTTTTAAAACTACGTAATGTATATTCGATAAAGATCAAGTTTTTTATATTTTTTTTCAATTTTAAATCCGTAAAAATTCCGGATGAATTGAAAATTTACTGTTTTTGGACAATAATTTAAATACGAATATCTCGTAAATTACTGATCAAATTTTAATGAGACTTTCACTATTTGAGATGACACGTTACAAACTCCATGAGGTTAAAAAAGGATCGACAGTCATTTACACCCTGTAAACTAATATTATTATAATTATAATATTTAATTAATTCTAAAAAAATATTATTATTAATTCATTACGAACACAGTTGCAAAGGTGAAGGAAAACACTATAAGGAAACCTGTGCTCAACATAAAAAAAGTGCACACCTTGTTATCATGAAAGTGCATGAAAATTACCTTCCATGTCCACGAGAGAGGCCCGTGTAGAGCAGTTACCTATGTTATTGGTATTGGTTATTTGTTTTATATTTTATTCAGGTTCCCCCAGAGGCGTCACTCCACAATAATACCAAGACAATATGAAGCGATTATTCTCAAAGAAAAAAGAATGTGGGGCTGAAGGACGGAAAAGACGAAAATTGCAGGAAGAAGAAGCGAAAAAATCTAGTAACTACTTCAAGAAGTATATCGAAAAGTCCGCTACATGTTCTAAGAAGTTTTCTACATCGAGATCTAAAGTATCTAACACTAATGCACCACAAGACGAGGAGGATATCAATTTAGATAAATCTGAGTGTGACGAGATTAAGAGCAATAAGGCCACGAGTTCTAAAGCTACTGAAGAATTTGAGAAAAACATTAGTATTTCAGAAGTAGAAAATTTTGGTGGGTATACTGTGGTGGATGATGTCGAGAGCAGCAAAGGAACGAGTTCTAAGACTAAGCCTACTGGAGATTGTTACGAAAACATCAGTATTTTAGTTGATGAAGAAGTAGGTGGGAGTGATGTGATTGATGATGTTGGGAGCAGTGGGGCTACGAGTTCTAAATCAACTGAAAAAGTTGAAGAAATCATTAGTATTTCAGTAAGAGAAAATGTTGATGGGGATGATGTGGTGGATGATGTCGAAAACCCAATTACTATACCAGAAGTAATTAAACAGCGTGATATTGGACTTCTACATTTTGATAAAAAAACTGGGAAATTAATTCTGTCAGATGTTTTGAAAATAGAAATAGTCAAAATGGGTTCAAAATATTTTCAAAACAGTGAGGGCCCTTTCCTACCAACAAATAACCGTTGCATGAACAAAAGTTGGTTTAAGAAGAAACTAGGAAATCGTGGTGAAGAAGTGACTCGCTCATGGCTAGTCTATTCCCCGTCTAAAAAATCTGCTTTTTGCATCTGTTGTCTTATCTTTTCAAAATTAGATAATCAGTCTTCATTAGAGCATCAAGATGGATTTAACCATTGGAAAGCACCTGAAAGGCTCACTATACGTGAAAATGCAAACAACCATCGTAAGTGCTTCACCCAGTGGAAAGAAATGGAAATAAATCTTGCAGAAAATAAAGGGATTATTGACGCTGAAATTCAAACCCAGATCGAGACAGAAAAACAAAAGTGGCGTAATGTATTAAAGAGAATCCTTCACTGTATCAAATTCTTGGCCACTCAAAATCTTGCATTACGAGGTCACAGGGAGTCACTTACTACATGCGATGGATCCGAATCCAATAATGTTGGCAATTTCCTTGGATTAATAAAACTTCTGGCAATATTTGACCCCGTCATGAATAACCACCTCACTCAAGTCAAAAATCATCCTGGAACCACATCTTACTTTTCCCCTCAAGTGCAAAATGAGTTCATTCATCTGATGGCTACTACTGTTCGCCAACGATTATTGCGAAGCATTCGGAAATCAAAATACTATGGTCTCTTATTTGACTCAACTCCTGATCAGGCACATCGTGAGCAGATGTCAGAAGTAGTGAGATACGTAGAAGTTGATTTTGAGAGGAAATCAGTTCGTGTTAGAGAGTCCTTTCTTGGTTTCATCCAAATAAGTCAAAAGGACGCTGGAAGTTTAGTTGATGAAATCCTTAAACAGCTAGAAAAAGACAATATGGATCTACAGGATTGTCGCTCACAATGTTACGATAACGCTGCTGTGATGGCTGGGCACAGAACTGGTGTTCACCAAAGGATAAGTGAAAAGAATAATCTGGCGATATTTGTGAATTGCGATAATCATTCACTCAATTTAGTGGGTGTACATGCAGCCAATCGGGATGCTATGATGGTCACGTTTTTTGGAACTATTGAAGCTCTCTACGTTTTCTTTTCTGGTTCTACTTTGCGGTGGAAAAAACTCAAGAAATCTATCCCTGTGGTTGTAAAATCAGAGTCTGAAACGAGATGGAGTGCAAGGCTTGAAGCAGTGAAGCCTGTTAACAAACATCTTGAAGATATGCTGAAAGTTCTCGAAGAAATGACAGAAGATGGCAATCAAACTAGTGAGACGAGAAGTGAGGCAAGACTTCTATTTAATCGCATGTTATCCTACGATTTTCTGACTGTTAGGATTTTGGAACAATGTACTCGCTTCTATCGACCGTGTTCAAAAACGGCTCCAGGATCCCACTATGAATTTCCATAATGCTGCCTTAGATATAAAAGCACTTCGAGACTATTTCTCTAATGAAAGAGAGAGGTTGGTTAATGATGCGCTCGAGAAAGGTTTCAATCTTTGCCAGGAATGGGATATAGTGATTGAAAAGCGTCAAAGGCGAAAGAAACGCATGGCTGGAGAGAATGCTATGGACGCTGGGTTGACTGCAAAGGAAGAAATAGAACGAGTGATGAAAGCATCGCTGGATCGGATTGTATGTGAAATGAATGAGAGGTTCACTCGTTTGCATGAAACTGACGCCAGATTTGGTTTTCTTCTAGATATAAAAAAACTGTGTTACGGCGTTGATGACGACGACTACTTAAAAATGAAATCCAAAGAATTTGGAGATATATATGGTTCAGATGTTAACGGAGAACAGCTATTTGAAGAAATCCTGGACTTTCGAATGCTAATATCCACGAGAAAAAGCATAAACCTCAAGAAATCTGAAGATCTTCTTGAATTTATTGTTCAATACGGAGACGAGAGCGTCTTTCCGAATCTGCGAATTTCAATTCAGATTATGCTTACGGTTGCCATATCCATAGCAAGTTGCGAGCGATCCTTCAGTAAGCTAAAATTAATACTTTCATATTTCAGGGCTGCATGGGTCAAAAAAGATTATGCGACCTAGCTTTGCTCAGTATAGAGCGAGAAGAAACTGACGAAACAGATATCGAAAGTGTTATAAATATATTTGCGTCTCAGAAGGCAAGGAAGGTACAATTTTAAGTTTAAGAATATTAAAAGTGCACTTTCAAGGACAAATTTAATTGTGTGTAAAGCTGAAAATAAAAATATGTTGTAAGACTTATAACTGTTTTCATTTTAGCATATTCTTTTTTTTATGTTATATTTCAATAATTTATGGAGGGGCACATTTTCAATGCTTGCCCTGGGCGCCATTATTGATTCGTACGCCCCTGCACACACACACTTTAATTAAGCAATAAAACCCTCAAAATAACTTTTGGATGATATACACAGGTATATTATCATGTACACTAATCATTGTATCCGTTGTGTTAGTGCTGATGCCGATGATTCACTATTATTGGTAGGCGGAAGGAGCGGATTGATTCTGGGAAAATGTAACTAGCTCATCGTATCTTATTTGCTAATAAACTATCATCCCCCCGAATAAATTTCAATTGATTTGAAGGGATTAGTGCAAGCTCTGTCAATTAGTTAAAAAAACAGACTCGATTTGTACCTAAAAACTTGTCATTATTGTTCTTCACTAGCGTTACAAAATCTGATCTGGACGTATCAGCAAAGCTGCATGTCCAGAATAAATAATAATAAATATTATTATTTGACCCTGTAGTCAGATTAGTGGATTTACATACAGGAAAAACCATACAACCTATCGTCTTAACCCAACGGCTTGGTAACATTTGTTATTATGTAGATATTTTATTGCTGCAATTGATGATGGCTTTTCTATTTCCCATCCACCTCGCTAAATAATGTTTCTCGATCATTTAGTTGTTTAGGTACTTTTCTTATTATTCGTTACTAAACTAAACACCGATTCGATTTTTTAATTTTAAGGAAACAAATTTCAATAACAATAATTACATTTTTGAATGGTATTTATTACTTTTTAACAGATGGTAGATTATTATCAATAATGATGAAGCCTTCCTACGGGGGGGCGCCAGTTTTGCATGCGGCAGTCTTGCACAAATGTCACTTTTGACAGTTCCAAATCTGTTGAGGGCAGATTTGCAGGAGGCAACCTTGCAGGCGGCAACCTTGCAGGCGGCAACCTTGCAGGCGGCATTTTTGCAGACGGCACTCTTGCAGAAAGCAAACTTGCATACAAACCCGAAGTTAGCAACGTTTGAGAATGGCGCATTAGGACATGATTACATGAATAAAATAATTTTATATATTTTACAAACCAAAAATAAAGCAGTAAAGCGGTCATATGTTATTAATTTTAAATTTAGAAAAATAAGTAGCAAATTATCATGTCAGGGTAAATTAAAGTGGTGAATATTTTTACCTCTCCACATTTAATTACCGGCATCCTTGTAGTGGATGATTCAGTACATCCACTACAAGGATTAGCTGTACAAATGTTTTAAGTTTTTCTGTTAGGTTAGGTTAGGTTAGGTTTTTCTTTCCCTAAAATCGAAGTGACATTAATTACCGGCATCCTTGTAGTGGATGATTCAGTACATCAAACTAAACATTAAAAAAAATGTTTTAAGTTTTTCTGTTAGGTTAGGTTAGGTTTTTCTTTCCCTAAAATCGAAAGTTGATTGCTGAGATCCGCGATGGAGAGGACACTCAAAGAAGTGGACTGGTTTCTTCCCTACCCTGACATATGAAAACGTGGCTTTTGTCGATTTCTACTCTGGTAACACTAAATTTTAAATACGATGTTTTGCTTCTAACTTCATTTTCTGCAAAAATGCCGTCTGCAAAAATGCCGACCCTCGAAACGTCAGTTTGACATTTGCAAAACTGCCTTCTGCAAGATTGCCTTCTGCAAAACTGCCGCCTGCAAGAATGCCGTCTGCAAGATTGCCGTCTGCAAATCTGCCTTCTGCAAGTTTGATGGGACCCTTCCCCACTACGTTTACTGTTTAAAGTGTTGCCATGTTAATTTGTCAATGACGTCACCGCCAAATTTGACAGCTGACAGCCATCAGACGTCCTGCCTTCTCGTTTTGTTTGTGTCTATTTTCTAAAGACTGATATTCGCAGAATAATTGAGTTAAAATCGTAGACAACATTTTAATTTAGTGTAATTAGTGTCACGTCTCGCGGTTATCGATATGCAAGGTTCGTTGTTGATGTATTTATATGAAATCGTGTCGAAGATTGCGTTTAATGTTTTGTCTGTTTGTCGAATTTTCCGCAGATTCTAACCGCCCGGAATTGTACGAGGAGATCAAATTATACAGAAATGCAAGAGAACGGGAGAAGTAAGTTGGTTTTGTGGTTTTACGTGTATTTGTGTGACATCAAAATTGTTTGATATGAGTCATAGTTCGATCCAATCTTTGTGACGCCCCTCAAGACAGTAACCTCCCGAATCGCTTACTATGTATTGTAGTCAATGCTCAGTAACGTCCCAAAACGGGTACGAGCGCAGCGCGACAAACCGCGTTCTCAACGAACTGAATTTACACCAATATCACAGTGCAACCACCCCCTGTTAGATATGTGTGAGAAATACGGATAAATTCTGTTTTGTACGATTATTCAGTCGTGCTTCTCGCAGTCTAGAATCCCAAATAATATTGTTTGTATTCTGGTGGCACTTAGTTGAGTGCTGCCATTGCTCGGATCTGTGCTGCTCTACGGATATTCTCTTCGGATATATGTATGAAAATAAATAAAACGAACTAATAGATTTGGTGAAGCATGAAATAACGTACACAATGTGTTTACAATCTCTAGATATATCTCTAGATAGAAATGAAGAGCCCCCAACTGAAGACTTTCAGCGATCTTATCAACAGTGGAAACGGCGTTGGCAGAAGTGCATCTTGTCTCAGGGGGAGTAGTTTGATGGAGACCATATTGAAATACCTGAATAATTGTAAAATAAAGTTATTATTCCATTTTTATACATATTTTCCGGACAAACCTCTTAACCCCTAGAGCCCCAATTGGCCGATATCGGCCACAACACGATTCAGCGTGACGGCCCCGTTTTAATATAATTTGTTTTATTTTATTACTAGCTGACCCAAGCCCACTTCGTTGGGCGGTAAAACTTTTTACTTGTGATGAAATTATGAGTGTGGTTCGGTTAGTAGTGAGTGCTATGATTTATTTCCTAACTGCCAAAAGAAGGGTTATATTTTTACTGCATATGTATGTATGGTATTTGCATGCCAATTTGATTATAATACCATTATTTGTGAGTGTCTTCTTGTGAGTATCTTATTTGTGAGCGTATTATCTCTTTAACTATTTATGCAGTAAAATGGAAAAGTCTTTTGTTTTAAATACTTGAGACGATAAATTTACTTATTCTGATAAGAATTCATAATTGTTGATAATATGACCAATAAACATGACCTAACGATTTAAATTATTTTTTAAATATAAAATACTACATTTTGTGACTTAACCCGGTCGCTCCGTAACATCCCCTGGCGGACCAAAGGTCGGCCGCCTAACACTCTGTAACGTCGTATACGGGACCAAACGCTCGCCGCTGCGAAAAATGCAATTTACTATTCGACACGCCGTACTATATACTTTTTGAGGGCGCTACGATATGGCCAAAATATCTTTAATTCAAGATTTCCGTCTGGCAATATCGAAGGGCGATTTAAAAAGTGAGCAGAAACGTCAAACGCCAGTGGTCGCTGGCCTCTTTCACGGCCGCGTATAGTCGGTGTTTGTGCGGTAATATAACGGTGTTTGTGCAGTGTTTCTGTGCCATTTACTGGAGAACAGTGAGTAATTTGCATTTTTAAGTAGTTAAGGAATGAGGATTAGTCATTTGAGATAGTCCATTTGCTGTTTTTCACGAATTTTTAAACAAAAGACTTCGGCGACAACACATCCCTCCCGAAAAAATGGCGTTTTTATTTTGTAATGTTTGAATTATCCTGATATATTGCGAAATTGGACGTAATGTCGCTGTAATTTACTAACAAAATAGGTATTGCTTCATTTACATCCTAAGTTATCACATAAGTAGGCGTATTTTGAACATTATATGTTGTTTTCTAATATGACTCGCAAAAAGAAACTTGTTTTGATAATTACTATGAGAGAAAAAAGTGCGATTTTCCATAGTTTTTCGATGAAATCTGACTCTTTGGAGTATAGTAATTAGTTATTAGGCATATAATAATTATATAATGAGACAATATAATTGAAAAAATCTAACGTATTTCATATTATGAGCATTCAAAGTTTATTATTAAGTTTTGGACGCAAACTCTCAAAACTTTAGATTTTTCTGTAATATCAGACAAAGCTCAAAGTTCTGGTGTGATTTCTAAGAAGTGTGATGTAGTAATAAAGTTATTTTGAAAAAATTTCATATAAAAAAATACCATAAGTAGTCACAAATTAAAAATTTTTTTTTTTTTTTTTTACGAGAATACATAAAATTTTTCTTGGCTGAATAAATAAATATTTTTGTATGCAAATAAGTCAAAAAAAAAATGGTTTTGGTAAAGCATTTAATAAAGAACATAACTGTATTTACAATTTTTGCATATTTTACGTATTTTGTGACAAAAAAATCGAAATGATTTTATAGGCGAGTTTTCTCAGTTCGCCAATTTTGTAATATTTATTCATTATTATCTTAATTGTTTTACGAGATAAAATTATAATGTTATATATTTCAAATTTCAATGCAGTCATTTTACAGTTATTCTTTTTATGATCGGTGTAGTGGTTGACAAGTTATGGCCGTTTGTATCAAGGTCGTCGACTCGCGTCGATTTTACGCCCGAATATGTCGCGCGCAAAAGTGATAGCTGAATTTTTACTTCGCGAGAGGAGGGGTTAAATATAAAAGTGACGCATATGCTGTCGCTGACTTTTTTGTAGGCATTATCAAGCTCTACAACTTTTCTCTAGAACTTAATCATATATCTCTCATCGTTAAGGCAGTGTTAGTTAGAAACGTTTTCGTTCGACCGCTTATTCTCCGAATTACTTTGCAAATCCGACTACCACAAAAAAGTCTTTACATTTGTCGGATTAATATATAGCCTATGACACTCAAAAATAACGTGGCTTTCTATTGGTAAAAGAATGATTAAAATCGGTTCAGTAGATCCAGAGATTTCTTCCTACAACGTCACAAACTTTACCTCTTTATAATATTAGTATAGATGTTTTATTATGTTAATATGTTTCATTTTAATTATGGTTACAGTGGTTTGGCAGTAATTAATGTTTTGGTGAGACAGTGCCATAATTCAATTTTTTACTAATTTTGACTAAAATTTTTTGGGACATCAACTTATCAATCGGCTGAGGGGCCAAGGCCTGAAGGGTTAAGCTGTATAAGGGTGGGTCTTGTAACCATTATACAGCCTTTGGTGGTTTGAGAGTAATGTAGTAGCTTTTGTTTTGTTTGTTCTATAAAGGTTATTTATTCGACTATTATACAGCTGTTAATTATAGAATGGTTATAAATTAGTATGCTTTATAGCGATTATACCACCCTTATTCGACTAAAAGGCTTTATACGACAAAATTATATGACTAAAAGGTAATATAATCCAAATTGCTTTAAATGACACCATTGACATGCACCAGCTGAGAGTTAATATGAACGCCTTTACATAACTTTTAATCAGCTGAAAGCTATTTGTCACTTCTTATATGGCTTTTGTGCTTGTTGGGCAGCAATGATGCGACAGTGCTGTATTGACTTTAAATCAATTTACACTCGCGAGGACCGCTCAAGCGACCTCGAACTCACAACCAGAGTAATCTGGTCGCAACTGGAAGTAAGGGCGTGAGTGTAAGCCCGCTGGGTAACATACCTGATTATCTCGCGGATAAGGCATTGGCCTCTTACGGGCATGTGGCGGAGCTCGACGGTGGACTGTTTTGTCCTAAGTCTTCTGCGCTCACTTCACGGGAGATAGAACGATCATATTTCGTTAAAACTTCCTGAGGCGACGGATTCGCCCGTTGTAGTTGACAGCTCTAGGTGCTTTTACATATGTATGCTGCACAGGTAGTACACATAATGCAGATATTTTGAATACATTATCAAATTAATAAACTAGGATAATATTTAAATACCGAAATTAGAATGCGCGATACAACCCTTCTGATCATACCCTCTAGCCGTACTGAAATGTGTAAAGCTGCTGGGTACTCTGTACCTCCTCCCTCGCCTACTGTTTTCGTATAATAACTGTGGTGATAGGTTACAATATCAATTTCTCTCTTATTCAGGATCGACAACATGGCCGATCTGTACGCGGTCGTCAGCACTCTACAGCACCTGGAAAAGGCTTACATCAGAGACTGTGTCACTCCGCAAGAATACACAGCGGCTTGCTCCAAACTGTTGGTGCAGTTTAAAGCCGCCTTCAAGCAGGTGCAAGGAGACGACTATCCCACCATAGAGGTTTTTGTAAAGAAATATCGGGTACGTATTTGAGGGACCTTTTCAACGATCGACTTGTTTCTGTCACAACTGAATTTTTTGTAAAAGTAATGAATGAGCTCAAAGAAAATAAAACGCGCATTGCTAGGAATTGATTGCAGAGAAGCCTTCAAGAAACGCCACATAAGCCTTGAGAAAGTTTTAATGATCAAAATGTCGTAAAGTTTAATGTTTGCTCTTTTTAGACTTATTAGACTTTAATTAAAAAAAGATCCTTTCGTAACGAGTCTGTCAGTCCATTTTCACCTGGATCTCAGAAACTATAAGTCCTCAAACAAAATGGTTAATTGTTATGGTTCGAAATGGGTTCCAGTCTCTTATTGTGTTTTATTTATTTAATTTTAATTTATTTCTTTATTTTAGTTTCCCAGACCATCAACCGACGAGAAGGGAGAGTATTGTGAACGCACGTCTGTGTGTGGGTAGTCCTTCATGACAGCTCCTAAATGATTCATCCAATTGAGCTGAAATTTTGGCATGCAGGAATAATTTGGTCATGGCAAGTGGTTATAAAATCCATCAGTTATTTTCCTGTGAGTTTCTCCCACTGCTGAAGGGTGGTTTTTGTGGACTGTAAATGTTATTTACCTTCGCGTTCTCTCGTTCTTCCTGGCCGCCGAGTAGTCTCCCGTATCTGGTTCACACTCTATTAGATGATCACACAGTGAAAGAGTTTATTTCAAAAAACCGTTTATTGTCACTCAATTTACTCGTGAGTTACAGTATACACTTAAATTATGCGCGCGAGTACGTGACCAGCCAAGGGCTGCCGTATGTACAACTATTGTCCCGCCGCTTAAGGGTCGTTCATTCTCGACCTCGGTATTTTTGTGACTGTGCGATTTTCCAAAATCGTTCACTAGCCTCGCTAAAGCCCCGCTACTCTAACCCGTGATTGGTTAAAGGGCAATGACGGCGGTAAGAGGCCGGCCCACTGAGGGTTAAGGGGTGTGGCTTAGCGAGAGTACATATTATTCAATCAGGCTTACATTTTTAACTTAATTTAATCTCACCTCCATTGAAGGTAATTTTCTATAATATGTATTACTACTACATTATCATTAGGTTTAAACACCTTTGACCGCTTGAAACGTCGGCTTATTGGTTGAGTAAAGAAACATATTAATACATACATAGACGATACTTAATAATTAAATTTCCATTCCGTCATAGTTATAATTTTCAGATGGTATAAAAAAGGTAAACCAAGTATCGATAAGCCTCCTCATTTACAGTAGACACAATTTCATGACTTTGTTTTTGGATTTCTGATCTGTTTGTTGGTTCGGCGGTGAGAGGCCGCCGCGGTCGATATCTCAAGTTACAAACTTTTTGCCGCGTGGATGCTCTTATAATAATTAAGAGCCGTATTACAAAATAGCGTAGGTATTCTTTTATAATGAGTTGAAAAAATGAACGCATTTTTTTTTGGATGTAACTATAAAAGATAGGATAAATAAATAAATAAATAACTATTCAACCCTGGGAGAAAACCGCGGCACTGAGCGCTCTTCTCTTGCGCAAGCAAATATATACACAATTTCTAATTGTTTTTTGCAGTGTTTTCTCCTTTCTAATGACAATAATTTATATTATGTCGTATTGCTAAAAGAGTGAACTTTAATATAGTATAAGTATTATTTAAGAATCTTATTTTATTTCTGAGAAAATTAGAATGATACAGGAAGATTTTTTTTTAATTTTGTGTAATTGTAAGTAATGTATACCTTGGATATGTGGTCAAAAAACGAAAAAATAAAGCCGTAGTGTACATCAAGAATACATGACGGACATAAAAAAAAATAGTATACGGTTTTCGTTGTAGTGATATTACTGTATTAAGGAGCTCAAAGTTTGCCTTCCGAGCGTTTTACGAATAACGACTTTCGGAAAATGGGCTGAATAAGTAAATAATATTCGTTATATCTAAAATTAAAGGCCGCTATGGTCAACATCAAGAAATGGTCCAGGTAATTCAGTAATTAAAGTTTGTAGAAATCTCTTCATTTCTTGGAATTAGAACGCCAAAAATCCACTTTTCTTGCCTTTCTGGAAAAAAAATGTGATAGGGCTCTTAACGATCGCTCGCTCTGAACTACTGGGAATCGCTTCATATTTTTTTCATCGGGTCCAGATTCGGTCTCCCCTAATTTGCAGATTATTTATGGATTGCCATAAACGCCATGCAGCTCCGAGGGTTGTTTTTATTTCTAGAATATCAACTTTCGTTTTTGAGGATGCAACTATTTTGAATGATTCGCACGACGCCCACACACGCCGCTACTTTAAGATTTTTAAAATTAATCAATAATTCTTCCAGCAAGAGTTGAAAGGGTTGTAGATCAAATCAGTCCACCACTAGTCTTATTTTGATATCTAAATATTTAACATAGAGACTTGAAATTCAATACATAGATGCCTTGCTAGGACAAAATGAGATTGTGAAATTTAGCCGAGAAACCAACCGGGTTCGCCCGCCGGCCGAGAGGGAGCGCTCATCGATTTTATTTATGAAATTATTATTCAGATGTAATCAGTCCTTGTCTACTTGCCGGGAAAGTCTTGGGGTGACACAACCGATTTTTTTGACTTGCATATACTTGATTATAATTTAGAAGACAGTTACACTGGTTGCTGTTAATTTCTCCCACCAGAGTTGGCGAGCAAGCAAACTTGTGCTGCTACCATTGGCATTCTGCATTTTCTCTGTATCCATCTTCAGTGGTGGAAGTTCATCCAGTTGTACTTCAATCGTTGCAGATACTATTCATTTATGCAGCTCACTGGCATGATTGGCTATAAGCACTGTGCGTATTGGAGATTTGAATCATTGAAACTATTGTTGAAAACATGTCATCGGCCATAAATATTGTATTTAATGTGATTGTATTATTTTTTGTAGCGCTTTATGTTTTCCTTAATAAATAAATAAATAAATAAATATAATTCTCTATTGTCGCAGAAGAGAAATGCTGACCATACGTTATATATTTGATCTGATTCGAGGCAAATTTATAATCCTAGCTTGCCAGCTGATCTTCTTGTGTCTAAGAATTATCTTCTTGCTCGATCGCACCATCTTTTCATGGAGTCGTTTCCGCGAACTAAGTTTATGAGCTGGAATTTGTTGGTGCTTGAATAGCCTTAACTCCATGACACATGACACTAATCATTTTAAAATAAAGTCAATTATTTATTTGTTATTATCTGGTAGCAAGTATTTAACGCGACTATTTGATATAGTTATTATTCAATCTTGTTAAATTAATTTTACTATTCAATGCATTGATTTTCTGCAATGTCGGTTAATAAAAAGCAATATAAATAAATCCCTCGCCTGCTACAGAATTTCTCTGTGCTTTGTTGTTCTCCCCTTTATAGAGGCAAGTTTCCTTATCAGTGGCAAAAAAAATAAAATAAAAAACTTTTTTGTTATTTTTAGCTTGATTGTCCGGCAGCCCTGGAGAGAATCAAAGAGGATAGACCAATTACGATCAAAGACGATAAGGGAAATACTAGTAAATGTATTGCAGATATTGTTTCGGTAAGATATTTGATTAGTTTTAACCATGTTCTCTGCAGCTATTCATGTCTGTCTTCCCCCCCCCCCCCCCCCTCCGCATAGCGAGACATTATGTTTATTTATTTGTTTATTTTTATTGAGGTACACAAATAATTACATATTGATTATTACCGACTCCTCATTCCACTCCAGAATGAGCCATCGCTCACCCCTTCGAGAGCTGGCCGTGGAGCAGACTCCACCCGCACCCGCAAAATGAGTCAAATCATTCTGGCGACACAAATGGTTCTTTTGTGAATTGGTTCCTCGGCAGTAGATAGAGAATCGGTTATTCCGATTATTTTCAGTTTATTCTTCGCTCTGAATATAACCTATTTATTCATAACTGTACAGATAAGAGGTTTAATAATTAGTGAAATAAGATTTTTATATATTGTAAATGTAAGGAGTATGGACTGCACATGAACCGCAACAAGACCAAACTCATGTTTGTGAACCGGGCTGGAACCATGCAACGCACCAACGAGCTGAGTGACCTTCAAGCTGTGAAAGACTTTGTTTATCTGGGCTCCATGATATGCAACGACGGAAACTGCAAAATGGAGGTCTCACGCAGAAGCCAGATGGCAAGATCGGCCATGAGCAAGCTAGAAAGGCTGTGGAAGAATCGGGGTATAAGTAAGCGGACTAAGGTCAGGCTGGTTCGAGCTCTGGTTTTCACGATCTTTCTCTATGCATCGGAGACATGGACCCTGAAGGCTCGTATATGCACCAAAATCGATGCACCGGAGATGTGGTGTTGGCGTAAAATGCGAGGAATCCCATGGACAGCCCGCCGCACCAACAAATCTGTCCTGGAAGAACTCGGCATCCAAGTAAGGCTCTCCACCGTATGGATGAGATGGGTCCTGCAGTTCTTCGGTCATGTTGCCAGGAGAAACCCAGAGAACTGGATAAAATGCTTTCCGGGGGTCAAGTGGAGGGAAAAAGAAGCAGAGGCAGATCACCGGCCAGATGGAACGACCTCATCAAAGAAGTTACAAAAGGGTCAATACAATCTGCGACCCGTCATGCAGAAGACAGGTCGAAGTGGAGGAGCCTCGTAGGCAAACTGTTGTCTAGTGGCCACGATCCTCAGTAATGAGGGAACGACTGAGAAGAGATATTGTAAATATCTTTGGATATTATTTCAATAAAAAAGAACCCGGAGTGGTCAGTATAATTTTGTAGGATGCTGATTTCTTCTAGGTAAAGTAGTGCGGTCCAGAACCCAGGTGCATCCGGAATGCCCCCTAACTAGTTTATATGTACGGTGAAAGCATATTGTGCGGGTGGTAATAGGCATCACCGTACATTGCAAAAACTGTACCTATATTAATAAGCGAAAATACTTTAAAAATATGAAAGCCAATACTTAAAACTAAAACATAGCATAATATAATATATTTTACGAATAACCGGTGAAAGGTATTTCTAAAACCGTGTAAATTACAGTTATTCATAACTCTGATGGACAAGTTAAGACTGGAAATTAAGGCGATGGATGAACTTCATCCAGAATTGAGGGACCTTCACGACACCATGAACAGGCTGAGCATTCTACCAGAAAATTTCGAGGGGAAAGAGAAGGTATCAAATCATATTATTGTTAAAATTACATTCCAAAGACAATTTTTTGACATTTTTTGAGTGACCACTTACAAATAATGGGCTAGGTCTGAAAATTGCTTTGTTTATTGTTTATTTTGATTATTACATTACAACTTACAGACAATTCAACCCACTTTTTTGTTTGCATTTGTTACATTCTAATAATTTGTTTATCTATATATATAAAAATGAATCGCCCTTCATTAGTCTCGCAAGATCTCTGAAATGACTCGAACGATTTGAATTCAGGGGTGGTTTACAAAATAAAATATTTAGGAAAAACTCAAAGAAACAACTGAAAATAGAAAAAAAAACGAAATTGGTCATTTTGGGAAATAAAATAGGCCACTTTCAATAGATGGCTTTCGCGGCGATCCTATTGTTTGACAGCGTCGAAAAGTCGAAAAAGTCAAAAAAGTCAGAGAAGCCAAAAAAACCAAAAAAGTCGAAAAGTTGAAAAAGTCGAAAAGTCATAAAAGTCGAAAAAGCATTTATATTTCATCATGTAAATTAAATACATTGAATTTATTTTAATTACAAACAACTGTCGTTTAATCACCAAACGAAACTCAAACCGTAGGCACTTGATTCGGCCATATTATAGATTTCAATGAATTGGATTTGGAAGGTTGATTAGGATTAATAAACGCTTATGAAGAGTTACAATCAAATCAATTTTAGGTGGTACGAAGTTCACCGGGTCATCTAGTATGTTGAAATAATTAAGTACTAATGTCCCACTGCATTGAAATATATCTAAATCTAGTGCTGTCGACAACAGGTATTTAGTTGTTGGACGGTTCTTGGCACCATTGTCATCCATCTGACATTTGGGCAGGAGACATTTATCCACCAAGAGTTAAAGTCATTTTGGGCCAATAGATACGAATTATCTACTATATCATTATCTGCATACCTTACTATATGGGATGTTTTTACTGCATTGTTTACTAGTATGAAAGCTGTGATCACAAAGCGCTATCTAGCGGTAGGTAAAATGTCGCCAATATTGTTTATATACGTTATATTACCTGCCGCTAGATGGCGCAGCGCGCTCAAACGCTTTTCAAAACTTTATTTACCAGTCAACTTCTTCAAATTTTAATATAAAAAAATCAAAAAACATTTTTTTTCAAAAAAAAAAATTATATTTAAAGTTGCTTACTTCGTTGTATTGATTCGTCCACAAAAAAAATGCCCGTGCATTAAAAACACTTAAGAATGTGCATGATTGATTGCATTTCTCTTCTCAGATGGAGGGAATTATCCTGCGGTTGTTGGATAGAATGGATAGTATCCATAGTGTTTAGAGTACAGGAACCATAGAAAACGGTTTTAGACTATCCAGCATCAGGATGTAAAGCATACAGTAGACACACGATTGCATAGCAAAAACTGAGCAGCCCCTTCGACTATCCAACCAGGGTCACCATATGTGAGCTCATGGTCAAAATTCTTTCCGAGATCAGTCACCTCAATTTATCGGCAGAGTAGACTCTCTGCCAGAGTATCGTTGTGAGTAAAGGGAGCGACCGACCTGCTTAATGTCATTACTGCACATTTGGATATATAGAAAATCAAGTTGAGAAACACGCTCCAGCTATATGCAGCAGCTTCACAAGTTTGTTGGCTGAAGGTTCTGAACAGTTTCAAATAGTCCACGAACAATAGAACCGATGCCAATGTTGTTCTGTTGCTGATGTTGTTGACGAAGAGATTAAAGAGAAGAGGACCCATGTTCGACCCTTCAGTGACACCCGTTGTAGTAAAATCAGGGGACGACATGAACCCGTTGTACTGAACAATCTGCCCATGATCCATTACAATACAATACTCCCAGCCCATAGTTTCCACAACGAGTCCACCTGGGAGACCAATTTTGTTGCATAGCCAGGGTTGGCTTGATTTTCCCTGACCCGAAAAAACCCACTGGGTTAAATTGGGTAAAACCCACCTGAAAAAACCCGAGGGTTTTTGACGAATGTGGGTTTTTGAAAAAATACTTGTTTATAATAATTAAATCAATGAACGGATATAGCATTTATATTATATTTTATCAAAAAGAAAAAAAAGGATGTATTTATTGAGAAAAGTCTTTTAATTGATGCAGAACTGGCCGGACAAGTGTGTAATGCGAAAGAAACCTCCATCTTTTCCGTTTTTTGTCCGATGATTTTCCACAATTTACTGGCTAAAATTTTCGAGACTACATTTTCATGGAATAAAGTAGACGGGTATACATCAGTGTCCTTGATTGAGAATGCCAAAACACTAGCCATGAACTCAGGGTAATGCTTCGTTACCCATTCTTCGGCCATTTTCTCATCATCTGGTTTCAGGCGCCGACCGTAGTATCCCGGATCCATCATATTCCCCAAGAAGTGAAAAGGTTGCATCGCATCATTGAACCTCACACTTATGGCCGTCCTGTAGGGCTCAAGTTCATGACTTTCCATCAGATCAAGCCATACTTCAACTGCATCAGATATAGTTGTATCGTCAACCTGTAGTTTGTCCAGCGCCACGGAAACCCTTCAATTGCTTCTAAAGATGGATGGCTTGTGTATGAAGCCCAACATTGTCAAGCACTCCCTTCATGGTAGTTACAACTTTATTGAGTAGTAAATAGATTTGAATTGGGAGAAAAAATGCAATAAAATGGTAATAAAATTAAATGTAAGATTAAAATATATTCATTTAAAATTCTCATTAACTCCGAAAAAACCCGAAATTCCCCGAAAAAGCCCGAAAATCCCCGAAAAAACCCGAAATAACCCAGTGGGCAGATATTTTTTGATAAAACCCGGGTTTTTGCCAACCCTGTGCATAGCCCACCTAGGTCTAAGCCATACACATCGGCCATGGCTTCGTCATATGCCCCTATTACTTTTGTCTCTTGATCCCCAAAACCTCTGCTTGCAGGATTGTAAACTATCCTCAGTATCCAAGATGTTTGATGAGCAGGCAGTACCCCGTTAGCAATTTTACCGTTTTCCATAGATTGCATCTGAAAAGTCTGTAGTGGTATCTGGTTAGTCTGAGTGGGTTACCTAATAGCAAGCTATGCTTGCCAGAGTAAAATTCCACAAATCATCCTGGGATGGAACCATGAAGAAGCATATTGACGTTTGAAAGGCAATTCTGACTAAACAACATTGAGTAAACTTTACAAACAATATTAACAAGTTTTTAGGTACAAATTGAGTCTGTTTTTAAATTGATTGACAGAGATTGCACTAATCACTTCAAATGGTAGTTTATTCCACATATCCACCACTCTATTTGGCAGAACGTTCTTAAGAGGATTAGATTTAAATTTTGTACGGTTGAGTTTTTTGTTGTGACCTCGAAAATTTGTGTTGACGTTGAATTTGTAAATATTCTTCAGTGCAGGTACATCGTAATAATATGTTGGGATTTTATATGTCTCAATCAGATCTCCTCTTTATCTTCTTTGTTTGAGTGTAGTAATTCCAAGTAATTTCAAGCGATCTTCATAATTCCTATTCTTCTGGCCCACTGGCATTTTGGTTGCCCTTTGCTGAACCTTTTCCAGAATATCTATATCTTTGCAAAAGTAAGGGTTCCAGATCTGATAGCTATACTCAAGAATAGGTCTCACATATGGCTCGTAGATCTTGATAAAAGCCTCTTGATAGATGTTGGAATGCCTTCCTTATTAGATAGAGAGTAGAGTTGGCTCTTTTAGCAATTGCAATTATGTGTTTCTCCCATTTGAGATCATCAGTAATTGTTATTCCAAGATCTTTTTGTTGTTTGACTGCTTCTAGTTTGCCAGAAAATATTGTTTGTTGGGGTTGCTTTTCCCGATATGAAGCGGATCTTAGATAGCTATAAAAATATTATTTCTATGTCTGTTTATAATCATTTCAATCTAACAATAAGGTGAATTTAAAATCACTATTAAAATATTTTAACTTTAAGTCACTTTCCTGTTAAGTTTACTTAATGTCTCTTAGTCAGGTTTTGCCTTGCGGTGCACTGCGGTTTCACTTGCTGTTTAATTTAAAAGAAATCGAATTATTTATAAATAATTTAGGGTACTTCGGCATAGACAATATTTTTAGTCATATTTCCATGTGGTATTAGTATATACTGGTTTTCGCCGCAACCTGATCTAGATAAGGCATGCACATTTCGGCTCTTTTTGGTAATTCTCGGTTCTCATCAGGCTGACGCCATCAGCCCCCAACCTACCACGTCGCAACGCCCGCCCCCTGTATTTCTTAGTTTTCGCTAAGTATTACGTTCTTTTTGCTCGGCTCCTAAGGGTCGTAGCGGGATGTTTAATAGCTTATAATATTCCTCAAGAATTGAGCTATTAAATGCAAAAAGAATTTTTCAAATCTGACCGATAGTCCAGTAGTCAATCCAGCATTTTTCGAATCCGACCAATATGACCGATAGTCAATCCGACCGATAAAGATTAGCGCGTTTAAACAAACAAACTCTTCAGTTTTATTATTAGTATAGATTGCGGATGATATCTTATCACATAGATTATCGATATGCTGGTTCTAATTAAGGTTTCCATCAATTGTAACTCCCAGAATGTTTATAGTATTTGCTAAATCAATACTATTCGATCCCGTTGAAATATTAAGATTGACTGACAGTTGCAATATTTCGGATGTCAGTTGCAATACTTTGCCAACTATATACAGTGTATTCAGGACAATCGGGCGTTTTTTACAAGGGGTGATTCTGTACATCAAACTGAACAGTTGATTTGATGATCAATTAACCCTTGGAGTAAATGGGTATTTTCATGGATGCATCTGTCTCTTTTGCAGGATTTTCGGCGACATCGACTTAAAGTACTATAACCACGAAACTACTACACCAATCATAAAAAGAACAACTGCACAATGATTGCATTGAAATTTCGAATATAGAATATTGAAATATCATTTTGTAAAACAATTAGATAATTATGAATAAATATGAGAACGTCAAAGAAGTGAAAAAAACGCGCAACCAGATTTGGTCGACTCGTACTCAACGGATAATTGTTTCGCGACCAGATTTGGTTGACTCATACTCAACGGGTTAAACAGATTGTTTGTTTGAAAAAAAAATACCTTAGAAGATTTTTGTTTAGAGGAGATTATTCTATAGGAAAAACTGAGTTTAAAACCATTTACAACTCTTTGACTTGGACGGTAGTTGTAGAGAAAACAGCATTTTAATTTCAACCATTGATTATATAGGGTTTAAGATTTCCCATTGCCAAAGCACGTTTTGGCAGGTAGGATTTTACTACGAAATGCAACGTGTAGATGGCACTCAAAGTTCCAAACATTGATTAATCTTCTCTTATATTTAGTATCCCAATAGATGACGTTCTAATATGCCGTTACGGTATCCTATCTCAAAATAAAGTAATAATGGGGGAATTGCTGTAATAATTGGGGAAATGCTGCAACCAGTAAAAGAATCTTTCTTTTGCAAAAGAGAGCACTGCGCAGCATGTATCAGGTAACGACTAGGACCTCATGCAAAGAATATTTCAGCAAGGCAAGGGTAATGACTATGTATTCGGCGTTCATATACCAGTGTTTAATGTATGCTAGACAGCACCTAGCAGAAACAACAAGTAATACAGACATTCACTCGCATCATACACGCGGTAGCTCCCTTTTACGTGTACTCTGAATACGACTGGCAAAAGTACAGAAAAGCTACTTGCACCTTAGCATTAAATTCTATAATCTACTCCCTACAAAATTTAAACAGTTGGAGGACATAAAATTTAAAAAAAACATCAAGGAGATGCTGATAGGCCACCCTTTCTATAATCTGGTCGAATTTGAGGGCAATGATTTTTCAAATATTGTGCCCATTTAAACTACTTAACCCTTGGAGTAAATGGCTATTTTCATGGATGCATCTGTCCCTTTTGCAGGATTTTCGGCGACATCGACGGCGCTCGACTTCAAGGACTATAACTACGAAACTACTACACCAATCATAAAAAGAACAACTGCACAATGATTGCATTGAAATTTCGAATATAGAATATTGAAATATAATTTTGTAAAACAATTAGATAATTATGAATAAATATGAGAACGTCAAAGAAGTGAAAAAACAATGGCTGACTTTGGCATTTGCGACGCGACATTCAAAGACCCGAAATACTTTATATACACGATAAATGGTACATCTAATCAGTTTAGGGGACTATATGATGTTGTAGCAATGGTTTTACTTACGATTCGTTGAAATAAACACCGAAAACTACACGAAAAACGTATCCGAAAACAAAACACACGCTCCGCGGATTTTGACGTTTCGGGAAGGCGGGCGTTCAATTTGCAGCGGTCCGTAATAATATGTTACATGGACTGCGCAGTTGCTGCTACGAATGCTAACAGAGAGAATTTAATTCTGTACCGATCTGCCATACGCATGAATGAGACAAAATGCTTTCGATGGTAAAAAAAGAGTTCGAAAGCGCGCGCGCCGAGCGGAACCAGATCTGGTCGTATCATACTCAACGGATAATTGTTTCACAACCAGATTTGGTCGTATCATACTCAACGGGTTAAAAAAGTAAAGCCTTATTGTCTGATTATTTTATATGGTCTTAAATCTGTACTTTTAGTTTAAAATGCATAACATAGCTTTAATTTGATTATTTAACATTTTACTGACAAATTGAATATTACGATGAATAATTTTACTACTTATCTTTTCGAATTACTAACTACTTCAAATATTAGGCTTCTATTTTGATTATTTATATTCATAGTTTAACAATCTAGTAGTTAATTCTTGACTACCTATGTATGTACAGTAAAGAGTAGTAACGAAACTTACTACCTAACCCAATTATTTTGATAAGTCCAAGAGCAGTATTTAGCCGTCAATTGGACACGACGAAAATGTAATGTAATGTAATGTAATATAATAGCAAACGCATTTTTAAATCGTAGCTCTTATTATTTTAATATTATTTACATAAAATTGACCATTTTTAATTTGGTATACAGGCTGTGATACAAAATAAATTTTTATTAGTTTCGCCGGATAATGCTATTAGTGCCACCTGCATGTCGCAGGCGCAAAAGTGTCATCAAAATGTACTATGGCTTTGAGAAATCTAACACCTTATATAATCAATGGTTGTATTGAACACTGTATATTATCTGTCCATATAGATGCTGATCAAATCAAATCAACTCAAATCACATTTATTGTCTTAAAAAACTTGTACATAGTTGTTTAGCTGTTGTTTAGCAGTTGTTTAATGTTAAAATAACTTTAAAATGGATACTAAATATTTCATAAGAGACTCACCACATAATTGATAATAGTTATATTAGATATTTATAACTACAGTTAGTCATGAAATTATAATATTAAAATGAAATGGTCCTACAAGTAGGAAATATAATTGATTTTTGGAGATAATTAGAAATAATAGTAATAATATAATAGTCAATAAAATGGTACAAATGTCAAGTTAAATAAATAAAATCGAGATGGAAGTTGTCAGTCATCTAATTACAATTCGTTAATATTATATAATTCTCTCGCAATAAGGTGGTAGTCTTTTAATTTGATGAATGATGAATATCAATAATCAAATAAATTACAAAAATAAAAATATTTTCAGGTAGGAACTTGGCTGACGACATTAAACGCGATGCAGGCTTCGGACGAACTGTCGGAAACGCAGGTCAGACAGCTCCTGTTCGACCTGGAATCCTCCTATGGCGCCTTCAACAAAGTCCTGCATGCGATGTAAAATCTGGAATAAACAATAAATCAACACTGCTTCTTTGTGCACTTTGTGAATTTTATGAAACCATAATCATCATCATGCCCTTTGCTCTGAATTGACAAGAATATCAAAGATATAGCAAAAATGATTGTACAGTATCATATTTTAATTGAGATGTTATGTTTCGGCTTGTTTCTATTTATTTGATTATCATCATCATCTTACAGTACAATCCCAAACTGATTGTTTGTATTACAAAATGCATAATGGGCCTTGATTGCGTTTCTTTGTGAACTAAAACGAAATTAGTTCAAGCAAACGAGATAGAGCAATACGTTAGAGCGGAATATGAAACGAAAGATCGTCGATAAAAACTACCTGTCGATTATATTCGTCTGAATAAATTTGAACATGTTTCAAGCGGTGTTAGATTCAGATGCTTTATCTTTTGTGGGTAGTTTTAATGCAAAAAAGTGATAACCGATCATTTCACATTCCGCTCTATCGTATTGCCCTGTTTCATTCAATCGGACTAATTTCCGTTTTTAGTTCACGAAGAATTGCAATCGATCCCAATATGTCTTCAATTTTTTGCTGAAAGATGAGCACTCTGATGAGAGTGTTCATCTTTCTTGTTCTCCATACAAAAGAGTGTCTATGCGACAACATTATTCATTTTTCTCTTTAAAGATCTATTTCTATATACACATGGACAATTGAATGATATCTAGGTTTCTAAAGAAATAACAATTGTAAAAAAATATTTAAAGTATTTTTTTGGAAATTGTTATAAAAAAAAAGTCAACAGAAAAATTAACTTAAAATATAAAGACTCTAGAAATGATTAATTCTGTAATTACTCGTATTATTAAGTCATAATACGAGTATGTTATTAAAAAATGTTAATAATAAAAATTTCACAATCCCTTAATAGCTATTTTGACATAGGCGCTCTTAAAGGTGTGTAATGGACAGCCATCTTATATTATTACAATAAATTGTAGTGAACAAACCTACTGGTGTAACCATGGAAGAATTGCAAAATTTAGACAATAATCGTTGTTGTAGTAAAATTCCAAGATGGCGGCCTGTTAGAAAATGCATTTCATCGCTAAATTAAATGACTACTGCTCATGAATACGGATTTTATTGGTAGGCATATGAAAGATCTTTTATTTTCTGACCTAATTCTGAGCAATGGGGATGTTCAGTGCCGATTTCTTCCGCTAGAGGGCGCAGCAACCAAGTTCCTGAAAGGTGTGAAGAGACTGCTGCAGTGCTGCCGCCAGACTGGCAATTGTCCTACCTATAATGTTATAAAACGAAAAAAAAACTATCCCCATAATGTAATATATCGAACAACTTCAATGTTGTATCTTACATTAACAATTCTAGAATCCAGTAAAAAATAAAAAAAAATGCCATTTTTCTGTTATTAATATTATGGGCTGGAAAATGTGCTTGCCATTTGGCAACACTGCCCGTGAATTAAACCCATAGAATACTAGAATACACCGCGGGAGTACAAAAGTGGACTGCGAGTGAATACGATAGCAGAATAGAAATAGATAGCTGCATATGCCCCCCCCCCCCCATCCTTGTCTAGTTACGCATGCACGTTTATCATTCTTTAACCCCTAGAGCCCCAATTGGCCGATATCGGCCACAACACGATTCAGCGTGACGGCCCTGTTTTAATTTTATTTTAATTTAATTTGTTTTACTTTATTATGTTTTATTATGTCAATATCTTTTATTTTAATTATGGGTACAGTGGTTTGGCAGTAATTAATGTTTTGGTCAGACTGTGTCATAATTATATTTTTTTACTAATTTTTATTAAATTTTTTTGGGACATCAACTTGTCAATCGGCTGAGGGGCCGAGACCTGAAGGGTTAATTGAGTATAATAAGTAATTCCGAATCATGTCCCACGCATGTGTGACTAAACAAGGATAGAGGGGGCCCATATGCAGCTTTCTCTTTCTATTCCTCTATCGATTTCTCAGGCTGGTCGTGTGGTCTATTCTAGTATGTCTACTATGGTTAAACCACTGTGTTTTCTTTCTTCCCTCTCTTGTACATTATACTAATATCTATGTTCTCCCTCGCTCGTCCCGCATTAAGTTTCTTATGGATACTCGTTCGGAGGGTAATTCTATTACGTCATACCTTTCAGGAACAGCGACACCGCTGGCGCCATCTAAAAAAAAAGTTTTCACGTACATTCTAATTATATTGTATTTTAATTGAATACTCAATACTTTTCATTCGGCATACATATTTACTGCAGTTTCTATACACATTGTCACAAACATTATCCAATGAAAAATTAATTATTTGTATTTTATATTTGTTTTTAGGAAATATACTGCCATGTGGCCATTTAATAAACATGTATTTTATTTCACTAACTTTTTATTTATTTTCCGAAGCAAAAAGAAAAGCGGATTGTAGAATGGATTTTTAGATGTGTTTTTTTTAGCTTCCTGGCCCACCAACCGACGAATAGGGAATAGCAGATTGTATCACAAGGGAGCAAAATAATATTTTTACGGCGAGGGCGCTTTTTTGAATCCAGAGCGAAGTGAGGGATTCTTTAGTAGAATCCTGAACGTAGCGAGGGATTCAAAAAAGCGCCCTTGCCAAAAATATTTTGCGCCCGAGTGATACGCTCTACTTTTCATCACCCTCTATGAGAAAATAAAAGGCGCCTCATATTTTATTGTAATATTATTATTTAATAAAACATACAGTATGAGTATGCTCAGTTCTAATGCTTTCAGGAGTTAAATCTATACTTTCACTGTCACTTGAAGAACTCATTTTTCAAAACAAAATGATGAATTTCTTACGATCCGTGAAAATTGTCGAAAACGCGGGCGACAAAAACAATTGACGTTCGTGCGTTTTTAATTTCATTTGTTTTTTTTTATTTAGCCGGGGCCGTCGTACCAGCCAGTCTTTATTCAAACAATATTTGCGTTCGATTTCTTTGGCGCTGAAGACTAAGATGTTCCAAATTTAAAAAGTGCGCCGCAAAGATAAATTGCGGCGCACTTATTCAAAAAGTGAGCCGCAAAGATAATCGCGGCGCACTTATAAATTTTCTTATGGAAAACACCACTTTTGGGCGCACTTAAAGGCGAACCAAGTCGTCCTTTTCGAATAGATGGGATGAAAAGTATTGTGAACGATGTAATATGTTTTTTTGAGATGATTGAAATATTCATTTAGCCCCCTGATATGATGAAGACCATTTTCAGATTGAAGTTGGTCTGTGTCTTGTGAAGTTTTCGTTGGAATATCTCATATACAAGCTGCACTAATAATACGTCAATTCCGCCATACATTTTAATCAAATATAAACGCCGAGCCGCCCAAGGCTAATAGAGAAACAAACCGTGTCGCCCGAGGCAATTGCAACGGAACCCAACCGGCTTTGTCTGCCGGCCAAGAGAGGGTGCTCCTCGATTTTATTAATGAAACTAATATTCAGATGAAATCAGTCCTTGGCTATTTGCCGGGAGAGTGTTGGGGTGACACAAACAATTTTTATACTTACATACACGCATGCATGCATGCATACATACATACATACGAACTTACGTGCATACATACACACATACATACATACATACATACATTCATACATACATACATACATGCATAGGTGCAAACGTGCACACACATGTGAGTAGGAATAAAATCGTAAGTAAAATAAACTAGAAAGTAGGCATCCGCGAAGATTATCAGTAAACAGCTTTGTTCGAAACCACAAAAATATGAGCGAAGCTATTTGGCAGTTAAATAAAACAATCTAAAACACTAAAATCTTTGAACCAATTAAGATGGAAAAAAATGGTCATAATATTATTGATCTATAACAGTGACAAATGCTTAAATCATTATTTTAATACCACTGCTAAGGGAATAAAGAAAAATATTTATATCGACAACAATTATTTCAAATACTTGAAATTAAAAAATAAATGTCAACACACTTATTTCTTGTACGTGCGTTTGAAAATGAAAATGTAAAAACGTAGTGGAATAAGCAAAAACTAGCGTTTCTACTGTTATTCGTGATACCTCTATCTAATAAACTAATCAAAGCCAGTATTATGCACGTAAAGCCTCGTATTGACTTGCGAGTGTGGCGTGCTGTGAGCGGCTCACAGTGAGCGTACGAGCCGTTGCGAGCTAGCCTCGCAAGTCTCCAAAGATTTGTCGTAAATTCACGCAAAGCATCAGTTCACGCCAGCTAAATCTCTATTTCACCTCTTTAAAGATCTTGGCCTTTCCAGAAAAATAATCAACTCTTTCTTAGAAAAATTATCTAAAACTGCGATTTGCGCATCTCAAATTCTATGGCTTCGAAGGTGGAGTGAATGGGTGGTAAGGTGAACGCTCACATGTGGCAAGACAGCTGTCCTAAACCTACCACAGCCGGTTCGTAAGTCCGGAATCCACTGCTCACCCCCCAGAAGTGTAAAAAAAATAGTATTATGATGGGCCAGACTCCGGTCGGTGAATTCTATGGCAGCTCCGTCTTTTTACTCTCTATCTCCTAAGATAGCCCTTATTCTATAATCAACTGATTCATAGGAATCAAATGCCCCAAAAGCCCTCGAGTACAAACTAAATAAATACCATGATCTCGCAAATGCCGTCACCCGGAACGGCTTCACTGTTCACCTTCACGCGATGGAAGTTGGCGCTCGTGACCTGCCAGCCAGTCTCTTACGTCTCTTTAAAGATCTTGGTCTCTCCAGGAAAATAATCAAGTCCTTCCTAGAAAAAATATCTAAAACTGCGAGTTCCGCATCTTAAATTCTATGGCTTTGAAGAAGGAGTGAATGGGTGTTAAGGTGGACGCTCACATGTGGCAAGACGGCTGTCCTAAACTTACCACAGCCGGTCGTAATTCCGGAATTCACTGTTCACCCCCAGAATAATGGGCCCGGCCCAACTCCGGTCGGTGAATTCCATAGCTGCTCCGTTTGTATTTTATTTATTTATTTTAATGTGTAGCTTGTTTATGGTTTGAAAGTACGTTATCCCAAATACCCCTTATACAACGATATAAGAACCAATGGATTTTTCACGGTCGTTTATTTCGCTCCAGACCGTCTCCACAATCCGAGCGGCTCAGACTGAGCCTTTGAGCACCGCCAAAAATCTGAAAGCATACAGCTCGACTCGGCCAAACCGGTATTGTTATGCGAGCTGAGCCGCTCACAGCTAGCCCCGCTCGCAAGTCGATACGAGGCCCTCAGGATTTCTAATCATTGCTTTATCTTCTTTGTAGATATCTGGGTTGGTCACCCTCACGGGTTAACACCCATCCGACGGCCTCCACGCATGAAGTGCGAGCCTGGGTAGGACTCTGGCCTTAGGGTTAGTTTCCCCTAGGAATCAAACTTTTGGTGCTCCTGGACGGTCTGCGCACCGTGCGGCATAAGCCAATCGATTGCGTACTCTGACTAACAGTCGGGGGAGTCTGGAAGCAGTACTGTTTCCTATAGAACGGGGGTGGTTGCGGACCTTACGGCGACTGCTCTTGAAACGATCCTGGGTGAACAGCCGGGCAAAGGATGCCGTGGTCCACGATAGATTCGGTATACACCGTTTCACCGCTTCGTAAGGGAGCGGACCGCGCAAGCGACCTCGAACTCGTAACCAATCGAGAGACTGGAGTAATCTGGTTGCAATTGAAAGTAAGGGCGTGAGTGTAAGCCCGCTGGGTAACACACCTGGTTATCTCGCGGTTAAGGCGTTGGCCTCTTACGGGTTTGTGGCGGAGCTTGACGGTGGACTGTTTTGTCCAAGTCTTCTGTGCTCACTCCACAGAAATAATAGACTGCTATATCATGGGATGAACGTAGAAGATTTAGAGGCAAGACAATCTAGGTACTGTCTAGCTCCGCCAACGCCATTTATAATTTTGGATAAATATATAAAGCCCGCATATTTTATTAAAAAAACCGTAATAAAAATAATTACAAGTAACTTTTACTACAAATGATTCCAGAAACTAACGGAAAATCGGGTACCTCAATGAAATATATATTTTTGAATAGCTTAGACCTTCAGGATAATGGTTGATTATAGGCAAAAATCGCTCAATACATGGGAAGGGAAATCGCTCTTATCAATTTTGTTTACACTAATAAACACTAAATTACATCAAGCGACCAGAAGTGGTACTAATGTAAAAAGATAGTTCGAAAAAGTACATACAAATGAGTATAGAGGGCGTTAAATTTTATATAATGATTTGAGGTTTCAATCAACATTGCACCAATGTATCAAATATAAAGAAGATATTTAACCCCTAGAGCCCCGATTGGCCGATATCGGCCAAAACACGATTCAGCATCACGGCCCCGTTTTAATTTCATTTTAATTTAATTTGTTTTATTTTATTATGTTAATATATTTTATTTTAATTATGGGTACAGTGGTTTGGCAGTAATTAATGATTTACTAAAATTTTTTGAGACATCATTTTGTCAATCGGCTGAGGGGGCGAGGCCTGAAGAGTTAATAAAATCAGTCTTATTCTGTTGTTATGTTCAATACTTTACTCGTCCTCTCTACCTTGTTATAAATACAATAGTTCAGTTTATGTAACAGCAGTCACGTTTTTTTATTCTTTTTATTCTTACATATTTACTTGTTGGAGATAATATCCTTAAAGAATTTGCTGAGAGTACCCAGAATTAAGGCCATAACTTCATATGGAATGGAAAATGGCAAGGGGACGTCCATTAATAACGTGAGGTGTTTAGGGGGCCCTCCCCTAAACACCTCAGGGTCGATCCGGTCGAGCCAGTCGAGCCGTATCTCACCCAATCTCACGTGGGGAAGAGGGAGGGGGGGGGGGGGGTCGGCATAGGTGTATCACGTTTTTTTTCTGCAAGAAACAGTGTAAAATTGCGAGAAAACTGGGTAAAATTAAGTAAACATGTTTCACCACTTAAATATGGCTAAATCCTACACAATAATATTTATCGCCGTATGCGAACGCTATAAATATTACGGTGTGGAATGTTCGATTTTCTCACTGAGATTCTAGACTACGTTTGTAGTAGTCCTAAATCTTAAATAAGTCTTAAATGAAAATAATTTAGTAAATTATGTTTTTTTTTTAAATAAATCCAACGCAATTAATCACAGGTAAATGTATTTACTTAAAAAATACGCATTTTAAAAATCTCACATGAGATTAGGAGGGGAGGGGAGGGCGTCGAGCCAAATGTTACGAAATCTAACAAGGGGGAAGGGGGGGGGGGGTCGAAAAATCGCCAAAATCACCTCTTGTAATTAATGGACGCTCCCCAAAATTGGAAAGGTGCTAGCAAAATGTTAGCTACTTGCGATCCTGTTTGGGAGCTAATGGGCCCTTGCTGAGTTGGCCACGAAGACCCATTCTGTTCAGGGTTGGTCACACTCACGGGTCAACACCCATCCGGCGGCCTCCGCGCATGAAGTGCGAGCCCGGGCAGGACTCTGGACTTAGGGCTAGTTTCCCCTAGGAGTCAACCGTCTGGCGCTCCTGGACGGTCTGCGCACCGTGCGGCGTAAAACAATCGATTGTGCACTCTGACTAACAGTCGGGGGAGTCTGGAAGCTGTACTGTTTCCTATAGAGCGGGGGTGAAATGACCATCGGCTACCCGATCCTGGGTGAACATCCGGGTCCGCGATAGATTCGGTATACACCGTTTCACCTCTTCGTAAGGGAGGGGACCGCGCAAGTGACCTCGAACTCGTAACCAATCGAGAGACTGGAGTAATCTGTCCTCAATTGTAAGCCCGCTGTGTAACACGCCTGGTTATCTCGCGGTTAAGGCGTTGGCCTTACGGGCATGTGGCGGATCTTGACGGTGAACTGTTTTGTCCAAGTCTTCTGCGCTCACTTCACGGGAGATAGAACGACTAATCGTTAAAACTTCCTGATGTGACGGGTTCGCCCGTCGCATGCTTTCTATAAATAGATAAACATGTCCGATTCATAGAAAAACAGAATTATGTCACGAACAAATTATATCCGCGTCTAATTTGACGTAAGAGCGCGTCTAATCGATCTCCGGCATTGTTTTTTTTTTGCATTATTTGCGGTTTTTTTTTCAGTACATATTTACCTATTCATCGGTTGCTATTATTAAATGAGTCGCCGAAGCACGTTTTTTTCAATTTCGAATCACACACGTCAAAGCGTTTCCGCTTGTCGACATCTTTTGTGTGAAGTACGGTAAAAGTAACGTTGTGCAAAAAAAGAATTCATGTTATTGAGAACTTGTGTTTTACCGGTTTCGTTTTACCGCTTTGGTTTTACCGGAATAATACAAGGGTTGTTTTTTGAAGAGAGGATTTTCTTTGTCGCAATCGGTCCCATAATGAAGAATCCGGTGAGTAGTTTTTCGCTTTTTTTGGGGGAAGATGAAAGATGAAGAGAGTAGCCAGTTTCACTTTGGAGGCTTGTGCTCAAAAATCTGTATTATTATTATTATTATTGCTGATACGTCCAAATCTTGTAAAGCTGATACGTCCACATCAAACAATATCAACAAATAGAGTTGTCAACTACAACTGGCGAACCCGTCACCTCAGGAAGTTTTAGCGATTGGTCGTTCTATCTCCCGTGAAGTGAACGCAGAAGCCTTGCTGCCAAGCTCTGCCACATGCCCGTTAGAGGCCAACGCCTTATCCGCGAGATAACCAGGTATGTTACCCAGCGGGCTTACACTCACGCCCTTACTTTCAATTGCGACCCGATTACTCCGGTCTCTGGTTACGAGTTCGAGGTCGCTTGCGCGGTCGTCTCCCTTACGAAGCGGCGAAACGGTGTAAGCCGAATCTATCGCGGACCACGGCGTCCTTTGACCGGCTGTTCACCCGGGATCGGGTAGCCGATGGTCGTTTCCAGAGCATTCGCTGTAAGGTCCGCAACCACCCCCGCTCTATAGGAAACAGTACTGCTTCCATACTCCCCCGACTGTTAGTCATAAATGGGTTCTCGGGGCGGTACGGGGGGGGGGGGGTGGTTTACCCTATTTCACCCCCTGCGCGTTTTACCCTTCTGGTACGCGCAGGGTTGTCGTAGCACGACATCCCGGGCAGACAAGACGACCCTCGTCGTTATAACTGCCCGGGCGGTGGGCGGGGTTTGCTGCCCTCACCTATCGCCTTGAAACTCTTTACTGTTAGTCAGAATGCACAATCGATTGGCTTACGCCGTACGGTGCGCAGACCGTCCAGGAGCGCCAGTAGGTTAACTCCTAGGGGAAACTAGCCCTAAGGCCAGAGTATTGTCCGGGCTCGCACTTCGTGCTGACCCGTGATTGTGACCAACCCTGAACAAAATGGGTCATTGATAATGAGTGTTTTTTTTATAAAGGACTGATTGATTATTCTATTTAAAATTTATTGAGACTTGTATTCAAAATTTAAAATAATGGGTTATGTCACCCCGATACCTTACCGGCAAGAAGCCAAGGACTGATGTAATCTGAATATTAATTTCGTATACGAAATCGATGAGAGCTCTATTTCGGCCGGTGGACGAACCCGGTTGGGTTCCGTTGCAATCGGGTGGCGCGGTTCATTTCTTGGCTAAGGGCGGGGTTGAGCCAAGCGCCAACAGATGGCGTTAATATTTGATTAAAATGTATAACGGAGTTTAAGTGTAGCTTGTTATAAGCTGAAATATCTCATAAGATATTTCAGCTTGTCCTAAGCTTGAAATATCTCATAAGATATTCCGACCTAAATTTCACAATGTGATTTCTGTCCAACAAGGCAACTGTCTACAAAATTAAGTTAAGTATTAATTTAAAATATTTCAAGATAATAAGAAATATGACGCTCCCTGGTGAACCGATTTTAACCACAATCTTTTCAACTCTTGCCAGGACCTCTTATTTTAAAGCTGACTACTTTTTATTGGCATTTTTTATTATTTATTATTTTTAGAGGAATTTGATTGAATAAACGAGGGATTAGTCTCATCGATCTTCTTTTTTAATAGAAGAAGAGAAAAGGAGGGCCGAGTAGAAATTAATTTTGTATCTGTCTAGTGCTATGTTTATGTTGGACATAAATTCTGACATTATAAATAGGATAGAAAACGAATTTACCGCGTGAAATTTGTAGGACCCGACGTTTCTATCCTATTTATAATGTCAAACAACCGCGATAGTCGTCGAATTATTACGTTAGCTAGTAATGTCACAATAATCGAAAAGTCCTTTTTCGTCTAGTCTGAATTTAAGTCTAATATAATTTGGAACTGTCCTTTTTAAAATACGGTGTTGTAAGGATGTTAATTCAAATATGTGATTTGAATATGCGACTTAAAATATTTGAACGTATTGTAAATTATAGATATACCATACAATACAATACAATACAATCAACTACTCCAATAGATAGGCTACATTTGGATGCGTCACAAAATTAAATACTAAAAAAATTAATATTAAAAACATAACTGTCATGATAGTTGTCATGGCTGTAATGTACCTACATACAAATAATCTATTCAATATTACCTTAGTCAGAACGCACAACCGATTGGCTTCGCTGACCGGTGCGCAAACCGTCCAGTGGCGCCGGGATGCAATCCCGCCGGGAGAAACCGGTCCACCAGCTCTGAGGCCTGATACACGGGAGTCTTACCCAAGGTAGGCTTCCACTCGAGGAGGCTTCTGAATAGGAGCTGAATCGTGAGTTGAGCCGATCCGAGAACAAAATGGATCTTGTGGCCCAAGCTGCACGAAACCGTTCACAACCAACCTTATAAACAATCAAGGGATAAACAACAATAACAATAATATTATAGCAAAGTTATAGCATTCGGTTTTACAGATTTCCATTTTCCTACTTCACGCCAGGCTGCATCGCACGAAAATAAATTTCCTACACTAAAAATGATTTTAAAATTAGAAGTAAAAAGTATTCAATTAATAATCAATTTATAATATAATAATCATAAATAATATTAAGAAAAAATAATTTAACTAAAGGGTACTGGAATGCTAACTGGAATAATAATAATAAATGGTATTCAATTGTCAGAAGTTATAAATAGTCAAAAATAATAAAAGCAAATCAAAAGAATTATTTAACAATAACGCACTTATAAGCAATAATAATAAGAGATTCTAAATTTAAATTCTAAGCGTCAACATATATTTTGAAATTTTCTCAACAATAAATAATAATTAAATAATAAATTTAGTGAATATAGTGTAATTCGGCGGTTAAGTAACCCGACCAGGTTGCCACAAGCCTAGGAAATGGAAATATTTTCCTGAAAGTGTGGAGCTCGCCAAGACGTGTGGCCGACGTGGCGGGTATCGGGCTAAATACCTCCAATCACGATGAACAGTACAACCTTATGACATCAAGGAGACGCTGGACCTGTCTGGATGAGGGAAACGGACAACCGATCCGGATGGAGAGTGATTGGAGAGGCGTATGACCAACGGTGGGCGAATGCGCGCTGATGATGATGAAGAAGAAGAAGGCACTAAAATGGTCCTTGCAATAATACAAATGTCTAAAAATCATAATGGTAATGAGAATTCACTAAAAATTACCTTATGAAATCTAAATATTCTTGTATTAGGGCAGGGGTTCTTAACCTTTTGGTGGCCACGGACCCTTAGGATAACTTCAAAACTCTGATGGACCCATTCCAAAGAATGCGATGAGGGAAAGAAAACAAGTAATTTTTAATAAAGAACTTCTAATGAAAAATGAAAAAAATCGAGAAAAAAATCATTGTAATGTTTTAGTGAGACGGTTGTTGCTGTTTTTCTTCTATAAGTTTTTTGAAGTCAGGAACTGTCTTGGACAGTGCAAGGCGCATGTCATCCTTAACATCTAGTCGGCTACGGTTTTTTGTTTTAATAGATACTAGCGCAGAAAATCCAGACTCACAAAGGTACGTAGTGGCAAATGGTAACAACACGGACATTGCTCGTTCAACAAGGAGAGGGTATGCTTGTCCTATACCACACCAAAACTCGCTGACATCTTTTTTAGTAAATTCAGCTCGCAAGACCTGTTTAGTTCTTAGGTCAATCAAATCATCTTTGATAAGATCTCCGTCACTGATTTCGTTCAAATCGAACATAAAAGGACTTCGAACCCAGGTCTCCTGATTAAGGGATTCCGCACAAAAGTAACCTTCGAAAGATATCTGCAGAGTTTCGAGGTGTAATGAAATTTCTTCTTTTAGGTACTTGTTTTGACAATTGTCTTGTATTTTTGTCTTTGTTGTTTGACAATATATCTTCCAGCGTTGGAAAATTTGCAGTACACTCTGCATCCACTCTCCTCTTCCAAAGTGGTAGTTTCCCTAAAAATCCTTTGAGACGCTCAGATGCATCTACGATGGTGACTGCAGGACCTTGAAGAGACTGATTTATGTCGTTTAAATGACCAAAAATATCAGCTAAATAAGCCAGTCCTTGCAAAAAGTTTTCATTTTCCAAAAATGTGTACAAAGCGTTTTCTTTCTCTTTAAGAAAAATCAATGCTTCCAAACGTAGCTCAAATAAACGCTTCAATAGGTACTTGTCCTCTTGAAAGCCAGCGAACTTCTGTATAGTAGAGTAGAATGTCATGTTCAGCTCCCATTTCTTGACAGAGAATCTTAAATAGACGGTGGTTCAAGGCTCTGGATCTTATAAAGTTTATTATTTTGATACAGGTAGACATGACATCTTTCAGGAAACCAGGCAATGTTCGTGAAGCCAAAGCATGACGGTGTAAAAAACAATGAGTTACCATTACATTAGGAATCTCTTTCTTGACCAAAGTTGCAAAACCAGACGTGTTTCCGAGCATTGCTGGTGCTCCATCTGTGCATAAACTGCCTAGCTTGGTCTTCCAGTCAACATGGTGATTCTCAAAAAAAATTTTTATCACATTGAAAACATCTGCCGCTTTTGTTGTTTCGAGAAGTGAGTGACAAAAGAGAAATTCTTCTTTAAAACAGTTTGTTTCATTGTGTACGTAACGTACAAACACCAAGAGCTGGCTGCATTGTGACACATCTGTACTCTCATCGAGTTGCATGCTGAATGGAAATGCCGAGGAATTCAGCTCTTCAATGATTTGTTTCAAGATGTTAGCAGACATATCTGAAATTCGAGAACGAATGACATCATTTGACAAAGGAACCGCTTCAACTTTCTTTCTTTGATCTGCGCCGCACACAAGCTCAACAATATCTAGTGTACAAGGCTTCACAAGAGATTCCGCGATGGTATGTGGTTTTTTCTGCCGTGCAATGCGATATGCAACTTTGTACGATGCTTCTAAACAAGGTTTTTGTGTTGGCGTGAAACCTAGTTTAGGTAATGTACCAGCTTTCTCGAAGCGCGCTTTTTTAGCACGAAATATATCCAAGGTGTCCGATGTGTTTCCTGGGTGGACAGACGTAAGGTGTTCGGACAATTTGGCTGGCTTCATGCTGCCATTTGCAAGCACTTTGCCACATAAAAAACACTGTGGCTTCTGTGTTCCATCGCGTTCAGTTACAAATGTGAAACCGTAGGAAACGTACGAATCGTTATATTTTCTTTTCTTCGACATGGCAAACTGAAACAAACAAGTAAAAAACAATACTATTATAAACTTGCTAGCGCTTCATTTTAACTTGTGAATCTTAGAAATTAGTATTGATGTTTTAACTTACGTTTATAAGTCGAGCAATCACAGTTTTCACAGCCGACAGACAGAATAGAACAGCCAAGCCGCCGCGCCGCGTGTGCTCAGTCAGTGATGTGGTATTTGACTGTTGTGTGTGTGTCGGTCGGCGGGGGCTCGGCGGAAGCGAACGAGAGGTGAATGCTGCCCACCCACACACACCACGCGCGCGCTTCAAGCGCCCGCACATGTATGTTTCTCTTTCGTGCGTGTGAGACAGACGCTAGCTGTAGAGCAGCTATAGCTACGCGGTATAATATAGCGCGCGCAAACCGTTCCAGCTTCGATTGGTTTGCACTTATTTTTTTATAAGCTGGACAGCCATTATTTTCTTATCTACCAACGCTATATTTATTGACTGATATCTGACACGGTCAACGGACCACCAGGAATCATGCTACGGACCCCTTGGGGGTCCATGGACCACAGGTTAAGAACCCCCGTATTAGGGGCTAGACGATCAAGCATGCTTGTCAAGCATCGCGTCGCGGGCTGGGAGAGGATCGTAAACCGCAGGATATATGCAAATATATATTTTTATATTTACCAAAAATGCCTAATTTTGTAGTTGTATACCAGGGAGTCAGGTTAATTAGCCGTAATTGATTGATGAATGAAAATATATTATCATATTTCCTGCGGTTTACGATTCCTTTCAAGCCCACGACGCGGATGCGGGCTGGGAAGGGATCGTAAACCGCAGGAAAGTTGCAAATATTTTTTCAAAATATTTACCAAAAATGCCTAATTTTGTAGTTTATACCAGGGATTAACATTAATTAGACGTAATTGATTGTTGAAGGACCTGACTCCCTGGTATACAATACAAAATTAGGCATTTTTGGTAAATATTTTTAAAAAATATTTGCATTTTTCCTGCGGTTTTCGATCCTCTCCCAGCCCTCGACGCGATGCTTGTCCAGCATGCTTGATCGTCTAGGGAACCCTTTAGAGATGTTTCTTGAGCTGTTTTTTTTAAATAATCACGGATTCCCTTCCCTGACCAAAGTTTTGAATTGAGTGGGCAGACCGTTTAAAAGTTTAATGCTGACAATTCGGGCATCGTCTAAAAACCTCATTTTGAGGACGTGGCAAATCAATGTTATTATTTCCACCCATGTCATGCTTATGATATTCACCGCGAATCTTAAAATGTTCTAATGTGTTATATATAATGTTGAATTAATTGTTGAATAAATGTGTGTATGTTAGTACCTACACAGTACAACCATTGCCTAAGATCAGCAAGACCACGCCTTACCTCGATTATACTCGATCGATCCTTGAGTTGCAAACTAATAATAGGTACTTACCCACTTGATCCGGAACTCTAATCCTACATACACGCACCAATGTATATAGCTCTTAAATATGACATTAGCAAAACAGGTCGTAAATTACTCTAGTGCAAAATAAATACAAGTAATTGTTATGTAAATTATGTGCTATCGAATGATCAATGGCAGAAAAAATACGAAAATTGATGCTTGGGATATGATTTGTAGGTTTGCGTCAAACTTCTTGACCTCTATCTACAGACAATAAAATTTCTATGACGTAGGTTTTTATATGAATTTCGCTTGTTTCTCGGGTTATAACTTAAATATAATTTTGGAATTAGCAAGGAAAATGTAGATATATTTTTAAATTATTTCTGATTTTTATTCTCTAAAAGTCTAGATTAATCTATCTTATGAGTGATGGATTTTATATTATACCTACTAGTGGTATTACCCGGCGTTGCCCATGTTATATCCGTTCACAAATACCTATGTATACCAATTTCTATGACGATCGGTTGAACGGTATAGAAGTTAATGTGCTGCAGCGCCATTCTAGTGGCGAGTTATAATAAATTGGATAGCGCTAAAATATTATCCGGGATCAAATACCTATGTAATCCAATTTTCATGGCGATCGGATAAACGGTAGGTTTCTATGTACAAATTTTCATGGCGATCGGTTGAGCGGTATATAAGTTGATGTGCTGCTGCGCCATCTAGTGGTAAGTTACAACATATCGTAAAAACCTTCTCCATGAAAAAATACATACTATATATGGTAAATGTGCTAACTTTCATGGTGGTCGGTTAAACGGTGTCTGAGACTATTAAGCTCGGACAGATATACCAACATCCATTTTTATATACGAGTATATAGATATTTCTCGTATAATTACGAGTACCTCCTTTTTGCAGAGGCGATCTTGCAGCATTACGTGGTACCCTATTATGACCAACACGGTGCTCTCCATTGTCCATTGTCTCTCCATTGTCGTTTTTCATTGTATGTAAGGGCACGCTCCAAGTATATACGGGGTGTAATTACTGCACTGGCATTTTTTTCTATGGGTGAATCAATACAACGTGGTAAGCAACTTTTGTTATTTTTTTTGGAAAAAAACAAAAAAAAAGTTTTTTATTGTTTTTTTTTTGTTTTTTTTTTTAATTTGAAATTTTGAAGAAGTTGACTGTTAAATAAAGGTTTCAGAAGCGTTTGAGCGCGCTGCGCCATCTAGCGGTAGGTAATAAGTCGTAAATAAACAATATCAGCGACATTTTACCAACCGCTAGATAGCGAATCGTGATTATAGCTTTTAATACTATTTAAACATAAAATTAAAAAACAACATTTCTCAAAAAATAAAAAAAAATAACATTTTTTTTTTCATTTTTTAAAATTAAAAGTTGCTTACTTTATTACACTGATTCACCCACAAAAAAATGCCGTATGTAAATACTTAAACGTGTCCTTAAAATGAACTTTATAAAAAATGACAAAGAAAACAAATAATTTTTATTCGTATAATACGACCACAAAAAATAAACTTTTCAAAGATTTTTCTATGTGAAAAAAATATAAAGTAAGTACTATAATTTTTAAAATAGGAATTTTAGAACAAAATCGAAGTACCTACTAAAAACATTGTATTTACAGTGGAGATTTTAATAGGACACTGAATTTTGGTACTAGTTCTCAAATTTCAATAAAATATCAACTCCTGAACCTTATTTTTTTTGTGTTCTGACTAAAATATAAAATTAGTATAGCTATCAAAATTATAGGAAATGGATCTTACCGCGTAAAATATTAAAATTGTCAACAATCTTTTGAATATTCCTTTTTGTTTGTGTAATCATGATTGTAATTACTTTGAATTGGCGCACAGGGTGAGGTTTGGATAGCGGGGAAGAGCGGGGTGGGTCCCATTTTCTGTACAAGGTAGACCATTTACATTTTTTGTATGCGCTTGAAGTGAGATGTGCGAGACGTGCATACTTCCAGATTTTACTATATATGTATGGGAAACAAAATGCTTGCACTTCACCAACTTCGGAATAGGTAATACGAAGCAGGCTGCGGCTGACGTCTCCCCATTGATATATAAGTAACTAGATCGCGTAACCAGCGTCAGCCGAATAGAAAGAGACAGCAGCATATATGATTATGGTACCGCCTCAATCCTTTTCTAGTCGCGCATGCTCGGAGCCACGTACATTATCACTATGGCAACGCTTACATATCACCATGGCAACGCTTCGACGCCATAAGGTTTATGCTATGGATTAACGCGCATGCGCAACTAGCCAAGGATGAAGGGGGCCTCATATGCAGCTATCTCTGTCTATTCGGTGAACACATTCACTCACAGCCCGCCTTTGAACTTCCGTTCTCTATTTCTGTTACCCTCTATGCGTCTCCTAGACGTGGGCATCTCGAGTTATACGATTAATACGACCTGATCATTGTTTTATTATATTTCTGCATATTCAAAGTATTTCCATCATTAACCGCTGTTATGGCGGTTAGGAACTAAGCATAATAATTTGTTATTATATTCACATAAGTTGAGAGCTGAGGTCAAGGTTGCATGAGAGCCTTTAATCACAAAACGAACTCGGCTGGAGTCATTCGGTTGGCGAATATTGAACGTGAACAGTGACGAAATTAACAAGTGACTCATGTTATTTTTTATATAATAATCAGGTAGTTTTAATGTGATGGTTTTCCCGGATCTATATAAGTAAGTAACAAGTAAATATATTAAACAGATAAAATAACACGACTGCCGTTACAGAAAGTGAAATATTGTATTTCTAATTATTTTTATTTAGTTTTTTATGAAATACTTGTGGTTTAAGTATATTTCCATATAGATACATGTATATTTCCAGAATACAATACAATACAATCATCTACTCCAGCAGATAGGCATTCCTACACTTGGATGCGTCACAAAATTAAATGCTAAAAATTTAATTATTAAAAACGTACCTAACTATCGTGATAGTTGTCATGGCTGTAATATTATATTCAATATTACCTACATACAAATAATCAAAATATACTAATGCGATTTAAGAGTCAGGGAGAATACTATATTAAAATAGAAATGCAAATTCTATGTAGAATATTCAAAGAAAATTTATTTTATTGTCTATCCAGGATTTTATTGTCAATATGCCTTCGTATTTTTTTAAATGAATAGATGTATAATAAATTATATGAAAATCAGAATATCAGCTATTATAATATCATTATGTTTAAAACTTTATATATTTCATTAATCATCAATATGGAAAATAAACTCAGAATTTTCAAACTCCCTTATACCATAAATTGGGTTTCTTACCAAATTATTTATACTTATCTTTTTAAATTGGTCCTCTCTAAGGATTTTCATTTGCTCTGGAATATTATTATAGAAGGACAAATATACTGAATCAGACCTTTCGTTTGACATTAAACACGATATATTTACGACAATTTATTGACATTTGAAAAGGATAATGACCAAAGGTGGTCTAAATGTCCACCACTAACGAGACCTATGGTAACGAACATTCCACTAATTTATACAGTAACATTCACTAAGAAACGAAAAAAAAATAGTCGTCCGTCAAAAGTTATGACCAATTGAAAAAAAATCGGTTGTCTGTAAAGTCGGTTTACTGACGATAGTTGAACGTGACAACGTCATAAGAAAATACTGATGGAATGGTTGCATTTGAAGCAGTTTCATTTAAGATTCTGATATTGTTTATAAACACCCAAAAATATATGCTTTTATACTCACCGATTTGACTACAACATGTAAATGTATTATTGTATAGCAGTAGGTATAATTGTATAATTGTTTATTGTTTAAAGTTTATTGTTTTTTTTAATTTGAAAGTTTGAAATCTCAAACTGTTAAATAACGGTTTGAGAAGTGTTCGAGCACGCTGCGCCATCTAGCGGCAGGTAATACGTCGTAAATAAACAATATGACTGAGGTTAGTAAATAATTCTTGTCGCAACCGGTAGATGGCAGCATTTATATTGAATAATAAATATAATAAATGGAACGCCTCAGAGCTAGGTAACGCCGCATGAGTCATGTTTTTTCGTGCGTGCAGCCGGCCCATCGAATTATAAGACGTTGTCACGTCAATAAAATATATTATTTTTGCTCATTAGTCTCCTATTTACTTCCATCCATTTATATTCTATGCAAGTATAGCTTCACATAATGTAATGCTGATAAGACTCATCGCTAGCGCTGAGTTGTAGATATATGTATAAGGGATTTTCTTAAGTTACATTATTTTTATACCGCACTGTAAGACATGAATAAAACCACTGTAAAGAATGATCATTATGGTTTTTCCTTTCCCCGTCCTTTATTCATATAACAAGGGAGCAAAATCCACTTCAGCGAAAACCTAACACGAGGCAGGAAGCGACACGACACATACACACACCCTCTCTTTCACACCCTCACACACACACACACACACACACACACACAAACACATATAAACGCAGTTTAGTTTAAAATGAGCGTTTGTTAATATGATTTTGATTATTTTTCGCACAAAAAGGTACAAAAAACATGTTTTTTCCATTTATTTTACTTTTTACTGACAGTATATTTTTGACTGCGGTCTTTTTCGAATTAATCAGCACTTAGAGGACAATTTTCGTTACATAGTCTTGTTAGTGGTGGACATTTGGACCAAGCCCCATACATTTTTGGTCGTTGTCCTTTGGACATTTAGGCAACTACTTACTTGATATTTGAACAGTTAAGGTAACCCTATGACACTCGAGATGACAACGATTCTTACAATATCACACACTTCTAAATCGGTTCAAGCGTTTATAAGTTATGGTAGAACCAAGAAACGGAAAACATACACAGATGAACCCTGAACACATTACACTTCTTTTATGTTGGGCAGTCATATAAAAATAAATGAAAAATTGGATATTATTCGGCGACTAGGTTAGTTATAGTCAGCCAGCTTGTTCAGTTTTTAGATCTTAATCCCACGATACGAAATTTTATAACAAAAACAGTACCTACTTTTTGGGAATATCTATTTGTAGTCTGCTCCACTAAAAACAACATGCTAGCAAAAGAGAGTTTAAATTGGAGGCTACTTTTATGCGAAACTATACTTTTATTCACAACAAACGATATATTGTCCAGTAAGTTACATTTTCGTTTAATGATTGATATCAATTATATGATAATATAAATGTTTATTGTTGCTATGATTTTTGGCAATATTTTTATGATATGTTGCTTTTCGTTATGATAATTAACGCAATTCATATCAAAGTCGTAACAAAAAATCGGGTGGGTTACCTCAAGATATTCCCGGCAAGTAGACAAGGCCCCGCCCCCGTCACCTCCCCCGCGACAACCCTCCTGCCCCCCCCCCCCCCTCCCGTACTAACCCCAACCCCCTCACACTACGACAACCCTTCCCGATTGCGAATGTATTCGATTAAAATTGCGATTCAAATTTATTAGTTTAAAAAATATTTGTGTCGCTTGTATATTAGATATGCCAACCAAAATTTCACAACATGGTTTCATCCCAACAAGGCATCTGCGTACCGTATTTCAAGTCCTTGTCCAATATTAGCGTACCGATTTCAACCACTCTTGCCATGACCAAATTATGCCTGCATGTCAAATTTCAGCGCAATTGGATTAAGCGTTTGGGCGCTATCGTGGAGGAATACACGGAGACACAAAAACATAAACAGATAGGCATACAGGCTTCAATCTGGAAATGATCCTAATCGTCTGTGGGCGGCTCAAAATCATCTCGAATAAAAATGTTTGCGCGTTCACAATACTTTCCCTTCTGGTCGTTTGGTGGGCTGGAAACGTAGAATAAAGGATGTTACAGTTTATTTCCTTGTTTGTTTGTTTGTTTATACTTTTTATTGTGAAATTTCACAATGGGCGGGTTTATTGTCATACGACAATCTCTTCCAACCAATCCTATCCTCGTGGTTTTCATGAAATACTTTACTTTTTCCAGATGTTGAACTATAAATCACAAGCAACATGAGGGTTGTTCGCTTAATGGCGTGTATCCTGGCGGTCATGCTGTTGCAGACTGGAGATGCGAGTTTAATTTCGGGACTTATCCGGGGCCTAAGATCTTTATCGAAAGAGACCGAAATGAGCACAAAGACGGTAGCTTACCCTGTGATACATGGCGGAAGTATGGTTTACAAAAGTGAGCTGCACTTTAATTTTAAATGAATACTTTTAACAAGGGGTTTAGAAATACCTGTTTTATTTTGGAAATTTAAATTTTCAACTAAATAATAGAAAAAAAATATAACAAAAAGAAAACCGACTCCATTTTTTTATAAGTGGCAGCAGCCATGCCATGTTGATACTTAGAATTGACTATCATAATTTAATGCGTAGGTATACAAAATTTTATGTATGTGCTGTTGATCGTTGAGGAGTTACCTCGTTGGAAGCCAACCCTGGGTGCCGCAGTGCTTGGTGAAACTTAGATTGGGCTGTCGTAATTAAATACAAGTACAAAATTTTGTGTCTGTGTCTGTCCGTCCAAAATTTTGTGTCCGTCCGTCGAGGAGTTCCCTCGTCGGGAGCCGACCCTGGGTGCAGCAGCCATGTCATGATAAAACTAAGAACGGGCTATTATAACTGAATGAGTAGGTATACAAAATTTCGGGACTGTGCTGTTGACCGTTGAGGAGTTCCCTCGTCGGCAGCCAACCCAGGGTGTAGAATCAGGTCATGCTTACCATAAAAATAAATGAATTGCCATCGTAATTGAACCAGCATGTAAATTTTCAATTTCATATGATAATATTTGAGTTCCCTTAATTCCTCATGGATCGCATCATCAGAACTGGATTTTGATAAAAATGGGACCAATCTGATGGCTCATAAATGGCAGACTTCTGAGGTAACAAACATAAAAATAAAAAAAAAGAGACAACCGAATTGATAACCTCCTCCTTTTTTTGAAGTCGGTTAAAAAGGACATAGGGTCAGCTTAAAATAACCCCTCCGAATATAATGGGCCTAGAAGAAACGTGGAACAGCTTGCTCTTCGTCAATGGTCTAGTCGCAGTCTCGAAGCAATAGCTGGGGATTTAGTGCGATGTACCCTGCATTTTGTGATTAAAGGCTCATACTTGGCACAATTGTTCCATAGGTGGTCCTGAGTGGATTTAGACCGGGAGCCATCGGCGACCACCCCGGGGGTGGCGGGGGGAGGGGGTGGAAATTTGATTCCGTTGTGCGTCACTTTGAGCCCTATATCTCTCAGACTATAGGTACCAGGGAAAGTAGGATATTATTTTCGGATAATTCAGTAATGACGAATTCATTTCAGGAAGAAGAAAAACACCTATCCATAGAAAAAATATGAAATAATTGGTAAAATCCAAAAATCGTTGACATCTTTTTTTTACTTATACGAAGCTTACTTTTTAACCATAAGAGGTATCGGTATGCAAAAAATATTTTCTGGAAGCCACACTTATCTTAATTACAGACATATACTTTTTATTGGACTGGTATTGCAAAATATGAGTGAAAAAAATATAATTCATCGCACGGCAGACCGGGGTATTACGTCCGTTACGTAGAGACGGGCATCGATCCAAGTTAGATAAGTACTTATCGGATTATTTAGTTTCTGCGATAGGCCAGTAAGTTAAAAACAAGAAGTAATATCGTTATTATTATTATTATAACTATATTATTATTGTTTTTTCTATTTAATAAAAATAATTCATCATTCACACACCGTACCTAACTGATATTTGTGCTTACATACCTTAAATACCCAAGTATTAATTTGTCTAAAATCCCTACCACTTCGTTGAAAAAACAATAATTAGTAGTATATACAAGAACATACCTACCTATACTTACTTAATTGCTAGAAGAAACTATTAAAACACTGAAAAAAAGTTATTCTTTTGAATGCCCATTTTCAAATTTCTCTTTTCATTTTCGGTGAAACAGGGGCAACACCCTCGCTCTTCGTGGCCCTATAAGTGAAAAATGTACGGGCTATGACTTTACAAATTTTATACCAATTTAGATGATGAATTTGTACTTTAATTTTTAAATGTATGATTAACTTTAATCTTATTATTTAACACTTTACTGACTACTTTGTATATTACCTACTGTGAAAAACTTTTAGTACGTTTTCGAACCTATTCGAATTATTGACTATTCCAATTATTAGGCGTCTATGTTAATTATTTAACTTTTTACTGTCTATTTTAGTTAGTATGATTAGTAACTCTTAGTAGGTACCCATTCAAATTATTAACTATTTAATAAATAAGCGTTCATTTTGTTTTGTATTAAGATTTTACAATAAATAGCTTTTAGTACGTTCCAAAGTTTCTGAGATACTATTTTTCCAATCTAATAGCTAAATTCGTAACAACCAACATATGTATGTTAAGTAAAGATTAGAGAAGTAATTAGACTACCTAATACAAATATTTTGCCACGTTCAAGAGCGGTTTTTAGCCACCAATTAGACACGACGTAAATGTTATGTATGTTATAGAGTTAATATATCCTATCTATACTTACCTAATATAAAACAAACATTATAGTTTTTACCTAAGGCAGTCGCAATGTCATGACAGCAGAGAGACACTGGTGGTGCTTCCCAGTACCTTTGTGCACCCACAGCTCCTAAAGCTGTGTAATTGTGGTAATTTGCACTTCTGCTGCTGGTCTGCGAAGTCAGTATCCACAGTCAGTAGCATAATTTTTGTCAACCCATGAGCGACAGTGTCAGATACATGCACCATCATTCTTCGTGGTTACGTATCACGTAACTACGAAGAAACGTACGCGTTGTGTCACGTGTGATATTGGTTAAAATATTTGGTCCACCTATGTTGCGAACTTCCTTGTCGTTATCAGAGCAAACAATCCTTCCTTAAGCAATTGTTCGTCATCAAATTAGCCTAAACTTTAGGTAGTTTCGTCGTAGCAGTGACCCGTGTTCTTTGAACGTTTTCCTCTCTTAAATATTTTTTATGCTTTCGTTGTTATGTCCCAAAACCATATTTAATGTTGAAACCCTGTAAGTTCTTTGCAAAGAAATGGTATACATACTGGTGTACCTATTCTCGAAAGTCTTTCTATGGCCAGAACTCAGTATGTGTACTAATAAAGATCCATCTAGAATTTTCGCTGAGACTTGTGGGGTGTTGGGAAAGTACGCATATATATACCCTATAACCTACCCTATAACCTACGCTATAACCTACGCAGTGGCGGCAGCAGTTTGCGGCCTACCCGCAAAAGAACGGACTGACAGCTCTTCAGTCTACCCTAGACAACGGCGGCTGCAACGTCACCGAAACGTCGGGTCCTACAAATTTCACGCGGTAAATTCGTTTTCTATCCTATTTATAATGCATTTGATGTAGTTGTCGTTGTAGGTTAATTTTGCCGGCGATGACCAGTGCCGGTTGGCATAGTGGTGATACGCCTTAAATCTGGCCTTCTGTTCATTTTTTGTGACATTTTTCTTTTACCCGGCTATTAACAGATTACACATTTTTTCAGATAGTAGAGATATTCTGGACACGCTGGGTTCTTTACCTATCATCTCTGATGTGACCGCCGGTTTTCAAAATGTTTTTAATGTTGGTCGGATGTTGGCTGCTCCCGGGGTGAACATGGCTTTAGGAGCATTGGAAAAGACCTGTAAGTATAGAACAAATATAAACCGACCTTTTCTTTATTTTATACCTTTGCAAACTAAATATAATTATTAGAACGCTCGCCCACTAGGCGCCCACAATCCGACATTATGACGACACATCGGAGCCCGCCCACTAAGCAGCCAAGAAATCCTGACTGCGGCAGCCAATAAGGCCGGCCGCACACGTACGGTTTCCGTATTCGATTTCCGAATTCGGATTACCGTGAACCTACAACAGACTTTCGTTTTTTTTCATTCGGAATTTTCACTGGCAGTACGTAGACGGACTCCTCGCGACAATATGGATGAGGACGAATTGCTATTGAATGTTTGCTGTCACTTCACAAGAAGAAGAGGAATTGTCATGTCTTGACTTGCGCCAAATGTGCACGCACATTCCAAGCCAAGATCGGCTACGTCAGACATCTGAGGGCGCACCAGCAAAACCTCCAACCATTATTTAAAAAACGAAAAAAAAATGCAATGAAGTCACTAGAATCTATAATGCAGTCGCTATGGCCGAACACGGCTAGGAGGATATATATACCATTGGATACTTCGAGAATAAAGGAGATTCCATGATATCTCAAGAGGGCAAAAATTGCAAGCACCCACAGACGTATTCTTCGATTTTTACAGAATATCAATATGTCATGTCAATATGTCCTTTGATGAGCTTCGTGATGGCCTACGCGAGAAATTTCGTGAGCTAGGCACTAGACTTAAGTCCGTTGGCACTGCGCTGGTGCGATTCCGAATCGGAATTTCCGTCCGTGTGCGGCGGCGCACACAAAATGTTTGTTTGTTTGTTTGTTTGAAAAGCTTTATTGCACACACATAAGAGTACAATGTGGTGGGCCTATTGCCAAGTGGCAATATCTTCCAGCTATCTACAGCCAGGGTTATTGTGACTTAAGGTTTATGTGGGCAAATTGATTCACAAGTAATAAATGAATACACTTACATAATAGTCATCATAGGATAAAATATAAAACAGTGATTAGTAACGTATGCCAACTGGATATTGAAGGGAGGAGTGGAATATAAGGACAAGCAAAGGAGACGGAAGGGGAAGGGAGTATTCATGAGTTGAGTAAATGTATCGATTTTTTAACCCGCTCAGGTTTTCAAGTTGTCTTATCGTATGTGAGCGCTGCGTTCGGTATGATGTCATTCGTTTTTTTCCATACTAGCAATCCTTTATATTGTGTCGATACTGATATCATGTGGAACATGGGCGTCGATGACTGCATTTGCCACTTCCTTATCTTACTGAGAAAAAAATATGTAGATCCTCTAACCATACCTTGATTAATGGACAAACGAGGACACAGTTTCATAAAAACGTTATGATTTCCAGATTTCCCCATATTAGCCGTCTTATAACATTCACAATGTGTTTATATAATTCTTATATTTCTACCTATCACACCAATCCTTTTTTAGTGTCGATTCTGATATTAGACGTAGACCACCTTGACCGCGTTTACTACTAGCCACTGCCCAAATACAACTTGCAATGGGTAGGGTGAGAGTTGGAGGTGGTCAGAGAAATGAGAACATACCTAGTCATGGTCGATAATATCCAATATTCGGACTAAGTAAATTCTTGGAGCCTTCAGTTTTATAAGTTTAGTGAATTTTTACTAGGCTCTAAAACTTTTAGCTGCTAAAACCTTTCATCTACCTCTTCAGGCAAACCATTGAAGGCCTTAATAGGCGATGCCTTGGAGGACGACATGGACACAGACGTCGAAGAATTGAAGATTTCCCTGGTTACTCCCACAGGACAAGATATCTTCACGATAGCAGATGCGCCAAAAGCCATTATGTCCTCTTACCACTTCGACCCAAACCTCAAAACTGTGATGTATATACACGGATACACCGACGATCCCAGCATGTGGAGTTTTTCAGAGATATCAACTGCATTTCAGGTACCAAATATATACTATAAATAAGGAGTAAACGGCAAAGAGTTTATTAACAAGTAACTACGAGTATAGTAAAGAATATAAAACACGACTGCCGTTAGAGAAAGTGAACTATTGTATTTATATTTTTAACGTGACAACGTCTTATAAATCGATGGAGCCTGCTGCACGCACGAAAAAACATGACTCATGCGGCGTTACCTCGCTCTGAGGCGTTCCATTTATTATATTTATTATTTAATATAAATGCTGCCATCTACCGGTTGCGACAAGAATTATTTACTAACCTCAGTCTAAAATAGTACGAATGAAAATCACTAGATTGATTTAAATTCTTGACATAATTTTATATGTATTCTTGATATACGGAATGTTATTACTGAACGGACAATTTTCTTGTGGGTACAACGAAGTGCAACGAAGTAAGCAACTTTTATTAAAAAAAAAAAAAAAAAGTATGAAAAGCTATCATTACGATGCGCTATCTAGCGGTTAGTAAAATGTCGCTGATATTGTTTATTTACGACGTATTACCTACCGCTAGATGGCGCAGCCTGCTCAAACGCTTCTCAAACCGTTATTTAACAGTTTGAGATTTAAAACTTTCAATTAAAAAAAAAACAATAAACTTTAAACAATAAACAATTATACAATTATACTGCTATACAATAATACATTTACATGATGTAGTCAAATCGGTTAGTATACAAGCATATATTTTTGGGTGTTTGTAATAAACAATATCAGAATCTTAAATGAAACTGCTTCAAATGCAACTATTCCATCAGTATTTTCTTATAACGTTGTCACGTTCAACTATCGTCAGTAAACCGACTTTACAGACAACCGATTATTTTTTTAATTACGGTTTCTTTATGAAATATTTATGGTGTATGTATTTATCCATATAGACATTAAGATAAATGTATATTTATGGAATATAATCAATCAGACCTATCATTTGTAACTAAACACGATATATTTATATTATCACGTATGCTTCGGCAATCAATGTCCTAGCTCATCGCTTTTGTTATGTTACACTAACTTAAAATTCTACAGAAACCTAATTCATGGCGGCTAAAAAAATTTAATTATTACTGATAATACCTATAATATGGGTAATATGGCCATTAATTTAAGAAATCGAACTTTTTGAAACAAGCATGAAAAAAATAAAAAAAGGTGCAAAAAAAATGTTTTTTAAAAGATAGCTGTTACTAAAGATTGTAATAGATTTTAATTCAATAAAATACATACAGTAATTCGAAAGTCATCAAATTATTGACACTGTTCCTTAGTAGAGAAGAAAAATATTTAAAAAATCAGGCAAAAATAATAAAGCATTTATTTTTTTTGTAAAGTATTTTTTTATGTTGCTGAAATGAGGTCTAGTTTCATCTCATTTCTCTGTGCACTTTATCGAAGGACACACACAACGTATACTTCCCTCATATCTTCTGGGTACAATTCGTTCTCGGGGTCATATGTATACTCTAGTGATGCCACGAATATTCGGTACTATTCGGTATCCGGCCTATTCCGCCACATTTTTTAATGTTTGGTATTCGGCCGAATACTGCGTACTATTCGGCCGAATACCGAATACCATGAAAATAACGCACTCAAAAATGTATCTATTTTAATCACAAATTATATTATACTCAATACTTGAAATCTATTAGTGGTAGCTTAAGACGAATGAAAAGATTTTTTTCATCATTGGTTGGTTGTAAACGATTGCGGTTTTCCTCGTAAACAATTCCTGCTTCTGAAAATAGACTCTCACTATAAACACTACTGTCAGGAGATGATATTGCTTTGCGTTGGCTGACCACAACTTGTAAGGGTCTGCCGTCCGATCTAGGCGAAAAGTTGTCAAATAAAAATTTATCTCATGTTTAGTAGAAATTTTCTCCACGCCCTCATCATTTTGCATATTATCTGTAGCGATTTCCTCAAAACAGTTGCAGAAACTGTCGTGTATTTCAATCGTTTTATTATTTTCATTGGTGCTTCTTTTCTTACGAAGTGAAGAAGAATCACCATCAGATTCATATTCACTGCTAGACTCATCCTTACTCATTTTCAGTGCGGTAAAAGATTTTTTTGTTGTGCTCTTTCCGTGGGAACCAATCCCAGGAAACTAGTTTTGAACCGCGGGTCAAGAAAAGTGGCAACCAATGAGACAGGTCATAACCTGTCACGCGCAATTACGCACACATCTTACACCGAACATTCGGTAGCCCAATTTTCGGCGCTTCGGCCGATAGCGCTGCCGAAAATTCGGTATTCGGTCTTCGGCCTAATCACTATTAGTGCCATCACATTATACTCGTATACCATGTAAGCTACATTTAATATCTTGTCGTATTTACAGAAATCAGGAAGCCACAACATTCTTGCTCTCGATAGTAGCACGTTGTTGAGACTGTTTTACCTGAAAGCGTCGAGCAGCGTCAAGTACATCGGAGAGCGATTGGCTATAATGCTCCTTAACTTGGTAGACGGTAAGATTATTATTTTTCTATTTTAGATCTATGGATATGTTAAATATACAAATACAAGGTCTAGGTCTAGGTCTTGCCTGCAAGGCACATATTAATATTTATATAGGCATATATAATTTTGGTATTCGTTGTACTTTTTTTTACTGAAAATAATTTGATTTTTACTTTCCTTTTTAAGGAAAGTATTGCAAACGCACTGTTTGTCTCTGTATGTGTTTATTCCTCCACGGTAGCGCCCAAACGCTTCACCCGATCGAGCTGAAATTTGGCATGCAGGCATCATCATGGCAAGAGTTGAAAAGATTGTGGTCGAAATCGGTCCACCTGGGGGCGCGCTGGTCTCTGGCGTTCGGTTCGCGACTAAAGTATTTATTTCGCCACTAAGGAATTAAAGAAAAAGTTCGCGACTCAAGATTTAAAGAAAAAGAAAGAAAGGAGAAGCACGGAGACGATTTGCTCAAAATTGAGAGACTTGGCAATTAATTATTTATTATGATAATTAATTATTTTGAGAAACGAGGACTCAGGCAACAATCAAAATTTATTAAATGGCAACTTTGAAAAGTGACAGCAGCTGTCAAATCGACTTGGTGCTTGTAATAGCACCACCACAGAGCACCACAGCTGCTCGACTCGCTCCGTGGCATTGCAATAGTTGTCAATTTACTTTGAATTTTGCAAGCACATTTTCTCAGTAAATTGTCACCTTATTCATACAAGGATATGTGAACAAATTGTGGACGTTTGCAGTAAGGTGAAGGTGAATATAGTAAATTCAAGAAAATTGTTATAACGATTGTGATCGTGCGTTTTCAGAGAAAGGAACACTAAAGAGGCATTTAGAAGCCGTTCACAGGAAATCGAAAAAAAACATAGGTACCAAGATGAGTGAACCATTTGAGAACGATTACAACAACGTGGCAGTGAAACTCGAAGAAAATACCTTCATCAAAACGGAAGTCATCGATTCTTATAGTACAGATTCGAGTATTCCTCTCAAAGATTTCATAAAAGATGAACGAGGCAACATGGTTGAAATCTATGGATGTAAAACTAGATTCACAAAGCCAGAACCAACCGACGTTAGACCATCTAAAAGCAGTGATGTCGGTAGTGAGTCGAGTGGTGGACATGTCAAGTTAAATTCTTGTCAGGAGTGCGGCAAGGCTTTTACTTGTAAGGGTTCTTTAAAACGGCACATTAATATTGTTCATTTGAAATTACACAAATTTCTATGTGGCGAGTGTGATCGTACTTTTGCACAGAAAGGAGACTTAAAGAGGCATTTAGAAGCCATCCACAAGAAAAAGAAAAACAAGAATACAAATATGAGTGAACCATTTGTGAACGATTACAACAACGTGGCAATGAAGACCAAAGAAGATGTCTCCATTAAAACGGAAGTCATCGATTCTGATCGTACAGATTTGAATATTTCTCTCGGCGATTTCATAAAAGATGAACAAGGCAATGTGATTGAATTCTACGCAGGCAACACTCGATTCACAAAGCCAGAATCAATCGACGGTGGACCGTCTAAAAGCGGTGATATTGATAACGAGTCGAGTGGTGGACGTGTCAAGTTGATTGCTTGTCCGGAGTGTGACAAGGCCTTTTCTTGCAAAAGTTCTTTGAATCGGCATATTACTGTAGTTCATTTGAAATTACAGAAATTTGTATGTGGCGAGTGTGATCGTACTTTTACACAGAAAGGAGATTTAAAGCGGCATTTAGAAGCCGTTCACAGAAAATTGAAGAAATTCTCATGTGACGAGTGCGACCGTGCATTCACTCACCTTGGAGATTTAAAGAGACATTCGGAATCGATTCATAGAAAACTGAAGAAGTATACGTGTGGGGAATGTCAAGGAGCGTTTGCTCAGAAAGGAGCTTTGAAGAGACATTTGGACTCAGTACATATGGAGCTAAGGAAGTACGTATGCCGAGAATGCGGTTTTGATTTCACATCGAAGCAAAATTTGAACATACATGTAGACCGCGTTCACAGGAATTTGAAGTAATTTCCACTTGGAGAATTCGATCTTGCTTTTACTCGTAAAATCACACTGAAAAGTCTTTTCGATGCATTACATCGCAAACTGTAGAAGTATCAGTTTAGAAAATGTGCTCGTTTATTTTCCGGGACACAGCCAATGAAAGTGCCTTTAGTTGTCTTTGAGTGCTTTGAGTAGGTGTTGTATTTGAGTGTGGTAATGCATAATCGTGCCTTCGGAATAAATCAAACATTTCACATTTAAAACCGATACATCCTCCAACTCATACCACGCCATTTTCTTAACAAAACATGTAGTTGTCATTATTTTTTTTAACAATAAATTGATATTTAAAAACCAAATATTTTTTTTAATTTTAACCTAATTCTTTTATAATCCTATCACGCAATCCTAAGCCTGCCTCACTTCTTCAGTGGATTAATTGAAAACCAAAAACGTTTTTGTAAACATTACTATATTTTCAAGATGGAAACTTTAATCCAATTCCAACATACTTTTTCTTATATATGTCTCAAAATAACGCATAAAATTTAAAATAAACGTGAAAATTACAAATGAAAATGGTCTGCATGGCAACATTGGGACACTTGCTACCCCCGCCTAGCTGATGCCCGCCCAATTGAAGTTATTATATCACATTTATTATTTTTTTATTATTTTCTTCGGGAAACAAATGGAAGTGGTGATGAAATATAACCAAGAATTCTAATAAAATGCTTGATTTTAGTTGATTCCAAAAATTGGTACATATAGACATCATTAGAGGCGCCCATGAATTTCATTATCCCTTTTCTAATTCGAGATATAACATGAATGGATCAGCGAGAAATCCCCGAGATCTTAGACTAACTGCCTGCATGACTTTATCCTAGGCAATGAACTCACCATCCTCAACAGAGGAACAGAACCTACCTTCATAGACTCAAGAAGACAGGAGGTACTGGACATCACGATCTGCACAAAAGAAGTGGCCGACCTGGTTCAAGACTGGAGGGTCTCAGATGAACCCTCAGGCTCGGACCATAGGCAGATCCATCTAACGCTTCGGCACTCATTGGAAATTCAGTGGGCTCGCAACCCTAGAAATACCAACTGGGAAGGATTCGATAGGGACCTGGCTATCAAGCTCACCACGGTTCCGAATCGATTCCACACCAAAGAGCAACTAGAAACAGCTGCACTATCACTGTCTAATGCCGTTATAGACGCCTACGAGCAGAATTGCCCTTTGAAACAAAAAAACCTCTCAAAAAAGGTCCCATGGTGGAACCCAGAGCTGACCAAGCTCAGGCTTACGCTGAGAAGGTGCTTCAATAGGGCGAGAAATCACAACACTAACTCGCAACATCTTTGGGAGGAATACAAAAACGCCCGAAACGAATACAACAAGGCCATTGTTAAAGCCAAACGAAGAAGCTGGAGGGACTTTTGTGAGAGCGTGGAAACAGCTTCCGAAGCCTCCAGGCTCAACAAGATCCTCAGCTCTAACAACCGCCCCCAGCTGGGATGCCTTAAACGACCAGAGGGGGGACACACAAGCGACACCAAGGAAACCTTGAAGCTCCTAATGGAAACACACTTTCCGGGCTTCCAGGAATCCTCACACCCAATTGCCGCAGGGGAGAACTCCAAGAGGCTCCACAAGCCCAGGGAGTGGGCCCTTGCAGCCAAGATAGTTAATCCAAAAGCAGTAGAATGGGCCGTGAGCACCTTCGACCCTTACAAATCACCTGGACCGGATGGAATATACCCAGTCCTACTACAAAAAGGGTTAAGCCAGCTGCTGGGCCCTCTAACAAAGGTACTCAGAGCGAGCATAGCCCTCAGACACGTCCCTCATGCCTGGAGCAGCGCAAGAGTCACGTTCATTCCAAAGACAGGAACGGCCACATCTTTGCCAAAGACTACAGACCCATTAGCCTCACCTCCTTTCTCCTGAAATCACTGGAGAGACTAGTTGACGGCTACTTGAAAAACAACCACCTAGCTCTTCAACCGCTTGCTGATGCTCAGTATGCCTATAGGGAGGGCAGATCTACGGACACTGCCCTACATCACCTGGTGAGCACAATAGAGACACAGTTAGCGGCGAAAGGTTACGCTCTGGGAGTATTCCTGGACATCGAAGGAGCATTTGACACCACATCATATGCAACTATAAAAAACGCTATGCACAGACGAGGAATACCAGAGACCATTATTGACTGGACATTGAGTATGCTATCAAATAGGAATCTGACCGTCTATCAAGGCGACACCTCCATCACGGGAATCCCTGCTAAGGGCTGTCCACAGGGTGGAGTCATCTCCCCCCTCTTGTGGAGCATCGTTGTAGACGAACTCCTAATAGATCTACAAAACCTAGGCCTCTCTGTCTACGGCTACGCTGATGACGTGGCCATAGTAGTCAGAGGAAACTTCCTATCAATACTTAAGGAGCTCATGGACAAAGCACTTAAGACCACCCAAGACTGGTGCCAGGCCAGAGGTCTATCCGCTAATCCAAGCAAGAGTAAGGCCATGATTTTCACCAGAAAATACAAACCCGAACCCGTTGAGTGTCTCAAGCTCTGGGATAAGGAGATAGGATACGCTACAGTAGTTAAATACCTTGGAGTCTATCTAGACCCAAAGCTCAATTGGAAGCACCACCTCGAGCGCAAGAGAACAACCTTCTATGCCTCGTTGTGGACGTGCAAAAGAGTCATGGGAAAAACCTGGGGGTTCAAACCCAGGGTCGCCTTATGGCTCTACAGGGCAGTACTGCTGCCTAGACTAACCTATGCTGCAATAGTCTGGTGGTCCAGGGTGAAAAAGCTTGAGACAGTAAAAATGCTTAAAAGCCTTCAAGGTAACTACCTGAGGGCTGCAACTGGCGTCATGAAGACCACCCCAACAGCGGGATTAGAGGTGGCACTCTGCTGCCCGCCTCTGGACAAGCTCATCATCCACTCCGCCAGACTTACAGCATACAGACTGAAGTGTTTGGGCGAGTGGAAGCGTGGAGGGCACAATCATCCTGAGCTAAACCTCCTCCACAAAAGCCCATTCACTCTGACCCAGTATCGACTACGGAAAAAAATTTCGGTAGAGAAATCCTATAAAATCCTAATCCCCACCAGGGAAGAATGGAAAAATCCGCAGTGGCTTCAAAGCCACAACGCAGACGCCTGGTTCACCGACGGCTCAGGAACAAATGGACGTTTTGGGGCAGGCGTGTACGGACCCAAAACCAACCACAGAATCAGCATCCCCCTTGGACAATACGCTACGGTTTTCCAAGCCGAGGTACTTGCCATATTGGAATGCATAAAACTACAAAGTCGACTTGAGGTAAAAAACAGACAAATCCTCATCTGCTCTGACAGCAGAGCAGCACTGGACGCTCTGGCTAAAGCCACCACAGAATCTTCTGTGGTCTGGGACTGCATGCAGGAGCTCAACAAATTGGGAAAATCCAACAAAATCACCCTAATGTGGATACCGGGTCACCAAGGCATACCCGGAAACGAAGAGGCCGATAGACTGGCAAAACTGGGCACACTGGATTGCCCAGTGGAGCCAGCTGTAGGGGTCCCCTTCGCTACAGGTAAGAAAATCATCAGGGACTGCTTGGAGCAGGAACATCGGGCTTCCTGGAAACAGAGTCAGGGATGTCGCCAGGCAAAAGCCATGATGGAGCAACCACTACAGAAGAAAACCAAGGCCCTACTTGACATGAGCAAGAAGAACCTTAGAACCACTATCGGTCTCCTCACCGGACACACGACCCTTAGAGCTCATCTATTCAACCTTGGCTTGACTGAGAGCAAGGATTGCCGAATATGTGGCGAGGAACCTGAAGACAGCATACACATTGTTGGCCGCTGTCCAGGGCTCGCCGCCAAAAGACACAGTTTACTGGGACGAGCCTTTCTCGAACCCAGCGATCTGCCCAACTTGAAGGTCAGTGACCTACTTAGTCTGGTAAGAAGTACCGGGCTACTAGCTGACAATTGACCTAACCACACAGTGGGTAGTTACAAAAGACCTTACAGATCTAGGTGACATCAAGGGCTGGAAACAAGCCCCCCACTCCATCTACTACTATTATACTACTACATAGACTAACTGAGTTAGCTGTAGACATTTTTATTATATATTTTTATTTTCAATAAATTTATTATTATGATCAATAATAATGATCAATAATATAACAAATATTATCGATCATCAAACCACTCTTCATAAGTGTGGCATTTTTTCAGATTTTCAGAATGCTTATTTCAGTGTTAACACGTTTTGAAACCCGCAGAAATCGCCCTCTTATGTAAAATTTATCCCGAAAATTTTGAAACTTCGTTATTGCCAATTACCATAAAAGAGAGCAATCTAGCAAAAATCTTTTTTTAAAATATCAATATAGAGACTACCAAAATGTAGAACGAATTCACCTCTGCAGAATATCTAACCATAATAATAATAATCAATAATAAACTCCTTATTTGAGCTTAAAAATTAGAGCATGAAGATGCGAGCATATTGCCACATGAGAATATCTTACAACTAACCTAATCAGAGTGCAGTAGTAGGTGCGCCTGGTAAATAAAGATTGTGTTTGTTTACTTAAAATACAAACGACTATTTTTAAAACTAAAAATTAAAATTGCCTGAGGAAAGGAAATTGGTAGGTAATGGTTACTTCTTAGAAAAGTAACACGTTTTGAGGTGAGTCATAAATGATTGTAAAGAAGGCATGTTTCGTATATTTGCCAGGAGATCAATCCAGTAAATGTCACAGCACCACGGACACAGAAAGAGTAGGAGTAGAAATCAGTGTTGTAACAGGGAATTTTTAGTAAATTGTCAGAGGCTGACTAAAGTACGAGACCGTATGAACTAGGGAATGCAGCCTCGGTATACCGAGATCTCGAAATACCAAGATCTCGGACTAATTTCGCAAGATTAATCTTGCACGCAGAATTGCGCACGACCTCGCAAGGTTTGCGAGATCGCGCAACAGCACATTTTATGACCATTCGGAAGCATCTGCAGATGCAGTTGTTATAGTACACCCAGCAAACGAAAGTAATGATGACGATAACTTCCCTCTACCATTAGTAGCTGCAACCGCAAACACACCTCTCTGCGAGGATTGGAGATGATTTTGAAAGCCTGCTTACAAGAACGTCATACACGTGCAACAAGTTCGTCCATTGACAAACTTATCAGAAAAGAAAATTAATCTCTTTGAATCAGGCGGGACAAAGGACAATACCTGCAGTTTGCCTACCAATGCCTGTTATATGTTGTTTCGACAAGTGTCAAGGCAGAACGGGCATTATCTGCTGCGGGATATCTGACACGCAGCATCCGAAGTCGATAAGTTGACGGAACTCTAGATGTGTTGTGTTTTAAGGAAGTTGCTATAAAATAATTATTATGTTATAAATAGGATAGAAAACGAATTTACCGAGTGAAATTTGTAGCACCCGACGTTTCGGTGAAGTTGCAGCCGCCGTTACCGAAACGTCGGGTGCTACAAATTTCACGCCGTAAAATCGTTTTCTATCCTATTTATAATGTCAGACAACCGCGATAGTCTTCGATTTTAAATTATTATGTTTTTTAAATAAATGATAACATATTCTTTCACTATTTCGGCCTTAAGACGTAACTTTACCAAGTTGCAATAGAACTAATCAAAATACTTATCAATTATAAATAAATAAAATTATATATCATAAATATAAAATAAATTATGAATAAAATTCTCAAATCTGCGAGATCTTGCAAAATACCGAGATCTTGCGAGATTAGACCCCTTAAATCTTGCAAACACTAGGATTGAAGATATTGCGGCAACATTACATTCACTAGTGGAACGTAATGGTTTGAATAGCTCGTGGAGATAGGATGGTGTTGATTGGGAGAGTATACGATAGATGAGAGCTAGTGAACAATGAGTAATATGAACAATTCATCGTTGGCGTACTGGCCAGGGGCGGATCTATATAAGGGCTTTTTGGGCTTCAGCCCAGGGCCCCGTGGATATAAAGGGCCCCAGCATCCATTGAAAACAATGGACAATATTGTGAACCGAGTTCCTACCGAGGCTAGTGCCTTGTCAATATGTGACTAGTAATGAATGTTTGTTTAAATTTTCCTTATATTAACTAGCGTTACAATTAATATCAATACTTGCTTAATTAAGCGACTAATTAAGATATTATTACAATTAGTAATAATGTTGTTTAGTTTAATGTTGTTTAGTAGCAATAGCATTAGTATTAATGTTGTTTAGTAGCAATGTTGTCTTACGCTAATCGATTTGTCTATTTTTAGTGAAAAGTTAAATGTCTTAGAGTTGTGTTTGTGTGTCTGTCATATTAAACAAATAAAATATTGTATTTTCCTCTTTCTTTCCTATATTGTGTACCTAGTGACCTAGACCTAATTATCAAAAAATGTTTTTTGGCAAAATGGCAATTAGTTGATTAATTAGGCAGGCCCCAAGTAATAGTTATCCCAGGGCCCCACAAACGCACGGTCCGCCCCTGGTACTGGCAAATACTTTAACTGTGCCCTATATTCAGACACGTGATCATACATACGTAGACCAACGATAAATCGCATTCATCTAGTGGTTATTCTCATATGATTACAGATGGAGTACCCCCTGAAGATATCCTGTTGGTGGGACACAGTCTGGGAGCGTATATAGCAGGCCACGCTGGCAGGACTTTCTACAAGATAGCCGGAATTAAGCTATCGAGGATATCGTCTTTGGATCCGGCTGGACCTTGCTTCGTAGGATCGGTGGAGCCTGACCTAAGACTGAGCAAAACAGATGCTGAGTTCGTGGATGTCATCCACACCAATATGGGCGTCGCTGGACTGAACGAGGCGTTTGGTAAGTGTAGGCATATTGAAGATTTCTAAATATTACCTGTTATTATATTATAGGGTAGGTATTAGATTGTTCAATGCGTACTACGACTTGGTAGCTAGGATTTTACTACGACACGCAACGTGTATAGTATGGCACTCACAGCTATAAACATTGATTAATCTCCTCTTATGTACAGTAGCTCAACACATGGAGTTCTGAACACGTCGTTACGGTATCCTTTCTCATAATAAAATAATAATGTAATAACAAACGAATTTTTCAAATTATAGCTGTTGTCATTTTAATATTATTTACATAAATATGTCACGATACTCTTCTAATATTATTATATTCTCTCCGTATTGTTTTCTTTGATTCTCAGCTTCTGTTCAAGGAGCACATCAATGATTTATCCAAGTCCTCTTTTAAATTACTAGGTTTCGTTAATCGGAACATAAAGCATTTTCACAATGCCCGGGTTATGAACACATTGTATAATTCAATTGTGAGAAGTAGATTGGAAACGAATGCAGTTACATGGAATCTGCTTATGGATCTTTATATCCCCATGCTGGAAAAAAAAACAACAATGTTTTTTACGCTTTGTATTTTTCAAGAAATACGGTACTAATTTTTAACAAGGCATGGTGGGCTATACGGGGTGTTATTACTGCACTGGCATTTTTTTTGTGGGTGACTCAGTACAACAAAGTAAGCAACTTTTAATAAAAAAAATGAAAAAAACTGTTTTTTTTTTCAGTTTTTTTTTTGAAATTTTGGTTTTCTTATTTTATTTTTAAATAGTATAAAAAGCTATGATCACGATGCGCTATCTAGCGGTTGGTAAAATGTCGCTGATATTGTTTATTTACGACTCATTACCTACCGCTAGATGGCGCAGCGCGCTCAAACGCTTCTCAAACCTCTATTTAACAGTCAACATCTTTAAATTTTCAAATTTAAAAATAAAAACTAAAAATATTTTTTAAAAAAATTTTATTTTTCGAAAAAAATATTGAAAGTTGCCTACCACGTTGTTCTGATTCACCCACAAAAAAAAATGCCCGTGCAGTAATAACACTCCGTATAATTTCCTTAAATTTGATAAATGCTCACCATGGCCTACGTTTTTAAGCTGGTCCGGGGCAAAGTTGATAATTCTAGCATGCTAGCGAAGATTTGTCTCTTTGTTCCGGATAACTACAATCGACCTCGGTCACATACTCTATTTGCGGAGCCGTCCTCTACTTAAGTCGATGTAGTCTCCTGCGACATATACATGCGCTATGTTCGACAGCGCCAGACCTGGATATTTTTACTGCAAGCTCACATCTCTTCAAGGTATGGGCATTGCACTACCTGTTTATGCTAGAATAAAATAGATTGTTTTTTTTAATTTTGGTTTATGTTGCTATATTTTTTAAAAATGTATTCTGTTACTCTTACTATTTTTAATGCTTCGGCTTGCATATTTAATGTATTTTATATATAACCCTTTCGGACCCTGCCCACACAATTGTGTGGGTGATCGCGAGTTTCTAAGCCACACAAATGTGTAGCTACGATTTAAACAATAGATATATTATATTATATATTATCTATAAAGGTACCAGCACACCGTGTGGGTGCCTTTTCATGATTTTTGTTACCATTTAATAAAAAAGATCACAAAAGACTTTTTTTTTTGGGATATCTCAGGTCCGAAAGGGTTATGTATATTACATCTCAACAAATTGGTGAGAACTGTAATGGTCCCAAATCTAGACGCTCGGGTTTTAGGTATTTAACCGCTCGACGCGCGAAGTGAGCGCGTCTGTGCGCCATCATAAAAGATGAGGACGGATATTTTTTCTTTTTTACACATTTATAGTATAATCTTTCTTCTTACGTATACAATTATTTATGTTGTCAAATGACTTCTAGATTATGAGATATAACGTATTTTCTTTTAGTCAATTTCTAGATTTTTGACTTTCTTAGACGTGATAAAAATACAAGTTAATGATTTTAAAATCGAACTTTTCTTAATGTGTTTTAAATTTCAGGATATGTTTCCTCAAATTAATATTTCTTACCTTTTTACCTAGTAATAATAATTGGTGTAATATTACTTCAAAATTGAGTCTTCGCGCGTCATTTAGGAATCGCGCTTTCGAAATCCGCTGCTTTCGTAGTCAATTATCCAATTTTATATTAATTAGCCAATAGACTTCAAATAAATATATATGGTGATTACGATGACTGAAGTCAAAAGAAGCTAAAACGATTAATTATATGACCAAAATCACTTCAAAAACTACCAAGTTCTTGATTTACGCATGAAAAATGCTAACACGCTCTTAAATAAATAAATAAATCTGGTAGTCAGGGGCGAAGCGACCAGCTGGGTACATCTCAGTGCCTCGCGTAAGGCGTTGGTCTCTGACGAGTGAGTTGGCCTGACAGACAGTGGGACTAGACAGTGGCCTGTATTGAAACGACCGTCTCTACGCTCACTCCAGTTTGAAAGAACGATTACATACCTTCCTGGGGTGACGTGTTCTCGGATTGGCTCAACTCACGATTCAACTCCTATTCAGAAGCCTTCTCGTGTGGAAGGCTACCCCGGGTAAGACTCCCGCGTCTCAGGCCTCAAAGCTGGTGGTCCGGTTTCTCCCAGCGGGATTGCATCCCGGCACCACTGGACGGTTTGCGTACCGTTTAATTTGACACGAAACACGATATATTTATGTTAATTTATTGACATTTGGAGATTTGAACATTTAAACAACTATTTACTTGATATTTTGACACTCGGGATGACATGACGGTTCTAACAATAGCACATATTTCTAAAGCGGTATAAGTGTTTAGTAGTTATAGTGGAATAACGAAACGGAAAACATACATAGATGCACCCTGAACACAGTACACTCCTTTTTTGTTGGACAGTCGTGTGCAAATGAACCGAATTGCATTTCAATGCTGTCGATCGAATGCAATAACAAGACACACACTTCACACATGTTACACGCACACAAAGACACTTCATAGTAGGGTTGGTTGTAAAAGATTATCGTTTAATAATAGACCAGCCCATCGTGATGTTTCACGATAAAGAGTAGAAACAAACAAACAAATATACATACACTGTCAGTGATTCACTCCTCCCCGTGATTTTCTCTTACCCGTACCTCTACAATGGGTCTAATAGTATGGCAAGAGACTGTACTTGGTCGGTCATGGTCATGAATGAAGGACACATCTCTTCTGACCTATTCTTGCTCACGTTGCAGGTCACGTGGACTTCATCGTGAACGGGGGAACCGTCCAACCCGGCTGCTTCGAACCAGCCTGCGACCACACCAGGGCCGTCGAGTTCTACGCCGAATCCGTGCTCGATGGGGACGCCTTCCTCGCCGTGGAGTGCGAGGACTGGTTCTCCTTCATTACGGGAAAGTGCAAAACAGGTCACGTTGCGTAAGTATACTTGATGAAACTATAGGGAGCTAATGGGCCCTTGCTGAGTTGGCCACGAAGACCCATTCTGTTCAGGGTTGATCACACTCACGGGTCAACATCCATCCGGCGGCCTCCACGCATGAAGTGCGAGCCCGGGCAGGACTCTGGCCTTAGGGCTAGTTCCCCTAGGAGTCAACCTTCTGGCGCTCCAAAGAGCAGTCGACTCCTAGGAGTCAAAGAGCAGTCGCCGTAAGGTCCGCAACCACCCCCGATCTATAGGAAACAGTACTGCTTCCAGACTCCCCCGACTGTTAGTCAGAGTGCACAATCGATTGGCTTACGCCGCACGGTGCGCAAACCGTCCAGGAGCGTCAGAAGATTGATTCCTAGGGGAAACTAACCAATAAGGCCAGAGTCCTACCTAGGCTCGCACTTCATGCGTGGAGGCCGTCGGATGGGTGTTGACCCGTGAGTGTGACCAACCCTGAACAGAATGGATCTTCGTGGCCGACTCAGCAAGGGCCCCTTAGCTCCCAGCATAGTTAGACTATGCTTTGGAGCGTGTAAGTTAAGCCGGGAAAAATCTTTATCGAGACCCTGACGAGCCCGCAGGTATGCAGGCTTTCCATCGCAACTCACTGACCCCACAGCCACACCCCTCTTTCCTAAATCCAATTGTTTCCGTTTACTTTCGTAGAGCTGCGCTGCCAAAAACTTAATGTCATGGTAGCTATAAAAAAGGAAGCGAGGCGCCTCTCATTTGGGGGTGTTATTTAATAAAACCTGCATGTTTTTACAAATTTTAGGGTCTGCTATAATAGCAATTTGCTAATGATATTAGTCATTATCTCGGCTACTCCGCCCTGAATCGAGGATAGCCTTTTAAAGATGTATGGCTACTCAAGTATATCGCTCAGTGAACGAGAGGCGCTAAAATATCGAAATACCTTCAATTTTGCGAAATATTTTTTTTCTAAATTAAAAGTAATTAAAAAAAAGGTTGCGTCACCCCAAGACTTTTCCGCCAAGCAGACAAACACCCGCCCCCACATGCCAAATCGTTAACCTCCCAACCCCGCTACCATTTTCCAACCCCCAACTCCCTAACCCACCTCAAATCCCTACCCCTAACACGCCCTCTAAACGCTACCCCCGCAACGCCTCTTTCCCCCTTAAAACAACTCCCCCTCCTAAAACCAAACCCCCCGCCATCACCAAACAAATCTCCCCTTCCCCCTCAAACCCAAACTCCACCCCCTCCCCTTAAACCACCCCCCTCAAAAACCATCTCTCGTAAAACCAATTTTGCATCCTAAGCACTTGGATATCTATTAAAGCACTAGATAAGGCAGATTTGAAACCCACGGAAGAAGAAGAATATCGGAAGAAAAAGAATATTTTCGCCCCCCCCCTCCACCCCTTATTTGCTTATTGATGTTCTTAATAGAAAGAACAGAAGCAAATAATCTAAACTATGTCATTAAAGAAACTTTCAGCTCAATTAAAGCACTAAATCATGAGCAAATTTTGCATTTTTATTAAAATACTAGCTGACCCGGCGATCTTTGTACCACCTAACAGTGAATGAATGTCGTGTTACAAATTAACTGAACTTAATTTATGATTTTATGAAAGTAATACAATGAATACAAAGTAAATATTAAGTTCACTACTTTATTAAGATATTAACACAAAAAGAAATATAAAAGTACAAAAAATATGTATATCAATCGCGTGTCAGCAAGACATGATTGAATTAAACTATTTACATATTGTACAGCATGGGATGCACTCGGTTTAATTCTCTTCATTGAAGCACCTTGTGATATACGTTTTTTTGTTTCTTATTAGGCGCAAGAAAAAATAAAGTGGATGATTTGCTGGCACGTGAACATGCCACGTACAACTGACCATGAGAAAAACACGGATTTACATTTTGTATGAGAATATGTTCTTTCTTTTATTTTAATTTTTCGTAAATTTTCCAAATTTTGTTTTTAATATTTATTCTGCTATTCGGGACGGAGACAAATACAACAAATCAAAAACCATGAAAATCGGTCCATCCGTTCTTGAGTTATAAGTGTTCGAACAAACCCGACTTTGTTTTATATATATAGATTGTGGCCTCACCCCACTTGGTTGTAAAAGATGAAACCCTGGCTGCCAGCCCCTATTAGTCTGCCTATGGTCTAGTTATAGGGTATTTAGTATACCTACCTACATACCCCATTTACAATATTCTTTTTTATTTTCAGTCGCATGGGCTATGCAGCTGACAACCGCACTAGAGGGATGTATTTTTTAAAGACATCAGGAAAAAAGCCTTTTGGCATGGGTTGGAATGGCATTTAATTGTATTTAAGGAATTGTAAATGGTGATGTTTTTATACCAATGATAATAAATTATTGTTGAATTTTTCAAAAGTCGTTTCCTTAACCTGAATCAAAATACAAAAACTGCCCTGCTGCAAACACACGAGTCCTCTCGGAAGATAACCTAAATTTTCTGTTAGCTTGGTTTCACCTCCATACAGGCATTGATTATACAGAGTGTGATTAATGTACGGGCATTTCTTTTAGGAGGTGAATCAGTAAGACAAAATAAGCAACTTTTGATATAATTTTTTGAAAAAAAAAAAAACAAAAAACATACTTTTTTAATTGTATTTTTTAAATAGTATAAAAAGTTATAATCATGATGCGCTATCTAGCGGCAGGTATCGCTAATATTGTTTATTTGCGATATATTACCTACCGCTAAATGGCGCTGCATGCTCAAAGATTCTGAAACTTTTCTTAAATAGATACAATCTACAAAAACAAAGAAAAAAAATGTTTTTTTGTTTTTCCCCCTTTTATAAAAAAGTTGCTTACTTCGTCGTACTGATTTTCCCACTACAAGAAATGACCGTGCTGCAATCTCACCTTGTAGGTATATGGTATTAGATTGTTCAATGCTATAGTACGTTTTGGCAACCTTACTTCGCCGGAGACATGCAGGTGACGCTGATTGCATGGTCCGGCGATACTAATAGCATTTATTTGAATATCTGCAATATCATTGATTATGAATGGTTTTTGATAAAGGACTCTTGATTATTAAAAACCTAATAATAATAACACTAAATGATTAGTGCTATCTATCGCATTGCGTTATAGGCTGCTCACATGACAGGCATATTATGAAGAAATATTTTAGTCTATCTGAACATTAAAGTGCGTAATTATTACGTAGATAAAATTCATTACGTATATTAAATTACGTATAAAAAACCTGAATATTAAAAAAAAATGCCATCTTTATGTAAATAATATTAAAATAATAAATTCCAGTAATTTAAAAGTTTGTTTATTATTTTATATATTGTTATTTATGATATTGTTATTTTATTTCGTGATAGGATACCGTATAGGCATGTTTAGAGCGCCATCTATAGTGCGCCGCCTTACTGTTAAACCACAAACACCGCCATAATGAATATAAAAGAAGACTAATAAATATTTAGAACTATGAGTGCATATACACGTCGCGCTTCATAGTAAAATCATAGCTGTTAAAACATACTACACTTTTTTTATTTTATTTATTTATTTAAGAATTATTTACTATAAAACATTGATTTGCTTACATAAATAACAGGAACAGAATGTCAAAACCTTAACCTTTTGCTTATTTGATTCTGACAGGCCTCTAATATTACAATCAAGTTTGCTTGATTGCTTACAAATGTACAAGTTTTAGTAAAAAGCTAATAACACTAAAATGCCCTAAAGTGTGATCTTCAAAAAATTAATATTTAAAATTAAAAAAATAATATAAAATTTCGATTAAATAATATAAATAAAGTTATATGTGAGAAAAGAAAGAAACAGTCATTAATATTAAATATATGTTAAGTAATATAGGATTTAATATAAAAATATCTAATCAAAAAAAGTACAATTCATTGTCAAAATTATATATAACAACAAAATCAAATAATTTTTGGTAGTTAGTTTAATGTTAAAATATAATCAACATACATGTTTAAAAATATGTTAATAATTTGTCCACCTAAGTTTTATTAAACTATTATTTCTAACATTTGATGTATGGTTAGTCTATCATGATTCGTTCACGATTTCTTTAATTTATTTTTCAATTCCCTAAATGTCAAATTCATTTTTATTTCCTTGTTGATCAGATTGCAAAATCTCGGCGCAATGAAAGAGTAATGTCTTTGTCCAAATGATGTTTTCATTCTGGGTATAATTAAGCTATTTTCTATACACAATCAATGATATGGGCTATTTCTAGTGAGATGGTAAACCATAATAATCTGGAACTCTTTTCGGCTTAGGTTTAAAAAGAATATATTTCATTAATAATTAGGCTGACGGATATTTTACCGTATAAGTAGCACTAACAGTAGAAAAAAATAAATAAAAATAATTCACCAATAATATAAAAAATAAAGAAAAAATCAAAAATCAATGAATAATAATAATAATAATAATTATTATAAAACTCTATTCTTAAGAAAAGGCGAGCTTATTGCCTGCAGGCAATATTTTAGAGCTAACCTATACTATTGTAAGAACATTATTTGCGAGTAGACTACATACCTTAACATATATAAAGAGTATGACAAAATAAAATAGGATAGAAAGAAATATATACTTTACTCTTTGTAGGCACAGATTTGTTACATCAAAATAATCTAACACTTATAAGGACGCTAAAGTTTTAAAAGGAGGGGAATGGGAGGGGAAAGGGAATTTATCTGAAAGATTTCAAATACTCTCTGAGTCTGTTTTTAAAAGTTGTTATGCTTGGCGCGGTTCTCACATTTTTCGGCAAAGCATTCCAAAGACGGTCTCCATGCATGGTGAAAGAGAATGAGAAGAAGTCACTGCTGTGACTAGGGATAGAGAGTAGCAGGTTGTCTTTTGATCTCAGAGGGCGTCCATGAGCCGATAGTGCAGTAAATCTGCCGGTAAGATAATTGGGAGCGACGCCATCCAAGATCTTGAAAAGCATACAGAGAACTCGCATGTCTCTTTTCTCCCGGGTCGACAGCCAGTGAAGCTTCTCTCTGTACTCCGTGATGTGGTCAAATTTTCTGAGGCCATGGATATACCGAATTCCGCACACAAATACGAAATGTATATAATTTAAAATGTCTAATCTTCCCATAAATAGGATAGAAACGAATTTACCGCGTGAAATTTGTAGCACCCGACGTTTCGGTGACGTTGCAGCCGCCGTTGTTCAGGGTATACTGAAAGAGCTGTTAATCCGTTGTTTTGCGGGTAGGCCGCATACCGCTGCCGCCACTGCGTAGGTTATAACGGTGGTGGGGGCCGGGCTCGGAGCTCGCGAATTTCGAAAATCCGTCTTGCACACAACACTCACTGTATCCTGTCTTACGTCCTTGCGTTCGGCGTTCGGCGGCGGGAACATTTTGAGAAGAGGGTTCCACGAAGAAGAGAGTTTGTAACCGTCGTCTCTATTGAAGTTCTGTTCTCTATTGTTCTCTATTGAAGTAAGTAAGTATTGAAGTTAGTAAGATCTCTATTGAAGCATAATCTTCCTAATTGAATTATTGTAAAAAAAATGCAAGGCTTCCTGTTATAATGTAGGCAAGCACTAAGAAGGGATTTTGAACATTCAACCCCTAAGGGGGTGGAAAGAGTAAAATACTGTTATATGGAAAATCAAAACTGCTGCAACTACACACATCCAAATTTATATTTTAGATATACCTATTACAAGCATCATTACAAATAAAAAATAATGACATTAACGGTTTTTTGAAAATTCGCCACAAATAATGACATTCACACCATAATCAACCAATAATACAGTTTTTTGACAATTAACAGTTTTATTTTTGAAAATACGTTATTCAAATGATTGAACTCTATAATAGGTAGTTTCTAAAAATGCAATAATAAACGTCAATCTTTACTACTCCAGGCGATTCAAATCAAATCAAATCAAATCGCATCGCATTTATTCTCTTCAAAAACTTTTACATAGTTGTTTAGACACTTTATATAGCCGCTTAATGTTAAAATAACTTTAAAATGTATACTAAATATTTCATTAGAGACTCACAACACAATTGAGTTATATTAGATATTTATAACTACAGTTGGTTATGAAATTATAATATTAAAATTGAATGGTCCTATAAATAAGAAATATAATTGATTATGGGAGACAATTAGAAATAATAGTAATAATATAATAATCAATAAAATGGTACAAATGTCAAGTTAAATAAATAAAATCGAGATGGAAATTGTCAGTCATCTGATTATAATTCTTTAATATTATATAATTCTCTCGCAATAAGGTAGCCTTTTAATGTCGATTTAAATTGGGCTATTTTTCCGTTTCTACGTATAATTTTAATATTCTCAGGCAGTTTATTGTAACACGCCATTCTAACGTAATTTGGATCCCTTTTGAATATTTCCAGAGATGGACGGGGTAATGCTAAATTGTGCCTACATCTGGTGAAATGCGAGTGAATTTCTTTTTGGGTCTTCATCTTTCCTATGTTTTTTAATATTAACTTTATGCATTCAAATATGTATAGTGATGGTAGCATTAGAATACTGAGATTTTTGAAGTGACCACGACATGATTCATTATGGTTAAGGTTTATCAATATTCTTATGGCTCGTTTTTGGAAAGAGAAAATATGTTGCTTTAAAACTACTGTACACTGTAACCAGAAGGGAATCCCGTAACGAAGAATTGACTCGAAATAGGCAAAGTATATTATTTTAGTTTCCGTATTTGCCTTAGTAAGAAACAGGCGCTGGAAAGTCTGATTAATAATTTAAGACTTCGCGCAAAGCGACGCAGCCGGCAACAGCTAGGGTAGAAGACAAGCTGCTCCAGAAATTTTCCAATTTAATCTTTTTGGTCGTCTTGCTATTTCGCCCGACGAGGCAGGTCGGCGCTGTAAGTTCATTAGTCTGCACTGTATTGTGTACTACGGTCGAACTGACCTATTTGTAAACAAAGGCCAAACAAAAGCGCGTTGCCATGCCAACCATTGACGTTTTACTCACGTTCCGTCGCTTGTGTTTGGTAGGAGACATACATTATTGAATAATTATGTGAACAATCGTAACGTGCATTCAAAATATAATAATTGCAATTGAATACCGTGTGACTTTATGTATTAAACAACGCTAAGGGTTAAATTATTGAGTGGTTCACGCTATTTGCGTTCTGGGTGTCGAAACCATGTAGTTTAACCATTGAAATGAACGTTAATTAGTATTTAAATAGAAAACTGTACAATTCAGATTATTTGACTCAAAGAAATGAAAGTTTTGAAGCATGTTACTTTAGAAATATGAGGAAATGTTAAGTTAAGGTAAGTGACAACCCATTTATGTTTTTTTTGTGACACATTAATTCAAACGTTTCTCAGATTAAAAACCCCATTTATAGCATTGAGGATTCCGACAATATCAATTTTTCGCAGCTCTATTGACCTACTTGACTATTATTATTCGTTATTTTTTCTATTATTGACTATTACACAATTTCGTTTTTTTCCGTATAACTATTGGCTATTGACTATTATTATTATTACTGATTTGTTTGTATTTGTGGTTTTTCTCTAAAATATCTTCCCGTATGAAAATTTATGAAATTATCCAATATTTGTTTGATTATTTAGTACTATTGTCCACATGAAAATTCTACGAAATTATGTAAGAATTTTGATTGAAAATTTTGGAAAATGTTGTTTCCTCTATATAACCTAGAAAATCTGCGCTTGGATGTTCAACGTTCATACCTTGCAATACCGACGTTCATACCTTATACCTTAATAGGTATATATTTAAATATTATTTATACTTGTCATTTTTGTTAGTTTTTGACATAACCGAGTGTAGGAATTCCTATCAACTGGTTTGAAATAAAAAAAATAAAAATAATATTTTTGAAAATCAACTTTATTAATTTGTTCTATTGTAGAGTCGCGGTCTTCTAGCACTGAGTAATGGGTGCGAAGGCCTGCAAGTACTGCCCGTGCAGGACTGAGATCCAGGGCGCCGGATCCGTCCTGGACAGAGTCATCAGTCAGTCTTCCAATGAAGATCAGTGCATACTCTACAAGCTGGTTAACTACAAGAAAGGTATGTTGGTGTACAGTATTCAATTGTAATTTATTCATTGAAAAATTTTAAATACAGTTGAACATGTCATAATAATACATCATTAAAACAAAAATAATAAAAATATGTATGAAACAAATCATCAAAAAAATGACAAAGAAATCAATAGCCTAAAAGTAATGTAACAAATCTATCGCTACCTATATATAAAAATGAATCGCCGTGCGATAGTCTCGCAAGATCTCGGAAATTACACGACCAATTTAAATATTTTTTTTTGTTTTGTTTGCCTTGATTCGGGGTGGTTTACAAAAAAATATATTTAGGAAACTCAAAGAAACAACTGAAAGTCGAAAAAATCGAAATTGGTCATTTTGGGAAATAGGCCAGTTTCTAGATTGCTATCGCGGCGATCCTATAATTTGACAGCTGCGCCGCGCCATCCATAACTTTTATTCATTCCGTACAATGTGTAAAATTTCGATAAGTCAAAAAGTCAAAAAAGTTGAAAAGGTTGAAAAAAAACAAAAATGTCAAAAAGGTCAAAAAATGCGAAAAGTAAAAAAAGTCGGAAAAGTCAAAAAAGTCGTAAAAGTAAAAAAAGTTAAAAAATCGAAAAAGTAAAAAAAACATTTAATCACCAAACGAAACTCAAACCGTACATGATTCGGCCATATTATAGATTTCAATGAATTGGATTTGGAAGGTTGATTAGGATCAATAAACGCTTATGAAGAGTTACAATCAAATCAATTTTAGGTGGTACGAAGTTCACCGGGTCATCTAGTAATCAATGAAAATATCATAATCATATTGTAAAACTGAACACGCGTCAAATAATGCGTACAATCGCTAGTTGAATATTTCGAGTCGCCTTTGATGATTTTATCCATTTGATGTCACATAATTCTCATAAATAACAAATATAATACACATCAAAACTAAATTTTCAGCAATATAATTATTTTTAGATTTTTCAATTATTCAATTATTTTTTAGGAAATATAGAGAATAAAATAATCTAGCGTGTTATATATACTTATGCATATAAAGAAAACATTCGACCGATAATCGTATCCTGCGATAGTTACAGTTTTTTTTTAATATTCTTCTTCTCCGTCGTTCCCTCATTACTGAGGATCGTGGCCACTAGACAACAGTTTGTCTACGAGGCTCCTCCACTTCGACCTGTCTTCTGCATGGCGGGTCGCAGATTGTATTGACCCTTTTGTTACTTCTTTGATGAGGTCGTTCCATCTGACCGGTGATCTGCTTCTGCTTCTTCTTCCCTCCACTCGACCCCCGGAAAGTATTTTCTCCAGATTCTCTGGGTTTCTCCTGGTAACATGATCGAAGTACTGCAGAACCCTCCTCATGCATACTGTGGAGAGCCTCACTTGGATGCCGAGTTCTTCAAGGACAGATTTGTTGGTGCGGCGTGCTGTCCATGGGATTCCTGGCATTTTACGCCAACACCACATCTCCAATGCATCGATTTTGGTGCGTATCCGAGCTATCAGGGTCCATGTCTCCGATGCATAGAGAAAGATCGAGAAAGCCAGAGCTCGAATCAGCCTCACCTTAGTTCGCTTACTACACGTAATACCCCAATTCTTCCACAACCTTTCTAGCTTGCTCATGGCCGATCTTGCCATCTGGCTTTTGCGTGAAACCTCCTTTTCGCAGTTTCCGTCGTTGCATATCATAATATTAGCATATTTAAATTTAAAATAAAAATTCCAATTAAATGAGAGAAGGAGTTGGGCAATGGTATACCATTGTCCAACTCCTTTTTCCTAATCACTTCCTATTCTCTACCTCTCTCAGCGATTTTCTATTTAAACTCAATATTTAATTGGAATTTTTATTTTAAATTTAAATTTAAATTTAAATATGCTAATATTATGATATGCAACGACGGAAACTGCGAAAAGGAGGTTTCACGCAAAAGCGTGAAACCTATTCGCAGTTCTGTATGGATAGATAGATATATAATACAAATATGTCGTACGGTGAATATATAGATATATATATAGTATATATATATTAATGGTAGCTATATACTGTTGTGTAACTTAATAAGTAAAAAAGTTAGATTAAGAAATAAGTTTACCACTATTACCACTAAGTTTACCACTAAGTTTACCACTGTTTATTACTAGTATTTTAGATAGCTTTTCAAATTTAGGAAGGTATTAGCAAGCTCATTAGGTTTAATGAACTTGACTAGTTCATTAAACCGACGAAAATCGGAAATATATGTAGGTGCAAATTGTAATATTTTTTTGTAGGCACAATATATGTATGTAGATACAAATTGTAATATTTTTTGGAATAAATAATATTTTGAAAATAACTTAGACATTTTATCCATAAACATTTTTAACCTCACTCTATCTCTTTAAGCTACTGACTGAGTTTTTTAAGAATAAAGAAGCACATTATAAAAAGTTTTCAGATACACATACTAAAAATACAACTTTTTTTTTTACCATGTACTAAACTAAACACAGCAAGGCAAGACACAACATACTCCGGACCATATTACTTTAACAGGCTACCGGAAAGTTTAAAATAAATTCAAGTGGAAAGCTTATTCAAAAAAATACTTGAAGAATTCTTATAAGACAAAGCTTTTTATTCGATCGAGGAGTTTGTTAATTTTAAATGATTTTTAATTTTTTGGCTATTTTTTTGACAATTTTAAGTTTTATTTTTTAATTATTCTGATTTTTTCTGATTTTATATTTCTTGATTACTTTAATTTGTGGTTTTAGTAAGTACATCTTAAAAATGAATTTGAGTATCACCAGTGCAGTGCATAATGAAGAACGTTGGACTGTATGTACGTGGTGATAAATTTGGATATTGTAAAAACGGACTAATAGACTGTAATTTAAATGTACCTATATATTACGTTTCTACAATCTGTTAAGATGTTTTGGAAATAAATTGAAATTGAAATTGAAATTTAAAATTTAAATATATAGAAGTTAGAAAACCTACAAATTATAGAACAAAAAAAATAAACGCAAGGCCGACTAATATATTAATGGTACGAGAAATAAAATAAAATATATTTAAAAACATATTTAAAAAAATCTCAAAACTGGATAATCCTTTTAAAAAATTGCTTCCGGGGATAGACACGTATATTACCCGCTAAGCAAAAATGTTTACTGGAGATTTCTATTTTATAGGTGAATAGGTCTTTTTAAAGAATAACTAATTATGAATAAAAATAATAATAAGAATATTATGAATAAGAATAAGAGTGGTAGATTTTTACTCCATATTTACTAAGACACAATCTGCCATTTAAGAATACAATATTAAATAAATTATATTAAAATATCAAAGCAAGATTTTTTCTTTCCATACAAAGACGAGAATTAAAGAGACGGAAAAAAATCAAAATTTAAATTTAATTATTAACCAATAAATATTTTGAATTCTTAGTGCTGAAAATAAAATAAAATACAATTTGAAGGTAAATAGTAGATAAAGTAATAATAATCATAATACTCAAAATTAAGTAGTAGATACAAATACACGAAAATAAAAAATATCCGAGGTAGATTGCATTTCTTTTACAAGGAAATGTGATTAAAGAATTATTAAGAATTAGTCATGATCGACAATACAAATAGGTCTGTCTGTCTTTCGGACTGTCTGTCTATATGTGTGTAAGTATTGTGAACGCGCAAAATATTTTTTGGAGATTAAGAGAGACATTTCAGATCACTTCCAGATTGAAGTCTGTCTGTGTGTAAATGACTTTACGATTGCGCCCAAACGATTTATCCGATTGAGCTGAAATTTCGTCATGGCAAGAGTTGGAAAGATTGTGGTTGAAATCGGTAAACCAGAGGACGTGCTAGTCTCGCTTTAATCTCGAAATATTGGACGTAGAAACTTGAACTTGATACAAGACACAATAAAAGTTTTAATAAAATGTAATTATAGGAAATAAATAATAATGAGTATAATTTCTACTGGCTGCAACAAGTATAAAGTTCTATAAAGAATAAAATGTATTGTCTATTAAAACGCGTTGAAGGAGTTACTGGATTGACGATTGTTTATTCTGGACTATGCACATCAACGCCACTCTTGATAAATGGAATATTGAAATTATTTTTTTAGATATATCTATTATCATCAGTTTGATTTTTATCAGTTTTTATATCCCACCAACATTATTTTAGTAGTGATGGGAGCAGGCACTACCTAGTCATTCGTTAAAAATGTGAAGAAAAAAATGTATTATGATTCTCAGTAAAGGACTCAATACCTTTCATTTGAAAGTTCATTTGGTAACAATAAATTAAGTACACAAAATTCTAGACATTTATATTAAGGAATCAAGTCTCCTATCTAAGGTCTCCATCGGGCATTAAAGGTTTTTAGGTACCGTTTTTAGAAAGTCCTAGAATTCTAGTAATATGGAACTATAAAATCTAGATTTAATTTTGTTTATTATTTTCAGGTGGCGAACTGATTGACACTTACACATTGGGTGGACAGATGGCAGTGGAAAAGCTGATAAAGGAGAAGTTTGGCACATACATGTATGCGGACGGAAGAGGTCAGATGATCAACAGGGCAGAATACCTCAGGTGGAAGTTCAGAGATCACGAACACGTAAGTCACAGCGATTATACTTTGTCGAATCCACTTTTGACGATTGTTGTTATGAATGAAAACATTGCTCTTTCCAATCCCGGGACTACATAGCTATTGAAAACCGTCCCGGGTCCCGGGATTGGATTCGCTAATTACCAGGTTATAATCATGGCTTTATTTAGTTAGTTTAGTTAACAAAAAATGTATGCTTAAATGTTAACAAATAAATAAATTATATGAAATTATTTTTAGTCGTCCCGAAGACTGAAAGCGTAGAAGAAATGAGTGATCGATAAATAAAATGTCGCATACGATAGGACGTCATCTTGTATACGATATAGATTCAAAAAGCATCCCCAGTTCCAGCCCAGAACAACCCCTTAAATCGAAGAAGTCAGTTATTTGGCCCGATTGCGTTTCTTTGTGAACTAAAACTAAAATTAGTCCAAGCGAACGAGACAGAGCAATACGTTAGAGCGGAATATGAAGCGAACGATCGTCGATAAATACTACCTGTTGGACTTACACTTGTCCGAATAAATTCGAGCATATTTCGTGCGGTGTAAGATTTGACATTGGCGCGCAGTTTTAATGCGAAAAAGTGACAACCGGTCATCGCACACTCCGCTCTAGCGTATTGCCCTGTCTTGTTCAAGCGGACTAAAATCCGATTTTAGTTCACGAAGAAACGCAATCGAGCCCAATATGTACTTTATAAGATCGCTTAGATAGTACAATCAAAATTGTCAAGGTTTGGCTGTATTTCATTTATCATCAAATACTTGCTTCGAAGAGATTACAACACGATTAACGGTATTCGTCTTTATTAGTATTTCATGATCTGTTAAATATTGTAATGATTTTTATGCTTTTAAATATTTTAGCGATTATAATATAATATATTCTTTATCAATCTATAATATTACATATATTTTTAAATTCAAAGCCATCCTAACTAGACCTCGCCTGTACTAAGGTAGGCTTAATATAAAAAAAGGTAGAGTGGTTTTCGTAACTTGTGTAATATCTTTGTATGTTTTTATGTTAAATTTAAGAAGATCCAGTTTAAGAAGACAAAATAATAAAGCGTAATAATATTAAATTTAAGTATATACATATACACATACATACATAAATAAATATTACATTTAAATACATAAACATGTATTATGTTATACCTATTTATCTATGACTATGACTTTATATTTTATTATTATATTACGTTATATTTTATATTACGATATTTTTTAAATCAATATTACATATTTTTAAGAAATTTATTTCATGTGTGAGAGTTGCCACCCTTCACTAGACTCCAATTGATTGTGAGCGAAGGGTGGATCTCATCGTGAGGTTTTCTCCGTGAATGAAAGTCGTGGATGTCGAAGTAGAAGTATTTAATCAGAAGGTTGAAGTGAGTCGCCAGTTCTTAACGCCTTGATTGTTATTTCGCCGGTAATGGGAATGCTGGTACTGCTTGATAATGAAGCGTAGTCGCGGTAACTATCCGCCAAGGAAATGATATATAGCCGTGTACTTGTCCACCAAGGGAATGGTGCGTAGAGCGCGGTAACTATCCGCCAAGGGAATGATATATAGCCGTGTACTTGTCCACCAAGGGAATGATCTCGATCGATCGAAATGTACTGCGTTTTATACCGTAAGAGGTGATGTAATAGCTATGAGTGGGGTGCGACATGTGTATCGATCAGGAGAAATGACATGAGTCATCGCTTGACTGTGCATAAATTGCCGAATTTAGTTGGAAATTAACTGCAGCTGGCTCGTGTAGATTTGAGCGAGTTTGCGGTTTCCATTCTGTGGAAATTACTTTTTTGTTGTGGGTATGTTGGACCGACAGGGCTCCAACACATGCAATGAGTTACATTATATTTATTACATATTAATGTGTCTTTCCTATCCCTTTCCTCGATATTACCCTATTACGTAAAATCTGTATTTTCTTCTTGCGCTGCAACAATATGTCTAGCTTAATTGTGGAAACTTTTAATTGGCCTTAGTTTTGCATAATATATGTTAATTTTAAGTAAAACGCTGTACGTTTCATGAAGAAATAAATAAAATAATTTATAGGTGGTTTTACCAATTGAAGCATCTTTATCCAGACACGATCCTTTGGCGAAATGGTTCGACCACGAAGCCTGCTGGCAAATGAGATATAGAGGGGCCCTTGGAGAATCTCTACTACATGTGCTTATTATATGCGATACCAAGGTATTGATACATGGAATTAATACATAAAATACGTTTATGGAATTCAAGAGGTTTACTTGATTTTAAAATATATTGTTAATAATGTTTCTATTTTGCAGATCCACACTCGACTAGCCAGAACGCTACTTAAATGTTTTCCTAGACTGGCGCTAGATGTCGTGGAAGGAGAGGAATATTTAGGTAATACTTGTCATAAGGAATTACGTAATTACCAAATAATACTTTTCTTTTAAGTAAATACTGGCAATCGTTCAATAAAACACAAAATATTGGCTACTTTATAAATATCAAAATTTATTTTGAACTTTCTAATATAGACTCCGATTGTGCGACCATTCATTATAATATGTGATATTGATTGCTCAACTCTATAGTATATTTTGGCAACCCTTCTGCTCTATCGAAATGCAGATGGCGCTGATAGCATTGTCCAGCGAAACTAATAGCAATTTATTTGGCCATCTGTAATAATATCGATAATGAATGTTTTTTTTTATAAAGGACTGATTGATTAAATGAAAAACCTATTATTTAGCCAATGATAACTGTAATAACCTTACACTACTAGTGCCATCTATCGTATTTTGATAATCAGCCTACATAAATAAGACGGAAAGATTAGAATCACATGTATTTGTCTATTTGAACTTGAAGAACTGAAGCGCGGAATAATTGTGTATTGAAATCTGTATGTCAAAATAAAATGGACATCTCCATTTAAATAAGATTAAAATAATAAGAGGTTTGATTTGAAAATTCGTTTGTTATTACATTATTATTTTATTTTAAGGTAGGATACCGTAGCGGACTGTTTAGAACACCAGCTATTGGGCTACTTAATATATGAGAAGTTTAACCAATGCTTCGAACTCTATATAGCCCAGTCAAATAGGAACAAATTTCGGCGTTTGACGGAAATAATTGGTAATAGCTTGAAACTTGGCATAGATGTTCTTTGAAGCATACTGTTAAATATACTAAAAACCCCTACTCTTACTTTTTCGCTCGAGCCGCCATCTTGGAAAAGTGGCGCTCCGATTCAGTTTTTCGCTTATATCTCGCTAACTTTGGCGATATCGGAATTATGCTTAATATAAAAAAAGCTTATAAAATTCTCTACAAAAATGTTGTACACATTATTTTCATATAATCTATTATTAATATGAAAATAGCCTAGTCAAAGGACAATTGACAATCAAGCTAGGGATTTAGTGCAAGATTTGGTATGGGAACCCTGTCTTTTGTTATTATAGGCTATATTTGGCATATTTATTTCCTACATAGTTCTGAGTGGATTTAACCCGGGAGCGATTGGTTACCACCGCGCGGGTGTCGGGGGGACGGGGGAAAAGTTTGATTCTGCCGCGCTTTACTTTGAGCCCTATATCTCCCAAACTATAAATATTAGGGCAAGTGGCATATCATTTTCGGATACCTCAATGATAAGGAATTCATTTACCGAGAAAAAACATACCTATACATAGAAATAAAACGAACAATTGGTAATATATAAAAATCACTCAACTTTTTTTTTTACCAATTATTTCTCCTAAAATTCCTTATTTGACTAGGCAACTATGTGTGCCATGAGCACGTTGCGTTTCATAGTAAAATCATCGCTGCCAAAACGTAGTACGGCATTGAGCAAACTAATAACCTATATAATCAATGGTTGTATACAACGCTGGCATTAGTCGTAGCCGGCGCATGAACGCGTCATTCGCCGCGTTCAGTAACTCGGTGTGTGCTCACCATGATTAGGCTATTCGCACACATGGAGGAGTTTAGTAGCACCAGATGTTGTCAATTATATTTTATCTTTAACCATTGTTGTAAATGTTTAGATGAACTACCCGTTTACAAAACGGTGGATACATAAGTACAAGTTATGTCCGTGGCACATATTGACATTATTATATTGATATGTGCCATTGTTTTAGTAAACAAAACTATTGTTTTAGTAAACATTTGTCGTTTGTACTTTCTTTAAAGTGTTTTTTTTAAAGCTTTTTATGCATGAGACTGCTTACTTGACCCCTCGGGAGTCTATGTAAATTGCAAGGATTAGCCCATGCCCGCAGGGTACGTTTTTATGCTTTTAAATATAAAATATATATTTTGAAATGTTTTATTTTTTATTTTTTAGGTTTAGCACATGCCTGTAATGCATATTTTTGAACTTCTAAACATTTAAATAATTTTGAATATTTTTGGACTCTTTTGAAGTTCTTTCATAAATCCCGCCGATTACTTGATCCCTCAGGAGTCTATGGGCCCGAATACGTTACTTTGTGAACGAAAACTGAAATTAGTTCAAGCCAACGAGATAGAGCAATAAGTTAGAGCGGAATATGAAACGAACGATTGTTGATAAAAACTATGTATCGAACTTATACTTGTCTGAATAAATTTGAACACATTTTGTGCGGTGTTAGATTCAGATGCTTTATCTTTTGTGGGTAGTTTGCGAAGCGAAGTGACAACCGTTCATTCCACATTCCGCTCTAGCGTATTGCCTTGTCTCGTTCACGCGGACTAATATCCGATTTTAGTTCACAAAGAAACGCAATTGAGCCCTATGTCTCAAATTTCAAGTTATTCGGTTAAGCGGTTTAAGTTAAAATAATAATATACCTATAGATCAGAGATAACTAAATGACTTCCTAACTAATCATATAATTAGTATTAAAACGATTCTTTCTGGCGTTGTTTTCAGGCGCCAGCTCTCTACATTTAGCGATTGCTTATAGCAATAATGAACTTGTCCAAGATTTAGTTGAAGTTGGTTCTGATGTTTGCCAGAGAGCAATTGGTACGTATTTTTTTTTCGTTTTTTCGCTCGTTTCAGTGGTAACTGGTCGATCTTTCTTGTGTGGTGAAATACTATCAGATTTGAATCGCAAAGACCTACGAAACTCTTAATGCGTGAGCAATTGGCAAATTCTACAACGGTAGATCATGTTTGTATGTGTACATGTCATCGACATATAATCTCCTAGATGTCGCGCTCGAAAATGATCCCTTGAAAAGCACTACTGAAAGCCGACCAGTAGTAGTTTGGTCGCAGTCCGCTGTCAGACAGCCGACCATTTCCGGTGTGAGAGCTACCGCGAAGAATATCGGCGCGCTATTCTCTCGCATACTGTTCCATTTATTGCTCTCTGTCGCATGATTTACGATTACAATGTAAGATCAGGCGACCTAACCACGATTTACGTGGTTAGGTCGCCTGATCTTACATTGTAAGGTCCCGGGTTTGATTCCCGGCTGGGTCACCATTTTCCGTTGGGATCAAATTAACGGAATTGCATTTTCAATTCTGTCGATCGAATGCAATAACAGGACACACACTTACAGACATCTTACACGCACATATACATATAACACGTCATAGTAGGGTTGGTTGTAAGAGATTGTCATATGACAATAAACCCGCCCATTGTGACATTTTCACAATAAAGAGTATATACAAACAAACAAACAAGCAAGGGGAATGTGGGCCAACTTATTTGTTTGTGAGGGCATATCTAGCTAATATATCGATAGTACATGTTTGTCTGTGACATCATCGCGCGGTGTAGACGCAAGTACGTAATAGTAACGATTTAACTTTGTGTAGTATTTAAGTTAGTGTAACGCGAAAATGCGTTAATATAGAACGCTGGTTCTGGTAAAGAGCATAAAATGTGACAATAAAAATAGTTCCCGAAATATATGTGAACAACGATATTAAATTGAAAATTACAAAATAATTAGAGATGTCGTCTTATATGTTTTATGTATAAATATTCTCAGAATTATAGAAAACATCACTCAGAGGAAAGATTGCATCGAAATAAATGCAATAATCATATAAAGTCCAGTGCCGAGTGGATGTGAGAGCTACGGTAGCGTCGAAAATACAACGAGAAAATGCGCAGGGCGAGTAGGTACTTAGCTGGTCCATCGGGCGTCCAGCGGCCTGCCACATCCCAATCGTCTATAATACGGATCATGTGTAGACGGAGGTTTACAAAAAAAATCTACGACTTGGAATTGAACTGCGTCTGTTTGTTCTCATTGTATATCAGCTGACGGTTCCATGCAGCTTGGGCTGTTATAACCTGCGCGTTATCTTGGGTCGGCCCAACTCATGGTTTAACTCGCATCCGGTAGCCTTCCCGAAGGGGAAGTGCATTTTGGCGAATAACCATGTGTGGCTGGTGTCTGGGAACCGTCTGATACAAGCAGCAGCGGGTTGTTGTTCAACTGATATCGGCTAATCTTGAATCGTTGGTTAGCCGATCCGGTGTGAAAGACGGGCAAAGCGCTCCACGGTCTGCGATAAATTCTAATTGAGTTACCGCTAACATCAGTTAGAGGCGGCGCAAGCGACTTCGAATCTGTGGCCAGACTGTAAGATGAAGAAAACTGTCCAAATAGTATCGGCCCGCTGGTATCGCTTCCCAGTGCCTCATGGGTCGTTGGACCCTCGCGGGGTCTCACTGCCTATTGTCCAAAAGTCTTCACGTTTACTCCATGGGATATAGAACGACCTGATACGGGTACGCCCGTTGTGTTGGCACTCTCATAAGCATCTATTTGTATGAAAACAAAGAATCCAAATTCGAGCACGCCGAGCCTGATTACCGCCACCCCCCCCCCCCTCCACCACGTTAATATTCTGACGTCTACCCTCAGATGTCGATTGACAGTAAATTCCCCCAATGACAGTACTTTCACCATGACAGTACTTTGACTATGACCATGACCGTGGCCACACCATGCCAGTACTATCACCATGACTACTATTACAGGGTTAGACACCCTGGACAACGGATGTTACAACGTTGCCGAAACATCAGGTTCTACAGACCTCACTTGGTAAATTCGTTATATCCTATTTATATATGCATCTATTTGGTTTCGTTGCATTTATTTGTATAATAAAATCGTTGTTCTGTAATTACGGCTTTAACTAATGCGCTTGAACTCTTGCAAATAAGTTAACCCCTCTCCTCGCGGAGTAAAAATTCAGCTGTCCCATTCGCGCGCGACCTTTTCGCGCGCAAAATCGACGACCTTGATAAAAACGACCATAACTTGTAAACCACTATACGGATCATAAAAAGAACTGTAAAATGATCGCATTGAAATTTGACATATAAAACATTATAACCTTATCTCGTAAATCAATTAAGATAATAATGGCGACAAATTACAAATTTGCACACGGCCTCCATCGTGTCGTCATCACTGGACCAAGTGGACGCCTCACATTCCAGTGTATTAAAACTTGCATCCCCAAAAGGACGCCTTTCATTTGTCGGGTTAATATGGTCTGTTTGTTTACAGGAAGCTTTTTCTTGCCAAGAGATCAGCAACGCTCGCCGCCAACGCGCCACACCGACTACGAGGGTCTCGCCTACCTCGGAGAGTATCCACTGGCTTGGGCGGCCTGCTGCGCCAATGAGTCTGTATACAATCTACTCCTCGACTCTGGTGCGGATCCAGACCTGCCGGACACCTTCGGCAATATGATTCTTCACATGGTTGTCGTCTGCGACAAACTGGTAAATAGTCAAAGAATAATAGAAAAAAATTGGTTGAGTCACCCCAAGACTCTCCCGGCAAGTAGACAATACACCTCTCCCAGCCCAGTCGCAACAGATCCCTCTCCCTCACCCCCGTCTCCCCACTCACCCCGCCACTCGCCGCGCCAATACTGCCTAACCGCTGCCCCATTCCGAATAACCTTAGACCCAGCAAATACCACACATTATCGTGAGGCGACGCGGTGGCGGTGGGCACTACCTACTTACATGTTTGCTGCTAAAAACCTACTTATTTATAAAGCCGGGTACGCCGCGCCATGTTACGAACAAAACATTGTTTTGCTAACATATTAGTAAAACATGTTTAGCAAACAGGCCGTCCACTGCAATTTTCGAGTATATTTTTGTTTTTTTTTTTATTTATTTGTTGTGTGGGACTTTCCTAAGGTCTTTATGAGCCTTGTAACACTGCAACCATTGCTGATCCATTGTGTTCAACCTACTATAGTTCTGCGCTAAGCCTCGTATAATTTAAGAACCGCAACAGGCTTTTGGCGCCAGATTGTTTAACCTCCTCAGGTTGGAGGTAATGACCATCCAAGTGGGTGTATCTTTAAGCGTCAGCGGGCCACGCTCGCATATGAAGTGCAGGGGAGTTTCATCTGCCCCTTGGCAGAACCTGCACATTTTTGTGTCTCGGAGCTTGAGGTTGTACATATGTGTGTTAAGGCCACAATGCCCCGTGAGCGCCCTCACCAGTATGCGTAAATTGTTCCTATTTAGCGATAAGGCCTCACGGGCCGTCTTACGGTCGTAAGCCTTAATTAGCGCCTTGGATTGATTTAACCCTGGCGTGTTGTTCCAGGAGTTGACGGATTGTTCTAAACATATTTGTTTGAGAATTAGGTTTACAAGGCTTTTTGGTACGCCACAGCAAGGTTCAGGGCCGTATAAAATTCCCTTTGCTTTTCATTTCCCTCGATTACTGCATGGCCTGGAACCCAACTTAGAATTACCCTGTTCTTTTCGCCCAGGTAGTGATATGCAGTTTTGCACTAGCTTTGAATTAATGGTATTCGAGGCTAGTGCAATAAGTGCTGTCTTGCTATCCGACTGGATATAGATACGGTGGTTGGCGTAGTTCTTATGGAGGTTGATATCCGCACATTCAATATTGTCGTATACCTCTGCTTGGAATATGGAGGCGTATTTCCCTAATAAAAAATGATACTAGCATAGTCTACTCTACAGGCAATCCTCAGCTGATCTTCATTGTATCTTTTAGGATATGTTCGGCTATGCTCTGCGCCATCCGAAGTTACCGGCCAGTAATGGTAAAGTGAACCAGGAGGGCCTCACGCCGCTGACCCTGGCCTGCAAGTTGGGCCGAGCCGAGGTCTTTCGGGAGATGCTGGAACTGTCCGCCAGGGAGTTCTGGAGATATTCCAACATAACATGCTCGGCATATCCCCTGAACGCGCTCGATACCCTGCTACCCGACGGTCGAACCAGTGAGTAATACCATTGATTATATATAAATATATAATACATTATATAAAAATCGGTTGCGTCACCTCAAGATTTTTCCGGCAAGTAGACAAGCAACCCCCCCCCCCCATGCCCCCGCGCGCCAACCCAAGCTCCCGTCGCAAGCCAATTCGTAAAATATTTTTAGTTTTTTCTGTGGTATTGAAATGGTATTTTTCCAAAAATGATGTAGTATATTCTTAAATATAGCGAATTACAAATATTATTTGCGTCGCTTTATATACGAGATAATCCAATTAAAACACTCAAATTCCACAAATAATCCATCAAATTAAAATTTCACTGCGTAATTTCGACCTCGTGGTAATGGTCGTTGGTAAAAGTCCGACTGGTAAAAGTAATTTTTGTTGGTAAAAGTAATTTTCACTACGTATTTGACTTTTTTAGATTGGAATTCTGCCCTTTTTATAATCCTTAACGGGACGAAAGAGGAACATCTGGATATGCTTGACGGTGGTATAATCCAAAGATTGCTTGAAGAAAAATGGAAGACATTTGCTAGGGTGAGCAATTGTTTTCTCTTCGTTTTACGTCTTTAGAAAATCATAGAAACACTCTCATAAAATTCTGTTTTTTTTTCCAGAATCAGTTCCTTAAAAGGCTTCTAATCCTTTTTACCCACTTGCTGCTGCTGTCGATTGCCGTGTATATGAGACCAGAAGATGCTGATATTTCATTACTGGCATCGCCAGAAAATGCTCAAGATATTATAAGGTAAAAAATTAAAATTGTTTAATTTCGTAATACAAATATTTATTTCGTTTTAATGATGAAAAAAAAATTAGTATGATTGCGGAATATCTGTATTATGTGGGTGAATATTTCTATTTATTTATTTATTTAATTAATTTAACAATTCATTTACAGTGCATAAGTATCACCAATAATCATATCAATAAAAATATATATATAATTAAAATGAATATTAAAATTGAACACGGCCGATATGAGCATTAGTATTTAAGTACTGCTGCTGCCCAACTAAAAACCAGGACTTGTTCCAGGGCAGCTAGCTCTCTAATTTTTAGATCACATATATTCGGCAATTTGAATAAAAAATAAAAAGGAAAAGAAATATATATATATATATATATATATATATATATATATATATATATATATATATATATATATATATATATATATATATATATATATATATATATATATATATATATATATATATATATATATATATATATATATATATATATATATATATATATATATATATATATATATATATATATATATATATATATATATAGAAATATATATATATATATATATATATATATATATATATATATATATATATATATATATATATATATATATATATATCGATTTAATGGCTCGTTGATAACTAACGCAGCCTAATAATGTCATATTTTAAATGTTGGAAACGTCCGAAATTTTGAAATATTTCGAAACGTCATCCTCCATTTATGAAACGGCCTTTGCCGATGTGATCAAAGTGTTTTATTTTAGTATTTTCGCTTTAATTCGCCTCAATTGGAGGCATTTTGTGTTGCAAAAGGAAAAGCTCGATTTTTGAGATATATGGATGATGAGTGATCGTTCGTCGACGGTAAAGGGACCCATAAACTAACATGCACAATCGAAAGTCGTGCACATCCGTAAGTATATCTCATTCAAACATAAGCGTTTCCCAATCCAAGCTGGGATTTCCTTCGCTGCTGTTCAAGTAGCGTTTACTAATTTTATTTTACTGCGAATCATCATCCTATGAACGGATTATTAACAAAACCTTATCAAATATATATATATATACATATATATATATATATATATATATATATATATATATATATATATATATATATATATATATATATATATATATATATATATATATATATATATATATATATATATATATATATATATTATATATATATATATATATATATATATATATATATATATATATATATATATATATATATATATATATATATATATATATATATATATATATATATATATATATATATATATATATATATATATATATATATATATATATATATGTGGTCTATATTGAGAAATTCTGGGAGGGGTGGGGGGTAAGTGGGGGGGGGGGGGGGAATTGTTAAAACAAAATTATCCTAATTCATATATGTTATTTCACTTTGAAATATATAATTATAAAAATACATTATTTATTTGCAGCGGTCAGTACAAAAATATATTTAACCCTTAACTACCTAACATCTGTTATTGTCACACTACCACCTACGTTGTGGGACCCCGGAACAAAATTATTCTCGTTTATAAAATTTTGTGAATAAGTTTTAGTTTTTAATTGAAAATCATTTTAGGAACATATTAAATTATTTAATAGAATTAGAAAGGCACAGGAAAAATAAAAATGTTGGTTTAAAATCTCAATTAAGTAATCAACATTTCTCATTTTATACTTATACACTAACACATTTAGTGAGAAATATGAGAATTGAGATCCACATTTGGTGAGAGAAACGAGATAATGAGATCCATTATAATAATCACATCAAGTATGTACGTCTTTGTTCTTTTTATAAATATCCAGTAATCGAAAAACATAAATAAAAATAAAAATTCTCAATAGTAACAATACTTATACAAAATTGCAAAACCTAAACGACTTCTTAAAAACGGCCTCGATCGCAGTTGAGATAAAGGCATATCATCTTCAGATGATAATTCTTGCTCATCGGGTAATGTCGAGGATAAATCAATTTCGAGGGAGCGTTTTCATTATTTTCCTCTTTATTTGTCTTCGCATTCTGAGTCTGACTCACAATTTTCTTGTAACACGTGCTCTATCTCCTACATCAGCCTCAACATCGCTGCATTCATCGTTTCGTATATTTTCGTCGCCTGACAGATCTTGTTCCAACTACCGTTAGATGTCTTCGTCTTAGCCATTATCAACTAATACAATAAAAATACACGAATGGTAAAGTGACTCAACCGTCTAACAGTGGTCTCTTAGACCTCCGACAATAGTTTTTACTTACCAGAGACAAACAAAAAAAGACTTAATTTTAACCAGATTTTAAAAAAACCACTAAATTTCTTAAAATTGCATTCAAAAACACTTAATTTCTTAAAATTGCACATCGGTAGCAGTATGTAGAGACGGGCCAAATTATCGCCTAGTTAGATGTGCTATTGGCAGGAAAGGTTTTGTAAGATGTGTTAAACCTCCCTATATTAATTATTAAATAATTTATATAATTATTATAAGAAGCAAATGTTACATGATCAATGAACTGTATACCTAATCATAAGTATCTCAATAAATAAATAAGAAAATAAAATGCGATCACGTTTGACTGCGACGACCGGTTGCGCGGCACAGAGGGGCGCAAGGAAAGGTACAAGAACGAACACATTTATACGAAGCTCGGGCGCAATAATATTCACGCCTAAAAATTTGTCAGGGTCTTAACTGAAAATAGACAAAGACTATGTAATAAAACTGCAAATGCTTCAAGTTAAGGGTATCCTCATGATTGCTTGTATTGATTTTGCTGGGCAACTGGTAGGAGAGTTCTGATACATGCAATTTTAGTAGAATTGTGCGCCATGCAAATGACAACCCGCTATTTTTACCGAAAATAAAAAACAAATCCTTAATATATATATAGTTCTGTATAGATTTATCCTTCCTAAATTCATAATTCAAATAAAATAACTTACGACAAATATTTTCTGTATAATTAATTTATCCGTATAGAAAATAATTATTCACCCTTCTAATCTATATATATATATATATATATATATATATATATATATATATATATATATATATATATATATATATATATATATATATATATATATATAATATATATATATATATATATATATATATATATATATATATATATATATATATATATATATATATATATATATATATATATATATATATATATATATATATATATATATATATATATATATATATATATAAAACAAAGTCGGGTTTGTTCGAACACTTATAACTCTAGAACGGCTGGACCGATTTTCATGGTTTTTGATTTGTTGTATTTGTCTCCGTCCCGAATAGCAGAATAACTATTAAAAATATTGGAAAATTAACGAAAAAATAAAATAAATGAAAAATATTCATGGGTTTCGTAACTGTCAAACATTTAATGTTCATCCCGTCGATACGGTAAACTCTCCCCTCAAATTAAAGAAAGTATTTAAACAAAGGTTTCGATCCGACAAGATATATTCACAATATTCGGACCACAATTATAACATAGTTTAATTCAATCTTGTTATGCTGACACGCGATTGATATACTTAATTTTTGTACTTTTATATTTCTTCTTGTGTTATTATCCTAATAAAGTAGTTAACTTAATATGTATTTTGTATTCATTGTATTACTTTCATAAAATCATAAATTAAGTTCAGGTAATCTGTAACACACATTCATTGACTGTTAGGCGGTACGAAGCTCGCCGGGTCAGCTAGTATATAATAAATTATTTTGAGTGTGTTTTTTTTGTAACTTTCTTCCTTATTTTTGTAATAGGTAAGATTGCCTATTTTTTGCATAAATGTTGTTTATTACTTTCATAAAACCAGGTATGTCTGCGAAATTGGCACACTGGGCGGTGTGTTGAGCTACCTGATATTGCAGCAAGGAGATGAAGTGAAGAACCAAGGACTAGTAGCATTTTTAAAGCAGCTGGTAATTAAACTGTTCTTCCTATTTAAAAAAATACGTGTGGCACTCGGGGACTGCCGCGGTAAAGCTATTGCATAACATTTTTAACAACTTATGCAATTATAATTATTAGAAAACGTTGAAATTATGCCGAATCATTTGCGGCTGCGGAAGCAAATGATTCGGAATAATTTAAACGTCTTCCGATAGAACGCCGCGCACGAATTTTTTATTCGATAAAGCAAAGAAACCGGATTATTCGAAAATAATCGTAGATAAAAAGATAGATAATTAAATTATCTTTAAAATGGTGCAGGTTTCATAATAATACGCCAGATAGTATTTGCGTAGTAGTCGTTTTTGTGTTCGGTTAGACCTAATTTCACAAATTAATTACACTATGTAATATAAACAAAATCTAAAATATTCAAACCTAAGAATATTAGGAAAATGTTCTTGTTTAACATATATTTTTTCGAATCGTAAGCAGTACTCGTTTAGACGTAATTATCAGTTTAAAATCATTAATTTTCGTTAAGAAATTTCTTCATTCGGTCGCCGCGCTGGCCTAGGCCCGCGATAAAAGCTATGCAATAGCTTAAAAAAATATATCGTTATCGCATAACCAACTTAATGATGGTTTTGATGAATTGTATATTTTTCAGAGCCACGCGCCGGATAAGGCCATTTTCCTGGTCTCCAACTTACTGATCCTCGCATGTATACCTTGCCGATTGACTGGAGACAAGTCGACGGAGGAAGCCATTCTTGTCGTAGCCGTTCCGGGGTCTTGGTTTCTTCTGATGTTCTTTGCCGGGTAAATAGCATTTATTAACCGACTTCAAAAAAGGAGGCAGTTATCAATTCGGTTGTATCTTTTTTTTTCAATGTTTCTTACGTTAGAACACAGCCATTTATGAACCGATTGGAAAAAAAAAAAAAAAAACCGGTGGCACTCGGGGACTGCCGCGGTAAAGCTATTGCATAGCATTTTTAACAATGCAATTATAATTATTTATTTATTTTATTTATTTTATTTTTCCTGATAACAGATAACTGCGCTCTATCGGAAAACGTTGAAATTATTCCGAATCATTCACGGCTGCGAAAGCAAATGATTCGGAATAATTTAAACGTCTTCCGATAGAGCGCGCGCGCACGAATTTTTTATTCGATAAAGCAAAAAAACCGGATTATTCGAAAAAAATCGTAGATAGAGAGATAGATAATTAAAATATCTTTAAAATGGCGCAGGTTTCATAATAATACGCCAGATAAAATTTGCGTAGTAGTCGTTTTTGTGTTCGGTTAGACCTAATTTCACAAAGTAATTACACTATGTAATATAAACAAAATCTAAAATATTCAAAGCTAAGAATATTACGAAAATGTTCTTGTTTAACATATATTTTTTTCGAATCGTAAGCAGTACTCGTTTAGACGTAATTATCAGTTTAAAATCATTCATTTTCGTTAAGAAATTTCTTCATTCGGTCGCCGCGCTGGCCTAGGCCCGCGATAAAAGCTATGCAATAGCTTAAAAATTATTCGAAAGAATATACTTCCAGATTGGTCCCACTTTTATCAAACACATGAATTTGTTTTTTTATCAAACTTATGAATTTGGAGCCACCTTAAATTGCCGCCCGGGGCAGATACTCCGGTCCCCCCCCCCACCCCCCCCCTACATCTGGCGCTGTGTTTATGTGTGAAAATGTTTATTAAAATAATAACAAAATAATTTTAAATAACCCTACCACCTACCCGATGTAATAGCATATTGTTTTACTTTCAGAGCTGTGCGGTTGACCGGTCCTTTCGTGACGATGATCTACAGTATGATTACTGGTGATATGCTCACATTCGGCATAATTTATACTGTTGTACTCTTCGGCTTTTCGCAATCTTTCTTTTTCCTCTATAAAGGTATGTTATTTCAATATTTTACTATCTTTTTTTCTACTCAGATAAGATATAGGTGCCTGATTCCATATTAAGAAGTGAATTGAATTCATTGAATCACATATGAAGTGCGAGTCACCTTCTGGCGCTCCTGGACGAACTGCGCACCGTGCGGCGTACGCCAATCGTTCGTGCATTCTGACTAACAGTCGGGGGAGTCTGGAAGCAGTAATGTTTCCTATAGAGCGGGGGTGGTTGCTAACCTTACGGCGACTGCTCTTGAAACGACCATCGGCTACCCGATCCAGGGTGAACAGCCGGACAAAGGACGCCGTGGTCCGCGATAGATTCGGTTTACAACGCTTCACTGCTTCGTAAGGGAGAGGACCGCGCAAGCGACCTCGAACTCGTAACCAGTAGAGAGACCGGAGTAATCTGGTCGCAATTGAAAATCAGGGCGTGAGTGTAAGCCCGCTGGGTAACATACCTGGTTATCTCGCGAATAGGCGTTGGCCTCTTACGGACATGTGGCGGAGCTTGACGGTAGACTGTTTTGTCCAAGTCTTCTGCGTTCACTTCGCGGCAGATAGAACGAACAATCGTTAAAACTTCCTGGGGTGACGGGTTCGCCCGTTGTAGTTGACAGCTCTATGCTTCATAATACTAATATTTATTTTTTATTATTTTATTAAAGCAGTTGATATGAATTCCTGCACTTGGTAGAGTGAAAATTAACAGAAATGTCTACTAGAATACCTATATTATAAGGAATATAAATTAAAAGGTTGAACATTTAGGCGCAGATTTTATAGTCTATGAATAATAAACAAATATTTACGATATATTTAATCAAAATTCTTCGATATTTACGCAAATCATAATATGGCAAGTGGGCTCGATTGCGTTTCTTTGTGCATCGAACTTTTCGCATTAATACTACCCACCAAAGTTAAAGCATCTGCATCTAACACCGTACGAAATGTATTAAACTTTATTCGGACGAGTTCGACAGGTTCGACAGGTAGTTTTCATCGACGATCGTTCGTTTCATATTTCACTCTAACGCATTGCTCTATCTCGTTCGCTTGAACTAATTTCAGTTTTAGAACACAAAGAAACACAATCGGGCGCATTGTGGACAAATTTGTTTTTGCTGGTTTTTGCAAGTGATATATTCTTATAATGATTATTGGTTTTCCCACACCGCATCGTATCGATAATGTACTAGTTACTCTCAGGGCCTTTAATGCTTGCAATACACGCCAATCGATCGATTTTATTGATCGACGGTAGAATGGATCAGTCGAAGTCGATCATCAGTTGTTGCCACACTAACAACTGACGATCGACGTCGACTGATCCATTCTACCGTCGATCGAAGCAATTGATCGATGATCGATCGATTGGTGTGGTAGAGCACCCTTACTGACAAGTTATTAGGACTATTTGGAAGACGGTTTGCCGTAGGCAAGCAGTCTTCCTAATAGTCCTAATATCGATCGATTGCTTCGATCGACGAGTCAGTCGACGTCGATCGTCAGTTTGTCGATCGTCTTCCAAATAGTCTCCTTAAATAACTGCCCAAATACTGCCTCGTTATGATTTTATTAAATAGATCGTAATAACAAAATGTTTTATATTTATTCTCGATACAATATTTATTATTTTAGGATTTCCCAATGTCAAAGGGTCTCTGTACTCCACGTATCCTAGCACTTGGATGGCCCTCTTTCAAATAACTCTCGGAGATTATAGCGTGAGTATATTATTTTTTTATTACATACTGTGCAAAGAAATGCATCTTTCCTACATGCTAAAATATGATATTCATGTCGGGTTTATCGAAATAAATGCTGTTATGTCAGTCAATTACGCAAAAAAAAGGATTCAACCTAGGAATAAAAGATAATAAGCTGGAAACTCGTATACACCTTCATTTTGGCGTTCTAAAAGTTGTCTCGAAAGTCTCGTAAAATCTCGTATCTGCGTCGTAAGTTATTCAAGGTCAAGGTTTTTCGCGATTATCTAGATTTTTATTTATTTATTTTATTTTATTTTATTTTATTAATTTTAGGAATCTTACAGCTAGGTATACGGTTATTACAAATTAATATGTATATAAGGCCAATTACAAGGTTCCACAAGTAAAAATGTATGAATAGATATATAAAAGGGGGAGAAAAAAAAGAAAAACAAGTAGACTAAGAAAAAACTAAACAAAATAGAACAAAGGATTAGCCAAAGAAGGCGTCAGCCAGTAACTTCTTGAGCTGCTGGACTGACATATTAAATAAGTCAATGTCATATTGGGTAGCTACATCATTGAAACTTTGGCTTGCTCTCAATAGATAACTGTTTAGCCTGTAATTGGTGTTAGCTCTGGGGATAAACAGGGTGCATGGTCTTCTGATCTGGTCTTATAGCTCCAATGATGTTAACATCTACTATAAAAATTGTAGAGCATAACATTTGCGACAATTTCTTTTACCAATATTTTTTCATGCCCTCAGCCGTTTTTCAGATAGAGGGCGGAGAGCGCGCAGCACTCAGCCATACATACTGTAATGCAAGGTCAACTGCTATACAGTTGTTGTAACATCCTGTATACAGTTATAAAATCATTGAAATAAACAATGAATAATTTGTATTATTTATTAGTCATTACATTTTTGTTAATAACATTATACATTTTAGAAACCTAGATGATCGCGAAAAACCGATTTTTGTGACCTTGAATAACTTACGACGCAGACACGAGATGATTTGAGACTTTTGAGACAACTTTTAGAACGCCACAATGAAGTTGTACACGAGTTTCCAATATTGGAAGAGTGCCTGGTCGCTCTTTCTGATAATGCGCGGAAACCAGGCTTCCAATCTTACGTCGAATTGTCCTCAGCGGACAAGGGAGTAGAGAAACACAGACATTAGTATTTAGCAATTTATTATTTATTTAATTAATTATGCAGAGACGCCTACCAATGAGACGAGAGTGTGATCGAGAGTGATTTTATACATGAAAAATTGCGGTTTATAAAGCCAGCATTTTGGCGGATAAAAGTTCAGAATGACATCAGGTTGTAGAGTCGTGTATTGAAAGAAACGTTTAAAAATGCTTAGCTTGAAAGACGCATTTATGATTACTGATTAATTATGTTATTAATGAGGTCAGACAGAATTCATGCGAAAAATATTATACCTGTGAATTAATAGTAGTAGCAAAATTATATATGTTGCTAACCGTTTCACCAGCTTATTATCTCTCATTCCGATGTGAAACCTCTAACATGACTGGACTTGATATGTAACTTGATTTGATAAAACATGTAACGATTTTTGCAGTCCGCATTTCGCAACGCCCATGAGTATAATTTTGAAATATTCTATGTCAAAGATGTATACATCGGTGTCTTTTATAAATAGTAATTTTATATACACATTATTTTTATAATAAACAGTTATATTGCAAATTCTTTGAAATATAAAAAAAATTACTTTTTGTAAAATCAATATAGAACGTTGCATTATCAAATTTTGCCGACGAAACATGTCCATAACTATGTCAATTTTGAGTACCTGGTTAATCACTTTCATGCCTATGTCTATAGGTATAATATATAAAAAATGGATGTTGGTATATCTGTTTGTTCGAGCTTATTGCACTTCGAAACCGTTTGACCGATCATCATGATAGTTGGCACAGTTTGAAGTCAGCAAATCGACTTCTATACCGCTCAACCGATCGCCATGAAAATTGGTATACATCGACATTTGACTGTATTTCGCGCTATTAACTGTCTTATTACTTACCACTAGATATTGCTGTAGCACATCAACTCCTATACCGCTCAACCGATCGCCATGAAAATTGGTAAACATCGACATTTGAGTGCGCATAATATTTTCGCATCATCTTTATTGTAACTCGCCACCAAATGGCGCTGCAGCGCATAATCTTCTATGCCGCTCAACCGATGGGCTCGATTACGTTGCTCTTAAACTAAAATCGGAAATTAGTTCATGTGAACGAGACAGAGCAGTACTTCAGAGCGGAATGTGAAATGAGCGGTTGTCACTTTTCCGTATTAAACTACCCACCGGAGAAAAAGCAGCTAAATGTAACTCAACACGAAATGTTTTCAAACTTATTCGGGCCGATATAAGTACGGCAGGTAGTTTTGGTGCGGGAAAATCGACGATAGTCCATTTCATATTCCGATCAAACGTATTGCTCTGTCTCGTTCGGTTAAACTAAGTTCCTATTTTAGTTTACGAAGAAACGCAATCGGGCCCCATTATCACAAACAACACAAGACTTGTTAGTGCGCGGGCGCGCGCAATTTCGAAATATTGATGGTATTAAGCCGCGTCTCCTGCGAGTGTTTTCTCGAAACAATACCTAAAAACATTGAAACAAATGGGCTTGACCATACACATTTGTCTATGCAAAGACAGTGTTTTTGGCTTCCGAGGCATTTGGAAAACATTCCACGCGCGCGCGGGTAGCGGGGAGCGTTTGTTTCATTTCCGTCCGCCGCCCGCACAGTGCAAAGCTGTCGGGTTATATTTATTTATATACGCAGAAGACAGCTTGTGTATGAAAACAATTATTTTTGTGTATTTTTTACAAAAAACATGCGCAGGGTGTATTTTTTACAAAAAACATGACCTGGCTTTATTAAGTTTAAAGTATAAAACTATATTTATTCCAATCCATTGTAACAACGTTTCGACAAGAATTATAACCTCAAACACCCGACAGCTTGCACTGTGCGGGAGACGGACGGAAATGAAACAAACGCTCCCCGCTCACCCGCGCGCAAGAAAACAAAAACATTCCCTTTGCATAGACAAATGTGTATGGCCACGCCCATTTGTTTCGATGTTTTTGTGTATTGTTTCGAGAAAATACTCGCAGGAGACGCGGCTTTACATACACATAACGCTTCTTGAAGGAGTCTTTAAAGGGAAAACCGCAGCAGGGGCTCTTGACTATAGCGCGATCAAACCGACAGGCAGACTCTTTTTGGGGGCTCTGTTTTAATAATTGTTTAGATATGTAACTATGTGTTCTTTTTTCAGTATTCGGATTTGGGCTATACCACTTATCCAAATTTGGCAAAGACTGTTTTCGCACTGTTCATGGTGTTCGTGCCCATTCTGCTGCTGAACATGTTAATCGCTATGATGGGCAACACTTACGCCCACGTGATAGAGCAGTCGGAGAAGGAATGGATGAAGCAGGTAAGAACACGCAGATAGCTATATAGAGAGACTGGCGCCAAAAGCCTGTTGCGGTTCTTAAATGACACGAGGCTTAGCGCAGAACTATAGTAAGTGGCGAACACAATAGATCAGCAATGGCCGCAGTGTTACAAAGCTCATAAAGACCTTAAAAAAACCTCACTCAACTAATAAAATAGCTACATAGAGCATGTCAAGGGTAGAAAAAGTGGAGTATACCATTTGGCAACATCTCATTCGACATCTCGTTTATCCTCAATGATATAATATAAACCGATATTTAAAAAGAGTTTTAAAAAACCAGTCATTTGCAACATATTGTCAACACAATATTACATGTTTTTGTTGTTTGGAAAATTTAACTTCTTTCCGTCATTTTGATATAATAATAGCAGGAACCCAATTTTATAATAACTAAATTAGAAAACATAATATTAAAAAAAAAAGTAATAAAAAACGATGAACAACAAATCATTTGTAGATTTTTAGATTATGTAGATAAGTACTTACCTTAATATGCATATGCAGATTTCTATTTTCAATATAATTAAGTAAATTGCCTTATTACCTCAAGTTAGTTGCCTTATTGTCTTAAAAAATGTTTATTGCCTTAAGTTAAGTCTTAATATTATTAGATACTATTTTTATATATTTTTTCTCTTTTAACATATGTAGTTTAAAGTATGCACAAGCCACTATTTTCTTGGTACGCTTGCCTTAGTGCGGGGGTAGCGTTGATCTAAAGATGGACTGGGCTGCGGTACTCTCTTTTTTGCTACTATTTACAACGGACCCGCTAATGATAATATGTAATGAACTGTAGTTTAAAAAAATGCTCATTTATAAAAAATTTAAAAAAATATATTTAATATTTAAAATTTAGAAAATGATACGTAAAATCAAATTATCAAGAAAAACATTTTTAAAGTTTAAAAGTTTTTTTTTCATTAAAAAATGTCTTTCGATATTAGGAAATTTTAATTACATGATATTAATTATTTTACGAGAAACCGAGGTTGAATTCCCCTCCACTTTTTTGACGATATAATTATTGATCATATATGGGGACAGTTAGTTATCAAAAAATAAATATGTCATGCTTTTACTCAAAGACAAGGGCCTAAGCCAGGAAAAGTTGTAAATTGTTTTCAACTGACTTTTTATGTTGAATAATTTATTATAATTGAAATACTCCTAGTCCCTAAAAAAAAATCTGGAAAAATGTATTCTATCCTCATCCACCCTTATAAGTTCATCTGACGGAAAGTATGTTTTTTGTTGATTTCCCAAAGTATTGCCTTTTCGGCTTTAATTATCGGGTTCAAACGTATTCTGGCCTCACCATTCCAACCGATTTGTCCGTATGAAAAAAACTGTCGGTAGGATATTATGCAATATACTGAAAGTACGATATTTATTTGTACTGTGTTTCTATTAATATAAACGACTGAGCTAAGGCACAATATACTGGAGGTACGTTTTTTTGTGATATTTTTCTATCAATTATCCTACATATATCCACAGTGGGCCAAAATAGTGGTTGCATTAGAACGCGCGGTGGCTCAAGAGGATGCCCATCATTATCTACAGGAGTACAGTATAGCCCTGGGTCCTTCCGATGATCCAAGGTACGAACAGCGAGGAGTTATGGTCATCAAGAGTAAGGCGAAGACTAGGGCCAAGCAGAGAAAAGGAGCCGTCTCAAATTGGAAGGTATTTCAGACACATACCTGTATGTCTTTTTTTTAAATTATTTATTGAAACATTTTAAATACGACTTTTGAATAAAATCCAGCAATCACTAGGCTTACCTGCTGAATATTACGTTAGGCCGACTATTAGTGCAACTTGTGTGGCTATATTGACCATATTATAAATGAATTGCAGATGCATTGATAAAGATTAGTCGGCACATAAAATCACTTTCTTGATAATGTTTACAAACAAATAGACGTACTTAACGCTAATATAATATGTTTGTGTGTGTGTACTTATTCCTATCTTTTACACGTAAGTATATTTCACTTTCTTTTTAGTTTTCAACTATTTTTTAGTTTTTTTTTTCATTTTGTGTTTACTTTATTACTAGCTGACCCGTGCCCACTTCGTTGGGCGGTAAAACTTTTTACCTGTGATGAAATTATGAGTGTGGTTCGGTTAGTACTGAGTGATATGATTTATTTCCTGACTGCAAAAGAAGGGTTATATTTTTACTGCATATGTATGTATGTATTTGCATGCCAATTTGACTATAATACCGTTATTTGTGAGCGTATTATCTCTTTAAGTATTTTTGCAGTAAAAAGGGAAATTATATGCAGTAAAAGGGAAAAGTCTTTTGTTTTAAACGCTTGAGACGATAAATTTACTTATTTTGATAAGAATTCATAATTGTTGATAATATGACCAATAACTATGACCTAACGATTTAAATTATTTTTTTCATTTAAAATACTACTTTTTGTGACTTAAATATGCATATGCATATTTAAGTTAGGCATATGCTGTCGCTGACTTTTTTGTAGGCATTATCAAGCTCTACGACTTTTCTTCAGAACTTAATCATATATCTCTCATCGTTAAGGCAGCGTTAGTTAGAAACCTTTTCGTTCGACCGCTTATTCTCTGACTTACTTTGCAAATCTGACTACCAACGAAAAGTCTTTTTATTTTTAGGATTAATATATAGCCTATGATACTCATAAATAACGTGGGTTTCTATTGGTAAAAGAATTTTCAAAATCGGTTCAGTAGATCCAGAGATTACTTCCTACAACGTCACAAACCTTACCTCTTTATAATATTAGTATAGAATATGTTTAGATGAATTTAATTGAATTTATCTCCGCAGCTACTTCAAACTTCTTTTTCCATAAAAGTTGCGAAAAGGAGGGACAAGTAGCTTTTCATTTTGTATCTGTCTAATGCTATGTTTACGTTGACCGTATAATTTTTATTTCGTCAGTCCTAAAAATGTTCAACTACCATTCCATAAAATAAATAAATAATACGATAGAACGCAATATGTCACAATATTTGAAAAATCCTGTTTCGTCGTGTCTGGATTCCTAATTAAAAATCGTGTCGCGTAAGTCTCAGTATTTGGAACGATGCGAGATATGTAAGATTTAAATGTGTTGCCATATGTTGTAATATGGTAAGCGATGATAGTTCGTATCTTATGCGGATGGCTGAGAAATCGTCTTCCATTCGTGATAAATGTTTCCGTTTTTGTATCTCACAAATTTGTATTTGTTGCCGTCTTTTAGTTTGGCTTGAAAAGGTAGTTCTTTGAAATATCATGACAAATGCTCATTGGTATGAATACGAGAGAATTCGTTATTGTCAAGTATGTCGTTGTTAATAATTATTTACTTTCTATTGAGTATCTAGGCCTACCGATCCGCATTGGATTTAAGTTCTACTGTGGTTGTTTTTTTAAAAATAATGATACTTTTGTTATAAGGTAGGAGGTTTTAAAATTGTTTCTTCTCCACCTTATACTGTTAAGCCTCAGATACACTAGGGGACAAAATGTCCCCCAACATGACGCGCAACACTCAATCAAACTACGTCAAATGTCGCGGGGACAATGTCGCGGGTCGTTTTGTATGACACACTAGGGTCAGTTCTTTCGAAATGTCGCCCGAGGAGGTTGTGGCGATTAGTGCTGCGTACATAATTATTTCTGGTAGTTTAGCGAAACATAGGAGAAAGAGAAGGTGGTGGGTACGGAATTACTTACTACAACGAGAAAGAAGAATTAATATTCTAAGTGATCTTCGAATATCTGACGGATCATTTGTAAACTTTACTCGTATGTCATCATCTGATTTTGAAACTTTATTACAAATGATCGGGCCTACCATAGCCAAACAAGATACTATACTTCGAAACGCTGTTGGCCCTCATATCAGACTTGCAATTACATTGAGATACCTGTCGACTGGAGATTCTTATGCTTCCTTATCGTATCACTTTTAGAGTATCACGACAACTGATCGGTAGAATAGTACCACAAGTGTGCAAAGAACTGATAAATAAATTGAAAGATTTCATAAAGGTGAGTGAATAAAATACATACATTTATTTTTTATTATTTTTATTTATGTAATAGAAAGTAGAATAAAGAATTTAAAAGAATACAAGACGAGGAAGATGTAGTAATCAACAGAAATTATTGAGTATTTGACGAATCCATGTCTGTAATTATTTGTTCAATATGCTCATCAAAATGCTCCGAACTGATATTACTGGATGCAGTACTATAACCTAGGTTGATATCGCGGTGCAGTCGACTGGTTTGTAGTACTACAACCGGAGCGGTATTTTCCCAAACGTGCATCAATCAAAATGTTATTAATGTAATATTTAGCCATAATTACGGAATGTTCGTCCTTTATTTCACGTAGCTCTGACGCTACATACTGTCCGTAAACACTACATTCATCCTGGGCTATTATTTTGTTTTTAGCAAGATTCATAACTTTGTAAGCCTCCTCCAATCTATCTTCATTTGGGAGGGTCCTTTTGCGAAATGTTCGAGACGATGATGGTGTTGGTGTCATAATAGTGGACTGCGATTCTAGCTGAACAGCAGAGTGAGATTCTTGAAGAGTAGACTGAGATTCTAGATCAACGGCATCATCATTTACAGGCATGGTACTCGTGTCCTGGCTTTGTGGGATCTAAAAAAGTAGTAATTAAATAAATGTATAATATTATTATCAATATATTGTACAAAACCTCTTGTTATTTTCTTACTACCGACTTTGCTATGTGTTTATCTGAAAAGGTACGTAGTATAGATGTATCCGTAACTATCATATTAATAATTAATTATAAGTATTCTCTTTCAGGTTCCAGCTACTGCAAATGAATGGAAGGCCAAGGCTCGTAGCTATGAAATGTTATGGAATTTCCCACATTGCCTTGCATCTATAGATGGTAAACACGTTTTGATTCAGGCTCCTCCGAATTCCGGAAGTGACTACTATAACTATAAAGAACAATTTAGTATTGTCCTATTGGCTATTGTGGATGCAAATTATAATTTTATTTATGCAAATATTGGTGCAAAGGGAAAATCATCTGACAGTGGAGTGTTCCAAAAGACTGCTTTTCATAGAGCTCTTGCTGATAACCAACTCAACTGGCCAGATCCAGAGCAAATACTACATGATGGACCGAATATGCCTTTCGTACTAGTAGGAGACAGCGCTTTTGCACTGACTGAAAACATGATGAAGCCATATGCCGGTAGCCACGAGGAGGGGACTACAAAGCGCATTTTTAACTATCCACTATCAAGAGCTAGAAGAGTTGTAGAAAATGTGTTCGGAATCCTGTGTGTTATATTTCGTATATTCCGAACTCCCATAGCCCTCGAGCTCGCTAATGCTGAAGTTGTTGTAATGGGGTGTGTATACCTACATAATTTATTAAGGCGAAATAGTCAATCGAGGTGACTGTACACCCCACATGGAACTTTCGATTCTGAAAATATGGATCACGATATTGTGGAAGGATCTTGGCGCAGAGAAGTTGGACCTCATAATATGTTGAATTTGAATGCTGTAGGAAGACATTACCCTCAGTCTGCCATGGAAATAAGAAATAATTTCGCCGAATATTTCATGAGTGAAGACGGTCGTGTTCCCTGGCAGAATAATTTTTAACCCGTAAGCAAGCACCGGGAATTCAAGCAAGCTCCCCACATATGATCAAATATCCACTCTAGAATAAAACAACTATTTTAAGATTGTATAATGTAAAATTCTTACAATAAATAATTAAAACGTGGCTTACTTGTGTCTCCAATGTGTCCAAATCACCGGAAGTTGTCGCTCCCTTCAGCAAAAATTTCATTGCATCATACGCAAACCATGCACTGGACTTCAGATCGTCTCGTCCGCTACCAGTTGTTTTTGATGATATTATCTTTTTTTTTTCACGAATGAATTGTGAACGGAGTGTATGTACTTTGGCCTCTACTTCTTTTCTAGACAATTTCAGCGTCTTGGCAATATCCTCCCATGCATCATTTTTCTTTATTCTATTCCTGTATTCACGGTTTGAAGTATTCCACAACAAACCATGACTCTGGTAGAGCTCGATTAGTGAAAGCACTGCCTCGTTTTCCCACACTGCAGACATGTTGAGCGGATGCTGCACACACGACTACACTCGGCAACACATGGCGCGGCACTGACGCGCGGCATGTGTTGTCGCTCCGAGAGCGACAACATGCAACATGGCGCGCGTCACGTAAATGTTTCACCAAATGTTGCGCGGCATGTTGCGGGACACTGGGCAACGTTGCAGCGTCACGTTGATTGTGTGTTGCGCGTCATGTTGGGGGACAGTTTGTCCCCTAGTGTATCTGAGGCTTTAGGTACTCTCTAACATAATGCCATTTTCTTCTGTCAATAACAATTCTAATCTAAAGCTAATTATGTCGTCGGTTTGACTTAAATGTTAACTGAAATATTTTTATTCAATTGAACGTTGAATTTAAAAAGATAATAATAAATAATTTGGTAAGAAACCCAATTTATGGTATAAGGGATGTAACGGACCTTAAGTCCATTACATGCGATCAACAAATGCATCGATTTCCAGTGAAAGCCACAGACACAATTCAGCTATTATTTTGACTCATGCAGCTATGAATCAGCACGATGAAACAATACTTTTACTCGGAATATTGTTGGATTGCATCATTTCACGGCCTATATAAACCGGCGAAAAAGCAACCAAATTATCATTCCCCGATTCCCCCAAGGTTGCGACGGCATTCGGCACTCTCTCTCACGAGTTAGGTCAACGAATCCGGCTCCTTGGTTTCCTTTCCTCATTCTCCCTGAGTCTCGAAGCATCAGTCTGTAATCCCACAGACTCGAGCTGTGCCCAGTACGAGATAGTAGGAGCACACGCACAATCCTCATCCACTATTTCCGCATAACCTCCGTCGCGCAACCCTCGCGTCTCGATAAAGTAATCCGGGCACTCGTTACTTCGGCAAGCGTTATAACTGGCAATATTCAAACCTTCGACCAATAAATTCCTTCAACTTCATTCAAAACCGCCTTTCAATACGGTTATAACTCGTAAGTTGATACCACCACCTCACACCGAACAATTTGGAGTCTTGTGAGGGGTGGTCCCTCACAGGGAGTTTGAAAATTCCGAGTTTATTTTCCATGTTGTTGTAAAATTTTAAACATAACGGTTAGTAAAATTTGTAAAATTTTAAACATAACGGTATTATGATAGCTGACATTCTAATTCTCATATAATTTAGTATACATCTATTCATGTTTAAAAAATACGAAGGCATATCGCTGGATTGACAATAATATTATATTACGTTGATTATTCTACATAGAATTTGCATTTCTATTTTAATATATTATTCTCTCTTACTATTTAATGACATTAGTACATTTTGATTATTTGTAAGTATGTATCATGATAGTTATGTTTTTAATAATTTTATTTTAAGCATTTAATTTTGTGACGCATCCAAGTGTAGGAATGTCTACTGGAGTAGTTGATTGTATTGCATTGTATTGAAGGGGACAGATTCTGGGGGACCAATGGAGTTACAGTAAGAGTAGATTCTTGTGCAATAATAACCCAAATACCTGGCAGTGATCTCTGGCCGTTCTCTAACTCACTAAGCCCATTGCCACAATATGAAACTGAAGGAGTGCTCAAGAAATAGCATCCTCAGGAAACTAACTGGTAGTATATTGGGAGCCAACACAGCTACATTCAGAACCTCAGCTCTAGGCCTTTGCATCTCAGTATCGGAATATGACGCTCCAGCGTGAAGTAGATCTACACATGCAAAAATGGTTGATACTGCTGTGAACGATGTGCAAAAATTGTCCCTGACTGCCTCAAACCTACTCCCGTATAAAAGGGTTATCCGCTCATCGGCATAGCTCCCTGCAATACGCCGTTATGACCTGACTGATTCAGGACGCCTAAAGGTGATAGATGACCCAAGACACCCACTGCACAAACAAGAACCACACAACAATCTCCTCAAATCTCGAAAGCCATTATCGAGCAGCACACAACTGCTCCAAGGAAGTCTATCATCGAACCGCATCACTCAATGGGCGGCTTCACTTGACGAGGTCGTAAAGGAAGATAGCACCGGAGTCCCATCTCCCCTATACCACCTGGCGTAGTCTGAACAGACTGAGAGTGGGTGTGACAAGATGCCGATGTAGCTAATCTCGTTCGCTGGGGCTACACAGAGAACCCAAACAGCAACTGTGGAATGCTGCAGGATGAAGAGCTCCACCGATCCTACATGCAGCTGTCGACCCTATCACTCACCAGAATCTACAAGAGGCGCACGACAAGGCCATCCAGGCCGCATATTTTTGGAGAGGCGTATCATAGCCTGGTCCGGACACGTTAACGAACGAGAGATGAGCAATAGTAGTCGTTCATCAATAGTAATGTTAGGAAATTTTGTTGGTGCGATTTTGCAGTATGTTATGCCATTCGGCCCCTTCCTCCAGCTGTATGTTCATACATAATCTACATTGAGTGTTAGATGACTAATGCGCCGATAATCTTCCCTTTACGCATACCTACATATGTATATAATAATATCATATAATAAACCTACGAAGCGAACGCTTCATCCATATCAATCCCCCTTTGATACTGTTCTAATTTTAGCACCCTTTCAATGGCTAATGGTGTTAAACGGTCGATATCTAGCGGTAAATTTACCATTTGCACTACCTGGCATTCAAGGCGGGCTATATAACTATTATTATTTAGTCCTCACCTATGTAATTGCCGTTTTCTCTCGCATGCCTTTTTGGGCGTGGTAACTTTGGTTTGGGCTGGAATTCAAATTTCAATTCAAAACCGTTAATTTATTTTCCAAAATCATTTTATTCATTGGTCTTTCTGTCGTTTGTTATTATTCGCATATTTTTGTTGTATATAATTATGGAATAATAATTATAATAAAAACATTTATAGTTATAGAAAAATTGAATATAGTGTTCTATTCGAATATGAGTTCATAAGAGCAACGCGTCGAGATGACACGCATTCATAAATTTATGGACTACACACCACCCACGAACGCACCAAACGTTATTGATTCGATCGCTTCCATTCTCTTAATTTCGACATCGAGTTCAAACTCTGCGAACTACCGAAGAGTAAGGTTATAATAAAAATATGATAAGGTGATAATAAGGTTATAATAGAAACTCATAAATCGCTCACATTTTCAACAAAGAAGCAAGCTTAATGCCGCCTCGCAGTATTCGACAGCTAGTCTTTAGTATAATACCGATGAGCGCATGATAGTCACAAACATACAGAATACTGGAATAAAGTTACAGAATACTAACATAGCTGTATTTTTACACTACTGCCCAACAAAAAAGGGGTGTAATGTGTTCAGGGTTCATCCACATATGTTTTCAGTTTCTTTATTCCACCATAACTTCTAAACGATCAAACCAATTTTAAAGTATGTGGCATTATTAAAATTGATATGTCATCCCGAGTGTCATAGGGTACCTTAACTGTCTAAATATGAAGTAAATAGTTGTCTAAATATTCAAATCTCCAAATGTCAATAAATTAACATAAATATATCGTGTTTAGTGTCAAATGAAAGGTCTGATTGAGTACATTCCGAAAATATGTATTTATCTATATGGATAAATACTTAACTCACAAATATGTCGTAAAAAAATCGTAATAAAAATAATTTAAATCTGTAGCGCACTTTTTATAACGGTAGTCCTGTTTTTTGTTCCTTTACATATATTCACTTGTTATTTATTTATGCTTTATTTTATACTATTATTTTGAAATATTTTACATCATAAAGTTACTGGCAAATACAGATTATAGAGCCCTGAAAATTTATTACAGAATAAAACATAGTTGCAGAATACTAAAATACTAAAATGTTCTTCAAAAAATCTCTTTCAAGCACCCATGTGCGTCATTGTGTTAGAAATAAAATAAGTTCGTTATTAAATTGCTAATTATGAAACAAGTAAAAATGTTAAAAAGAATTAAAAACACAACTGCCGTCACAGAAAAGGAACATCTGTATTAATAGTTATTTTTATTAATGATTTTTTTAGGAAATATTGGTGACTTATGTAGATATTTATCCATATATGTAGATAGATTTATGTTTTTGAAATGTACTCAATCAGACCTTTCATTTGACACTAAACACGATATATTTATGTTAATTTACTGACATTTGGATAGTTTAGGTACCCTATCATACTCTGGATAACATAACTATTCTAACAATATCACACACTTCTAAATCGGTTGAAGCGTTTAGAATTTATGGTGAAATAAAAAAACAGGGTTTCATCATTAATACAAACCGGATTTTTTCCCAGTACAATTGCGTACTTTTATAATTTTCCAAAATGAACCAAAATCGGTTATTAACAAATCGGTAATATTTTGTGGAGTGTAATAATTTAGCCCCATTATAGAGCTATTATTGAGCAATTAACACTATAATTTATTGTCTAAATTAATGTGCTAAATTAATATTCCAAGTATTGCTCATCGTTCGTAGGCCTACCGGATTTATTCCTGACGGCCACGAAGAGGAAGAATTAAAAAACTAAACTGTCAAATGAGAAATGTCAACACGCACCGCGTAACACGGTGATTTATATTAAAGGCGTTGCTTTCTCCTTATACGAGAGCAAGGTGTCGCGGCACGTACCCTACGACACTCGGAATAACAAAACGTTTCTAACAATACGACACACTTCTAAATCGGTTCAAGAAGTTAAGAAGTTATAGTGGATTAAAAAAACGGCAAACATACATAGATGAATCATGAAGACATAACTCCTTTTGGGATGTCGTGTAAAAAATAATAAGAAATGTTAAACGATTGTTGTTGTTAGGAAAGTCGGCATTTAAATCCATCTGTTTTTTCGATACGTCTAAGGATAGTTAAGTTTTGCTCTACTAAAGAAATCACTTACCATGTTTACTATATGGGATATTTTTGTATTTTAGCGTGTTGGTAAAGTTACAATTACTGAGCTCAGAAAAAGAGGAATGACCGGAGAAGATTTAAGAAGAATCATGTGGGGGAGAGCATCTATTTCTACGCCTACAAAAGTGCCAATAAAGTAAGTTTTTTTATTTACTCGTATTTAGGCCCATAAAACTACCATTTAATTACATATCAAAGAAATACTTTAGCCTAACAAGCAATAATTAAAGAAATAGATTCAGATCTGATAGTTTACGGGTTACCACCTCACTAGGAACAACCTGTATCGAGGTGGTACTAACAGATATTTTATATTGCCTTCCGATAGGGCATGTTATCTTTTGTCTTAGGTTTCTTTTAACCTGAATGGTGGGAAGATATTTTAATCTTAATAATTGTAAGAATAAAAGTAGTAACTTTCAATTTAAAGTTAAAACCTTGAAGAGACACAAAAAAACGGTTGTGTCACTCCAAGACTTTCCCGGCAAGCAGACAAGGCATCTCCCTGCGGAAAAAACTCTAAACCGCCCCTCACAAGTCATTAAGTCCCTAAGTCAAATATTTCAAGATTGAAGTATGACTAAAGCGCCCCTCTGGTGGACAGAATCTTTTCAACTCATGCCATGATCGAATGATGCCTGCATGCCAAATTTCAACTCAATCGGATGAAGGGTTTGGGCGCTATCGTGCAGGAATACACACACATAGTCACACAGAAGTGCGTCCACATACTTTCTCTATGTCAGTAAAGTAAACTATTGTAGTACACGAACGCGATAGCGTAGAGTCTTGTAACTGTCAGCCTCTACAAAGAGAAATATCTTGGAAATATCTAGGCATCATTTTAGATTGCTTTCTCGGTTAGGACTCTCATATACATATCGTGGCTACGAAGGTGCGAATCCTTGGATATGTTTTCAAAGAACTGAATATTCTGGATTCCAAAACACTAAAAACTGTTTATTATGCTTTATGTGAATCGCTTATTACTTACGGCATAATTGGATGGGGTGGATATGGTAAAACCATGCTGGAGCCATTGCAAGTTGCGCAGAAATTTATATTAAAAATTATTCTACGTGGACCATATCGCCAACCCACTAATGAACTTAATAAAGAAGCTAATATCCTTGATTGTAGGCAACTTTTTCTTAAAACTTCCCTCTTAAGGCTATTTTTGGGCAATAATTCAAATTTAGGAATAATTCAGAACCGAAGACCAACGAGATAAGTTATAGAAATTAGCTTAATAATACCCAGAATGAAAACATCATTTGGACAAAGACATTAGGTACTCTTTCATTACGCCGAGATTTTACAATCTGATCAATATGGAAAATAAAATGAATTTGACATTTAGGGAATTCAAAAATAAATTAAAGAAATGGTTATCGAATCATGACAGACTAACCATACATCAAATGTTAGAAATCATAGTTTAATAAAACTTAGGTGCACAAATTATTAACATATGGTAAAACCATATGTTAATAATTTGCATGTATGTTGAGTATATTTTAACATTGAACTAACTACCAAAAATTATTTCACTTTGTTGTTATATATTATTTTGACAATGAATTGTACTTTTTTTGACTAGATATTTTTATATTAAATCCTATTATATTAACATATATTAATTATTAATGACTGTTTCTTTCTTTTCTCACATATAACTTTATTTATATTATTTAATCGAATTTTATGTTATTGCCGATTATATAATGGAATTGCATTTTATTTATTATATTATCTTTTAATATTTATTATTATTATTATTATTTTGAAGGCCACATTTTAGGGCAATTTAGCGTTATTAGATTTTTAATAAAACTTGTACATTTGTAAGTAATCAAGCAATCGAGCAAAATTGATTGTAATATTAGAGTCCTGTCCACCCTAGAACGGGCTAGTCCAAGTTGAGTGACAGAATCAAATAAGCAAAAGGTTAAGGTTTAGCCATTCGGTTCCTGTTATTTTTGTAAGCAAAACAATGTTTTATAGTAATTAATTCTTAAATAAATAAATAAATAAATAAAGTAACCGTAACAGAAAAAAAGTATTTTAGTTTGACTATTCATAAATATTCTTACGTACTATAATAATAAATACATAGATATTACATAATATTTTATATAAATGTATAGTTTAAAACATATATAATACTGTTATAAATAAGTAGTTTCATATAATATATGTATTATTTGATTATATTATATCACAATATAATATAATCAAATAATACATACATACATGTACAGAAGTGACTCGATAATAATTTATAATAGAATATGATTATGATATGCTATTTTTTTATATAATATAGAAGTGGAGTTATTGAGAATTGAATACATTACAGCCATAAAATTGTACAATATACATATATAGGATTACGTTTATACAAGAGCCTTCAATAATGCCTCGTAGTCCTTCCTAGATTAATTTAAAAGGTAAATTACGACAACTCTTCAAATCGTAGGGCAAGGTACGTCGGTCGTAGGTTCGTCAATTGGCAGTATTAGTACTTCAATTTAGACTGGTATTAGTACTTCAATTTATTGCATAGTCTCCAAGCTAGAAATGTATAATGTCGTTGTCCATACGTCGTTGTATCATCGTCGCTGTATCGTTGTACATAACGTCTTATACCACTGCAAGGAGAATAAAGTTCTATCTAAATGTTTTCTTTTCTTTGTTTTTAGACCAAAACCCGAAAGCGTCCTGGCCACAGACGGACCTAACCTGGCTGGTGCGTTCGGGGACTCTATAACAGCTGCTCTTGACGTTATGGCTTTCACTCATGATTTAGATCTTAGTGCAGCAGCTAAAGGTATGTATAATATGTAATTACCACTGATAAAACATCGGAATACAGTTTTGTCAAGTCCTTTGATGCGGTTAGTCCGTACTGCCAATTTAGGTGGTGGTGAACGGTTTGGTGGTGAACACTTTCGTGCAACTTGGGCCACAAGATCCATTTTGTTCAGCTCCTATTCAGAAGCCTTCTTGAGTGGAAGGCTACCTCGGGTAAGACTCCCATATCTCAGGCCTCAGTGGACCGGTTTCTCCCGGCGGGATAACATCCTGGCGCCACTGGACGGTTTGCGCACCGGTCGGCGAAGCAAATAGGTTGCGCATTCTGACTAATTGCTGAAGGGGTCTGGAAACTATGGAAATACACTGATCCTAAGCAGCGGGGGTGGATGTTGACCTGCTGTCATGCCACTCTCGAAATGACCTTGGTGGCGGAGCTTGACGGTGGATTTTTTTGTCCTAAGACTTCTGCGCTCACTTCTCGGGAGATAGAACGATCATTTCGTTAAAAATTCCTGAGGTGACGGGTTCGTCCGTTGTAGTTGACAGCTCTAGTTGCCAGTTTAGGTTTAACGGGCAGTCCGACATCGAGAACAGACCACTTGTCAGATGGACCACTGGACAAACCTTAGTAGGGGGACAAACCTTGGTAGGTAGGTACGGACCTTCGATTCTATGCTGGTTTATATTCGGCGTATATATATGCGGATGTCAATACGAAAAATCGAAATTCAAAAATCTGCCAATTTCTCTCGTAATAAACTTTTTTTATACATTTTTTCAAAATTCCTTTTTTTATTGGAAAACCAGATTTTGGTCCTTTAGTTCGTTTTGATGCTGATGTCCAATTTTACATTAGAAACAAAATATTAGAAAGGTAATACCATTGATTTTACTATAAAATCAATGGTAATACCAAGAAAAAGAAGCTATTATACCATTTTTGATTTCTCTGAAATCCATCTCGTAAGCCCTTTCGGATTTTTTTCTCTATTTGCAATCATTTTAGATTTTTCTCATACTGTCCTGTATTTAAGGGGCTCCCTAGCTCCTGTAGGGCTCCCGATCAAGCTTGCTTGACAATCTTCGCGTCGCGGACAGGGAGGGGATCGTAAACCGCAGGAAATATGCAAATATTTTTTTGTAATATTTACCAAAAATGCCTAATGTTGTAGTTTATACCAGAGAGTCACGTTAATTAGACGTAATTGATTGATGAATAACGTAACCCTTGTTTTTTGGCATTTTTCGAAAAATTAAAAAAAAATCCTGCTGTTTACGATCCCCTCCCAGCCCGCGACGCGATGCTTGATAAGCATGCTTGCTTGACAAGCATCTTGACAAGCATCGTTTAGAGAGCCCTTAACACTCAAGATAATACCCAGAAATAATTGATTTATTGACTCAGTGGCATAACTAAAATAAAATCCACTGGTGCAAATTTACCAAAAGGCCCCTCCCCATACTTATTTACATTTATTATCACACATAGGATGTAATTACTGTATATCTAGCTACATTACACATTTATATTGTAGCTACATTATAAATCGGCGTTTTATTTGGGGTTCAACAAGTTCCCAAGAACTTCAGCGGATCAGGATCACATAAAATCAGTGTTGCTGGTGTTAGTTCGTAAAAAATATCATATTAACACGTTAATATTAATAAATAAATAAATTAATATTAATAAACATTAATAATAATATTAAAATTTTTAAAAAAATATTTATTAAAATTAAAATTTTAAAAAAATCTCATTAAATATCATTGAAATTAAATATCATTAAAATTAAATATCATTAAAATTAAATATCATTAAAATTCAATATCAATCAAATTGAAATATTATTAAAAATAAAATAAAATAAAATATTAAAAATTAATATTAATAAACGTTAACATTAATAAATATCATATTAATATCATACTCATATTAATCATATTAATATAATATTAATACGACACTTTACTGTTAATTTAATTACTGGATTATATGTCTCCACCTTTGAATGATCGTGAAAAAGAAAACAATAATGTCGGTTTTTATTACTTTATTTTGAGTTGAACTACCAAGTGCGAAAGACTAAAAACTACACACAAAATATTATTACAAATGTACCAATTTTTCATATCTATATATGTTTCTAGAATGTATTAATGGTTTTCTTTTAGATTTGCAGTCTGAAAAATCATCGATCAGTTTTGAGACATCCATTTTATCGGTTTCCTTAGCTTCAGCAGTTGAGTTGAAGGTCGATCGTAGACCGAAGTGCCATTTTGGGCCCCCCAAACCGGCTGCACCGGCTTACTTACGCTACTGTATTGACCCTTATTATTTATGCAGTTTGCCATTATAATTATAATGCCTCTGCAGTCTACTACATTATAATTATAATGTAGTAGACTGGTATTAGTACATTAAATCAAACACGCGCATATCTATGCGCGTGAAGCAAGCAATTCGTGAATTACGTAAAAACAATACGTAATATTCATAATGGTTTTTCATAATTATCGCTTTAACGTTAATTAATAAAAATTTGGTTACTAGAGTTGTCGACTACAGCGGGCGAGCCCGTCACCTCAGGAAGTTTTAACGATTGGTCGTTCTATCTCCCTGGAGTGAGCGCAGAAGACTTGGACAAAACAGTCCACCGTGAAGCTCCGCCACAAACCCGTAAGAGGCCGCGAGATAGCCAGGAGTGTTACCCAGCGGGCTTACACTCACGCCCTTATTTCCAATTGCGACCAGATTCCTCCAGTCTCTTGATTGGTTCTGAGTTCGAGGTCGCTTGCGCGGTCCTCTCCATTAAGAAGCGGTGAAACGGTATATACCGAATCTATCGCGGACCACGGCATCCTTAGCCCGGCTGTTCACCCAGGATCGGGTAGCCGATGGTCGTTTCAAAAGCAGTCGCCGTAAGCGTAAATTTGTATTAACACGTTAAACGCCATGACGCGGACCATGTGTCCGACAGCATACTTTCCCCCGGTGCCGCACCAATAAATCTAGAATCGTCCAAAAATCGTTGAGGTGCTTTTTCGCAAAAAAAAAAAACAATAAATAACTCAAAAATAATGGGTGACTTCCGGAAACAGCGATTAACTCATTATTTTCCGAGATGTCAAATGGCAGACGCCAGTGTCCGTCTTGGCCTGTGAGAATGTCTAACCGTCTATCCTTTTTTGTGACAAGTGATCAGATTGTACTGTGGGGCCGCGCGGGTCACTTGCTTTAGTAATAACAGTCGACATGCTGTCAGTTGGCCGCCTATAGCCTTTTGAAGTGATCAAGGGTTGTGATCGCGTCGGACACCATGTGTCCGACGCGGCCCCTTGGACCCGATATACTGGCAGTCACATAGTGTCCGCCGCGGCCCACTCTGCTAAACATGGTTTTTAGTTTGGCGTTCAACTTAAGTACCTAATAATGCGGTTTTAACGAAATAATATTTAGATTTCTTAATTAATTTCACAGTATTTTTTTTGATACGTTAAGTTCTTCTGTTAAATCATTTCAAAAATAAAATTTGCCATTTTGCCTTCTGCGCTCTAATTATGTTCGTCTCCTGCTGATCATGCTTTGTTTTCTTTGCATCATGGGCTTCTCTCCATTTTTAGGTCTAAATTTGCACTCGACAATACAGCCGGCTCCAATCAATTATGCTATACCACCAGGTCATACTCTTGGTCCTGGGATCCTTCCAAACGCTACTGTAAATATGAATGCTGGAATCGGAAAACCAGGTGGAGTTTACAATCAGACTAAAACGGCTATCGAAACTGGTAAGAATTAGTATAGTAAGATAGGTTAAAAAGGCACCTAACCGCCAGTGGTATTTCACCTGAGAGCTGGGAGAGGGCTGCTCACAAACGCAGCGAGTGGCGCTCCACGGTGACCACAAAAATTAAAGAGTTTGAGGAAGCCCGGCTTGACAACCTCGACTCGAACCGCCAACAGCGCAAAACTCGTCCGAAGCCCACTTACACATAAACTTACAACAACTGCGGTGAACTCTACTGTAGCGTTGTAATCGGACCTTTAATAAATTAATAGTTTAAAAAAAAACACTCAAAACACGCTTTTGGGCTATGATACGATATTCACATACACACTGCTATGATACGATATTCCATCATGGAATGCCAGTGCCTATCTTCCGGCTTCATCATCAGACCTTGAAACCTAATCGTGGTCAAAGTTCATTTCAAGACTTTTCTAACAAGTCAAAACACAGCTATGATACGATGTTCCATCATGAAGTTCCAGTTCATATCTTCCGACTCCATCATCAGATCAGTTCGACAGTACCATATTATTGTATTGTTAGCAGAACTACATACAGCTGCCAATTTTCATGACACTACGATCCTTGGAAGATGGTTAAATTAGTTACCTTAGATTCCATTACATAGTTAGTTACATACAGGTCGACCTAATAAAAGCGTGTTAAAACCAAACTGGGATCCACGAGTCACTTCCGCGCGCATCTTCGCATCCGAAGTCCTGTCAACCAAGAGGTCGCCGTCGTCGGATCACGATGAGGATGACATCATCATCATCAAGTTAGGTTATAGGAGTCGGTGAGTGGCAGTCTTAGGTGTGTAAAGGCTTGACCTAAATTTACTCACTATGAACGTGAATAAAACAGAATTTATGACCTTCGGTATAAACCAGACTTCTAAGCAGCTGCGAATCAACGATTTTACCGAGACGGGCAAAAACTTGACATTGACGCCCCTCCCCTCCACCATTTGAGTTTAATGATTTAAAAAAAACTCACAAATTAAATCTCCTAGGTGTTTTTTTTATGACCGGGAGAATAAAAATCCTTAAATGAATTTGCACTCTTTATTACCAATTTGTAAATTTGCCTTATGTGTGACATTAAAATACATACAACCAGTGTAGACAACGCGCAAGGCAGACTGTACACAAACCTTCAATCCTTAGGTGCCGGCAAATCTTATATTGCTACAGATTTAGACGTCGAGCTTTCCTTTCCGCGGAAGAATGTATTACTTACCTCATTAAAAATGTTCTCATAGGCAGTTTTATTTTCGATGGCTAGGATCACAAGGTTAGATAGACGTTCCTGACTCATTGTTGAACGCAGGTAGGTTTTAATTATTTTAAGTTTGCTAAAATTTCGCGCACAGCTTGCAGATGTCGTCGGTAATCTGCAATATATCCTTAAAGATATACTGACTTTGGCAAATGGTTCCTGCAAGTCATATTTGCATGTATGTTGGCAGCTAATAAGCCCTGTTGCAGTTAGGCCGCTACTACCTATGTGTTGTGTATGTGTACTAAACTCACGGGTCAACACCTATCCGGCAGCCTTCACGCAGAAGTGCGAGCCTGGGTAGGACTCTAACCTGCGGGCCAGTATACCCTAATTTCCGGTGTCAGCCAATCGATTGTGCATTCCGACTGATAGCCGGGGGAGCGTGGAAATCAGTATTGTTTCCTATAGAGCGGGGGTAGTTGTTAACCTTACGGCAACTGCTCTTGAAACGACCAATCGGCTATCCGAAACCGGGCAAAGTATGCCGTGGTCCGCGGTAGATTCGGTAGACATCGAATCATCGCTACGAAAGGGAGAGGACAGCGCAAGCGACCTTGAACATGTAACCAGTCGCGAGACCGGAGTAATCTGGTTGCAACTGGAAGTAAGAAAACCCGGTTTCTCGCGGTAGTTTGTCTCTTACGGGCGAGTGGCGTAACTAGACAGTGTACTGTTTTCATCCCAAGTCTTCTACGCTCACCTTACCGGAGACAGAACGATCAAATATCGTTAAAACTTTCTGAGGTGACGGGTTCACCCGTTGTAATTGACAGCTCCCGTTGCACGTATGTTGCAGGTCGAATTCACTGTCTTTTCGCTGTTTCCGATTACAAGTTAAGCTTACATTAAATTACGGTGAGTTCCTGGCAGAAATCATCTGCATTTAAGTGTCTGGATTTTTTCTAAATTAGGTTGGCTAAATCTTTTGCACATCTTCAGTTGACATATTTACATATTATATTCGGGTTTATTCGTCTCTGCTCGTGTAGCCCCATGCCTTCTGTCTGTGGCGAGAAAAAAATCTAGACGCGACTGGAATTCTCCTGGTAGGGAGACATAGACACTTTCGTACGCGTTCAAAATTCAACACGTTCGATGCGTTCCAAAGTCAAATCAACAATCGGTCATACGACGCGCCCTGGATGCTAGGAGCTTTAGTGAAACAAGTTTTTTTCAAACACATGAATTTGACCCCCCCTTTTAATTGCCGCCCGGGGCAAACCGGGGCAAACCAACCCCTGTCCCCCCCTCCCCCCATCCTATATCACGGACTGCCTCTAAGCCTCACCAAACCTCCTCAATCCAAATCAAAATCCACTAGCGTCCAAAATACCAGAGCAGTTTTTAAAAACCGTTGAAGTGAACGAATATCTAGGCATGTGTGCAGCCCACTATTTAGATATCTCGGCGAAGCGGTCGCAATCGCAAATCCATATTTCAACGAATTATTCGTTAAACAGCTGTTCGATTATTTTCATAAATTTAGAAAAGACCAAGTACGCAGCCAGCAAATAAAAACTACGAGGGCTGGGGAAGGTTTAAATTTTGAGATACCTCGGGTAAAAACGGCTTTCGCACAAAGGCAGGCTCCGTACATTGCACCCCGAATGTACAATAAATTATATAAACGCATAAAAATGTTAGATAACATCGAGAGTTTTATAACTGCAATTAATAAATGGCTACCTTAGTTGGGGCGCTCTGGAACGGAGAGGGAACTATCAATTGTGGTTTAATTTGGTTAATATTATATTTTATCAATGATTGAGTTATCTTTATTATTTTATTATTATTCAATGATACCTTTGCGAACATCAAAAAGTCCATACACTCTAAAACATTAGTGTAATGTAAAAATAAAAATATATATAATATGTAAAAATAAAAATATATATAATATGTAAAAATAAAAATATATGTAGATATGTATGTGTGTGTATATGTATATGTGTATGTGTGTGTATGTATATGTATATGTGGATATGTGTGTATATATTTATGTATTTATGTGTGTATGTATACGTATATGTGTATATATATATATATATATATATATATATATATATATATATATATATATATATATATATATATATATATATATATATATATATATATATATATATATATATATATATATATATATATATATATATATATATGTATGTATATATATATATATATATATATATATATATATATATATATATATATATATATATATATATATATATATATATATATATATATATATATATATATATATATATATATATATATATATATATATATATATATATATATATATATATATATATATATATATATATATATATATATATATATATATATGTATATGTATGCATGTATATATATATATATATATATATATATATATATATATATATATATATATATATATATATATATATATATATATATATATATATATATATATATATATATATAGGTATATATATATATATATATATATATATATATATATATATATATATATATATATATATATATATATATATATATATATATATATATATATATATATATATATATATATATATATATATATATATATATATATATAATATCTAGATTAGAGCCTTATTAACGGATGCATTGTAACAATATTATAGGATAGTAGGTTAGAGCATATTATGTAAGGCACTATGTTATTAATGAAATGTACCACCTACTATCTGTTTCTTTACAAATAAATAAATAAATAAATAAAAATAAAATTATTAATCATTTGTTATTATTATTATATTTTATTATATTGTGTATACCTATTTATGTACTTAAACTCTACTTAATATCTAATCTTTAGTAATAAACATTTAATGTCAGCTCGCAACCTCAAATATGCCTTAAATCGCACATCTAGGCACAGGCGTAAGCCTAGTTAGATGTGTGAAGTGCCTCGGGTTGCATGGGATGGGATGATTCAACTAGTCGCTTTATTTAACTAGAAAATAATTTATTTTCTATGTAACCTTTGATAAGATAAGTAAAATGAATGAAATAGATAAATAAAAAATAAATAAATAAAATACGTTTCTCCGTGGATGCTTGGAAAAGCCTAATCTGAAAATGGTTTACAACACGCTGTCAAATAGTCTTGATATTCTCGGTCTTGTCATATAGAGGTCTTACGAATACAGCGCTTGCCTATGATGAAGGTACAGAAGTATATCATTAAGACCCAACGGCAGACAAAAGCCACTTCCCGTCAGGGTGTGCTATAGACCCTAAATACGATTTTAACAATCATGTATACCGCAATTATTCTTTCTAGTGAGAAATTCAAGGCCGAAACTCGTGATCTACACAGGAAAAAACTCAAGAAGTATTTTCCTGTGTAGATCATAACAGTTATGTGTGGATCATACTCGTCTTAGAGACATACAATTAAAACTATGTTATTAACCTCGAGTCAAAGAGACTGCCCATGTCTCGACTGCCCTAATCATGGTCCACAGCTGTGGTATTGTAATATATTTGTTTTAAATCATCAGGTGGTTCAATGGTGGGAATGCTAAACCAGATCACGGACTCGCAATTACCGCAAGATCTCACGAAGACATCCATGAGCGCACCGACTACGGGGAAGCCGCCTATTGCTTCGGGTCTTCCCGGTTACCCTGGTCCACCCGTTCATCCGATAGTTCCAGCACAGCATCCGATGATTCCAGCCGCTCTGATGCTGGGTCAACCGGGATCGTCGGCTGTCTTCTGCGACCCTTTGAGGGCTTTGATAATTTTGACGGAGAAGAGCGCCTTTGACAGCGAGGACAAGATAAGGGCTTTAGCAGTCGAGGCTGCCAATTGCCAACACGTGGAGGAAGTCACCGTTATTCCAAAAGTGAGTAAACCTAACAAGACTTCAAGCCCTGTGTTAACTACGGGCCGATCAGGTCTATCTTCGGTGTTAAAATAGATAAAACGATATTAAATATTGTAATACATAAATTATTGCAAAGGGATAAAAGTTGTTTAGCTCAAAAAATATTCAATAAGGCATTTCCATTAAAAGCAGTTACAAGAGTAGTAAGGTAGAGTGCGCCTTTCCTTGCTGTGTTTTACGAGACTAAATTAATTAAACACCCATCTAGAAAGATATTTAAAATTCATAATTTAATACCTTTATAAAAAAATAGAATAAAATCTCTTCAATCAACGTTCAAATATAAAATAAGACCCACAATCATTCAGTCTTAATGATATTTCAAAATAGTTGCAAAACTGGACTCTAAAATAACTACTTAATAATTTTTCCACTGATAATTTGAAAGAGTGCATGGTGATTTGGAAAAGGGCAACTGGTATTTTCTACACCTGCGCCGCGAGATCAACATTTCTCTTCTGAGACAGAGAATTATTGCCAACCATGCCTGTGATAAATGCAGTCGGATACAAAAATGAATAAATCAATACTGCTTGAAGTACAGAAATCTCAAAAAACACTTCTCTACCTTTTCCAGCATGAGGGTATAGGTAGGTATCTTCATGCGGATTCCAAATAGCTGCATTCGTTTCCATGCGACTTCTAACAATCGAGTTGTACAACGTGCGCATAACCCGAATATTATTGTGTTGGATTGCCGTATCACAAATCCTAGAAGCTTGAAAGAAGTTGTAGATAGTTGCCTAATGTGTTCCTTAAAGTTAAAGTGGGCGTGGAAAAAAACTCCAAAGTCCTTGAATTCAGTCACTCTGGAAGCACACATCCAGCGATGGTGTAATCATACATCAGATGAGCAGGCGATCTTGTGTATGTCATCACTGAACATTTGTTAATACCTCACCTTGTCCTCTCCTTTATCCTTCCCTGGACAACCTTAGCATAAGTTATTGACATATATTTTTGTATAAGTTTAAAAAAAAATAACTTTACTACTTCTGTATGTATTGTACGGTGACAATAAGAAATTAGTTTATCAAATGGTTGACTGTAAGATATCGCTATAGCGATAAGTCCGCCATTTGTCACATTGTCCTTTTCTATAAAATCACAAAAAAAGATATTCTATTCTATTCTACCTAATGGTATTCGACACCTATATCAAGCATCAGCGATGGAATCGAGGACTCTGTTGTTTTTGCTTACAGCCCAAAAAAGCCACGATGTCTACTAAAGCACACGCCGCCAATGCTGTAAGCAACATCTTCGGCGTGGACACGGTGCCAACGGATTCCGCGGCCAAACCGTCTTCATGGAAGAATGACACCAAGAAAAAGCCCCCTATTCTAGAGCCGAGCGACAGCGAGGGATTTGGAGGTAGCTATATTTTTATTGTTTTAATACTTTCTAATTATTATTTTAATCTTTATAAAACATATAGCTTAATGAAACATTCTGCATATTACCACGTATTCTAGGATAATATCAGTACGTATTCCAGAACCCCCATAACGAATCCCTATAACGTATTCTAGGGCAATAGCAAATTCCATGATGCTTTACGTAATGTTTTATACATTAATATGTTTACTTATTCTACAACAAACTTCCATTACACATTAGGGGCCTTGGGGAGGTTCACTTTAAGAAAAAGGCCATTTATAGCATTGAGGACTTCGACAATATTAATTTTTCGCAGCTCTATTGACCTACTTGACTATTATTATTCCTTATTCTTTCTATTATTGACTATTTTACAATTGCTTTTTTTTTCTTCTAACTATCGGCTATTGACTATTATTATTATTACTGAATTATTTGTATTTGTGTTTTTTCTTTAAAATATCTTGCCGTATGATAATTTGGGAAATTATCCATTATTTGTATGATTATTTAGTACTATTTTTCTACGAAATTATGTAAGAATTTTGATTGAAAATATTGGCAAATGTTGTTTCCTCTATATTACCTAGAAAATCTGCGGTTGGATGTTCAACGTTCATACCTTGCAATACCGACGTTTATACCTTATACCTTAATAGGTATATATTTAAATATTATACTTGTTATTTTTGTTACTTTTAGACATAACCAAGTGTAGGAATTCCTATCAACTGATTTGAAATTAAAAAAAATATAATACATAATTTAAAGCTAATTTTAAGTATAGAAGCCTGTGTTTCTATGTGTATCTGTATATCTGTGTGTATTTCTGTGTGTATCTGTATATCTGTATTGTGTATGTTTTTGCAATTGTATGTAGAAATGCGGGATGCTAACCCGATTCAATATACTGCCCAGCCATCCATGTAGCCTATTGACTATACATGTGACGCATCGGTTGTGCCGCGTAATATAATGGTCGCAATGGCGCAATATAATGGTATGGAGATGCTGACGCCAAGCGTTCGAATTTGAGGCTTTCAGACTTCTTCTTCTTCATCATCATCATCATCAGCGCGCATTCGCCCACCGTTGGTCATACGCCTCTCCAATCACTCTCCATCCGGATCGGTTGTCCGTTTCCCTCATCCAGACAGGTCCAGCGTCTCCTTGATGTCATAAGTTTGTACTGTTCATCGTGATTGGATGTATTTAGCCCGATACCTGCCAAGTCGGCCACACGTCTTGGCGATCTCCACACTTTCAGGAAAATATTTCCATTTCCTAGGCTTGTGGCAACCTGGTCGGGTTACTTAACCGCCGAATTACACTATATTCACTAAATTTATTATTTAATTATTATTTATTGTTGAGAAAATTTCAAAATATATGTTGACACTTAGAATTTAAATTTCGAATCATACTATATGTTTCAATTTCCTTATTGTACACACTCTCTACTGATGAATTTTTAGCTTTTACAAAACCCTTTGGGGGCACTAATTAAAAATACAACTTTCCCGGCATCTGGCCTGCTGACTGTATACCCCGTCATTCTCGGCCAAAATATTGTCTGGTCTTAAAGTATCGGCTTTTCCAAAACTCTTGCACTTTTTTGTCGCTGGCTCTCCAACTATATGCATATCGGATATCTAAAGTGCTAAGATAGTAGAGTTTGGGCTCGTTTGTTTTGTTGTCTTGAGTACTTTCCATTAGACATTATGATGAGAGTCTGAAGATGGAGCCGGAAGATTGCCACTGGGACTCCCTGATGGAAAATTAGAGTTGTCAACTACAACGGGCGAACCTGTCACCTCAGGAAGTTTTTTACGATTAGTCGTTCTATCTCCCTGAAGTGAGCGCAGAAGACTTGGACAAAACAGTCCACCGTCAAGCTTCGCCACATGCCCGTAAGAGGCCAACGCCTTAACCGCGAGATAGCCAGGAGTGTTACCCAGCGGGCTTACGTCCAATTGTGAACAGATTACTCTAGTATATCGATTGGTTACGAGTTCGAAGTCGCTTGTGCGGTCCTTTCCCTTGTGAAGCGGTGAAACGGTGTATACCGAATCTATCGCAAACCACGGCATCGTTTGCCCGGCTGTTCACTCAGGATCGGGTAACCGATGGTCGTTTCAAGAGCAGTCGCCGTAAGGTCCGCAACCATCCCCGCTCTATAGGAAACAGTACTGCTTCCAGACTCCCCCGACTGTTAGTCGGAGTGCACAATCGATTGGCTTACGCTGCACGGTGTGCAGACCGTCCAGGAGCGCCAGAAGGTTGATTCCTAGGGGAAACTAGCCATAAGGCCAGAGTCTTGCCCGGGCTCGCACTTCATGCGTGAAGGCCGCCGAATGGGTGTTGACCCGTGATTGTGAACAACCCTGAACAGAATGGGTCTTCGTGGCCAACTCAGCAAGGGCCCATTAGCTCCCTCCCTGGTGGAAAGTACTAAAATAGGGGAGTTTGTGCTTGTTTGTTTTGTTGTTTAGAGTATTTTTATTACACATGATGATGAGGATCTGAAGATGGAGCCGGGAGATTGACACTAAGACTCCTTGACGGAATGCAAAGATAGTTAAAAAAAATCTTTTTTACTTTTATTTTTTATAATCTCTAATAATCTCTAAATACTCCAAGTACCTAATCGATTGGAAGAATATTTCCGATTATTTGCGAGCACGTTGCGTTACTTGCTTCGGTCATCTACTGCAGGTCGCTTTGATCGCAACATCATCAGCGCCATTTTCGTGTATGCTTACTGTTTCATGTATGATTAAAAAGAAAACATCAAGGAGATGCTGATAGGCCACCCTTTCTATAATCTGGCCGAATTTGAGGGTCATGATTTTTCAAATATTGTGCCCATTTAAATTACTTATAAAAGTAGAGCCTTATTGTCTGATTATTTTATATGGTCTTATATCTGTACTTTTAGTTTAAAATGCGTAACGTAGATTTAATTTGATTATTTAACATTTTACTGACAATTTGAATATTACGATGAATAATTTTACTACGTATCTTTTCGATTTACTAACAACTTCAAATATTAGGCTTCTATTTTGATTATTTGTATTTATACTTTGACAATCTAGTAGTTAATTCTTGACTACCTATGTATGTATGTTCAGTAAAGAGTAGTAACGAAACTTACTACCTAACCCAATTATTTTGACACGTCCAAGAGCGGTCTTTAGCCGTCAATTGGACACGACGAAAATGTAATGTAATGTACCTACTAAATTGTCTAGACGTGCCGCTCCTCGGAAGGCTATCCAGGACCAGAAGAGCCCGTTCGGCCACGCAACGATCAGCCGCCGAGGAAGAGTCTTACATGGAACGGAAATCCAGCCACAAGAGGCGAAGCCACCGCTTCCTGCCAGGTCACAAGATGGGCAATAAGAAATCTCTGCTGCTTGACCTGTGCGACACCAGCTCATCCGAGCAGACGGGCGGCGCTGACAACCTTGGCTTCGAGGCCGACGCCACCAACCTGGGCGAGCTGGAATACGCGGCCGCCAGGATTGAGCAGCTGAACAAGTCCAGTCTCAATATTTATAGGTATTTACTGCTTGACCTCTTTAGCAATAATAGTACTAATATTTTTAAATCTATTTCTGTCATCGCCATTTGTCTTCTAGGGAGCTAATAAGCCCTGCTGCAGTTTGACCACTAAGACCATGTTTAGGTTCGGCTAAACGCACGGGTCTACACCCATCCGTGGGCTTCCACGTAGGACTCTGGCCTGCGGGCCAGTTTCCCCTAGGAGTCGACCTTAGCCAATCGATTGTGCATTCTGACCGACAGCCGGGGGAGTCTGGAAACAGTACTGTCTCCTATAGAGCGGGAATAGTTGTTAACCTTACAGAAACTGCTTTTGAAACGACTAATCGGCTACCCGATTCCGGGTGAACAGCCGGGCAAAGGATGCCTTGGTCCGCGATCGATTCGGTAGACATGTCGAACCGTAACCAGTCGGGAACACGGAGTAATCTGGTTGCAACTGGAAGTAAGGGCTAGAGTGTAGGCCCGCTGGATGATTTACCTGGCTATCTCGCGGTAAGGCGTTGGTCTCTCACGGGCGAGTGGCGTAACTAGACAATGAACTGTTTTCGTGCCAATTTTTCTACGCTCACCTCGCGGGAGATAGAACGATCTAATATCCTTAAAACTCCCCGAGGTGACGAGTTCGCCCATTGTAGTTGACAGCTCCAGTTATATCATATCATATCCCTTCCTGGAAGGGATGGAAGTTCCATAATATGGTCTTATAAGCTTCTGTTAAGAATAGTAATAACAATAACAGAAAAACTATGTAATACGTGGTAAATGTTTGGACCATTTTAATATCTTTAATTTAAAACTTATATAAGCGATGCAACTTTTATGTGATGTGTCATACTAGGAACTATAATTATTTAATTTTAAATGATAAACCTCCTGGAATGAGTCTATCGATTCCAGCCAGACCAAAATTTTATCGGCCGCATCGGCCATTGCGTACTGGCATCGACCGAGCGCAGATCAATCTTTTGAGATACAATATCTCCAATTCTATAAAAAATATCAACCCCTTATAACCTTTTTTATATGTTTGTTTGAAAAGCTTTATTGCACACACAAAAGAATACAATGTGGTGGGCCTATTGCCAAGTGGCAATATCTACCGACCATACCGCCAGGGTTATTGTGACTGAAGGTTTATGTGGGCAAATAAATTTACAAGTAATAAATAAATACACTTACAAAAAAGTCATCATAGTATAAAATATAATTCAGTGATTAGTAACGTATGCCAACTCGTATTGAAGGGAGGAGTGAAATATAAGGACAAGCAAAGGAGACGGGAGGGGAGGGGGGAATTCATAAGTTGAGTAAATGTCTCTTTAAAGAATTTTTAAACCCGCTCAGGTTTTCAAGTTGTCTTATCGGTAAAGGCACGGAATTCCAGAGACGGGCCGCTTGCACTGCGAAAGACCTAGACATGAAAGTTGATGAATGCTGAGGTATAGCCAGTAATAGATTTTCCTGAGAGCGCAATGGGAGACCATGGGATGATAGCGGAGAGAAGAGATTATACAAATAAGTAGGACAGTTTGACTGTAGTACGCGGAAGAGTAGGGCGAGTATGTGAAATTCCCGACATCGTCTAATGGGTAGCCACTCCATTTGCCTGCGAAAGTTTGATATGTGATCAAACTTCTTCAGGGAATAAACAAAGCGAATACACGCGTTTTGAACCCTATCTAGCTTATCGAGTAGTTCTTCATTCGCATCTAGGTAGGCCACATCAGCGTAATTAATTAGCGGTAAAAGAAAAGATTGTGCCATTTGGCGTTTAATACAAAGAGGTAAGAGATTCTGAACCCGTTTAAAAGAATGGAGACTTCCAAAGACTTTACGACTGACCTCACTTACTTGAGGATGCCAAGATAAGTTTTCATCAATAAGCAGGCCAAGGTCTTTCACAGAACTGCTGTAAGGGACAACGACGTTGTCGATATTGATAAGGGGGAGATTATTTTTATACTTGGCAATGAGTGAGCGACTTCCGATGACGATTGCTTGGGTTTTTGACGGATTAAGAAGCAGGCCATGGTTACGAGACCATACCGCTATCGAGTTTAAATCGGAGTTTAATGCGGATATGGCACTAGCCGCATCCATGGGAGCGAAACTAGCATAGAGTTGAAGGTCGTCGGCATATAGGTGGTATTTACAAGACAAATTTTCAGAGATGGAGATAGTAAACAAGCAGAAAAGGAGAGGTGATAAAATTCCACCTTGGGGCACACCGGCGATAATTTTCGACCAACTCGAGAGCAAGTTTTTGACCGATACCCGTTGTTCGCGTCCGTGTAAGTAGGAATGAAACCAGGCAGTGACTGAAGGAGATAGGTTTAAACTGTGCAAGCAGGCTAAGAGAAGGTCAAAATCTACCGAGTTGAAGGCACTGCTGAAGTCGAGGAGGATTAAGACCGTCAGCTGACGGCGATCCATAGCAACACGGAAGTCCTCAGTAATTTTAGTGAGGGCGGTTGTGGTACTGTGGCTAGAGCGAAAACCCGACTGCAGAGGGTTAAGTATGCTATGTTGTTCGAGGAAATCGTTCAGCTGTGAGAAGACAATTCGCTCAAGTAATTTAGAAAGTGTTGGTAGAATCGAGATCGGTCTAAAGTCCTTGCAAGCTGAAGGATTAGAGCATTTAGATACAGGAACAACAAGGGCACGCTTCCACTCAGCTGGAAAAGTGGACGAAGTAAGGGAATGATTGATAATGTGCGTAATTACTGACAATACCTCAGCCTTGATCGGTAGTAGTAGGGAAATATTTAGTCCGTCGTTCCCAGTTGCTTTGGTTTTCACTTCACTCAGGAGTTTATCAACTACTGCAGAGGTAATCGAGTTAAAGTTAAAAGCCGGCCAATGAGCCCTCGGTTTCGTTTCTATGAATTTTAAAGTAGCCAACTTTAGCGCGGCGCTCATGGAAACCGTAGGAGTGACGAAGTGACAGTTTAAAGCCTCGATATCTATGTTGGACGGAACCTCATTTGGGACTTTTCCAAAGCCAAGTTGACGTAGGAATCTCCAGATATTGTTGCCAGAAGCAGCAATCTGAGAGGTATAGAACGACTTCTTTGCATTCCTGCATAGCTGATTACATCGATTTCTCAGTTGTCTGTAATTCTCCCTGCTCCCATCAGACGGTCTGCGTTTATAGCGGCGATGAGCTCGGTCCCTCAGCGCCATGGCAGCCCTTATGGTGTCATTTAACCATGGCGACGGCGCGTGTCTCACACAAACTGTTCTCAATGGCGCAAATTTATTATAGACGTTTGTAAGAACAGAGGAGAAGTAACCAACCATGAAATCAATGGAGTCGCTGTTAAGGACGCACGACCAATCCACCTGCGAGACAGCCTCTCTTAAAGCAAACCAGTCGACCCGCCTCAGATCTCTGTAGGAAAAGGTTGTCTTAGGAGTTTTTTGGGGTTTGAGTCTGTAGCTCAGGTAGACAGCATCGTGGTTTGAGAAGCCACCCGCGTCGATTTGGCCGTGGCAAAGGATGCGGTCAGGGCAAGTCACTAGCATGTGGTCAATTTGACTTGGTTGGCAACCAGGCGTGCAGTGTGTATGTCCCAGGGGTAAAATGTTGAGATTGACGGATTCAACGCAGTTACGAAATTGGGAGCTCCTATGGTCGTCTGAGGCTAAGCAAGTGTTAAAGTCCCCCATGATTACTACATCGGAGTAATTTCCTATGATTGTCGAAAGCAGGCAATCGAATTCGGCAAAGTAATTAGTCGAGGGAGGACAATAAACAACGCCAATTAGAAGTGTCTTACCGCGTAATTTCGCTTCAACAAAACTGTATTCCATGGCCGAGATTCCAGCCGAGGATGCAATGATATTATATGGAGTCTTGTCACGGAGGTATAATGCAACGCCACCGCCCCGTCGGTTTCCACTGCGATCATTTCTGATCAGTGTAAAACCGGGCAATTTATAAAGATTGGTTGGAAGAGTCGGTCTCAGCCAGGTCTCGCTGATCAAAACAGCGTCAACGGGAGAATCCGGTTCAGCAAAGCAAGCTATTAGATCGGAGTGATGAGCCGGTACGCTCTGGGCATTGATATGACATATGTTGTAGGCATGCTTATGACGGGAAACTTTAGATACCAGCAGCGACCGTAGATCCGGTGGGTTTTCAGATGATGAAAAGTAAGAGTCACTACTGTCGCCCGCTAGTGCATTTAAAGTAGGTGATGTAGGAGACAAGGACAGGAAAGGAGATGATTGGGTAGATGTTACGGGTGACAGGGGCGGGGGAGGAGTAGACCGGGTCGGAGAAGGATTTAGATGTGTAATATTATAAACTATATTTAGTTATACTTTGAATCTCCTGAATGGGCTTCTCGACTCCTGTCAGACCAAAGATTGATCGGTCACCTCGAGCATTGCGTAATGTCATCGACCTTTCGCGGAACAATGTTTGAGAATTACAAAAAGTTCAGTGGAGTAAAATATCGTATTCGACCTCTCTAAGGAAAGATACCGAATCTCCTCCAATCTCATTTACAAAGTTCCTAGACAATCGTCCATTCGAGATAATCACTTGAGTTTTATTCAGGGAGAAGGAGAGTTAATTTTTTACTCCTCATTGATAGATTATGTAGACCATTATTATATTAAGACTTTTTTCCGAACCGATCTTCCACTTCTACCCACCAATAATAATGCGCATAGGTACTAAAAATGCAACGCAGAAGATCACCAAATGAGACCTTCCACAGAAGTGGACTTACAATCAAACCTTTAGAAGAGGTGAAGCCGTATGTGATGCAAATGGAACGATAATCGAAATAATCACGAATGACACGTATTTGAATGAACTTTTTAAACGCTGAATATATAAGTTAGCAACGCTAACCGAATTGGCAGCAGAGCGGCAAGGCGGCTTATCACACGGAATCTATTTGGATCTTTCATACAACCACGTACATCATTATGCTAGAAAGAGGACACGTTCTTAGCACTAGAGTTTATTCCATTTTAAGAATGTCGTCGAACATTGAAAATGCAATTGGCAATATTAATAATCCTGCAGCAGCGTATAACACATATATATATTTATCTCTTTTACGCACCCAATCTCGCCAATAAACTAGAAAGAGAAGGGCAAAAAATTAGTTTGCTAGGGACAGTAATTAGGAAAAATACTTATGAATTTAGGTTAGGTTAGGTTAGGTTCGAATGTTGAAAATGTCAATTGGCAATGTTAATAATCCGGCAGCAGTGTACATTTATCTCTTTCAACACAGATACATTTATCTCTTTCACGCACCCAAGCTCGCCAATATGCCAGAAAGAGACGAACATGAAAATAGTTTGCTAGTGACTGTAATTAGGAAAAATAGTTATGAATTTACTTTAATATGGTTGTTGTGATATAGGATACTTATGACATATTCTTATGATGTTCTATTTGGTCTATCTCATGGGAAATAATATTTTCTTATATTTAGAAATCCTGGTGGACCTCCTCAAAGTCCTGTAGCCGGAGATGCAAAGACAACAATGAAGGAAAAGAGGCCCTTAATCATCGAGCAAGCTGCGGCCAGCATAGGAACTCCACTCATGGAGGCTATCACGGAGAAAGCTGTCATTTTTAAAGGTCTCTACTCACTTTAATACCCTACTCCAGCTCGTCATCCGAATTAGTAATTCGACGTAGGTCACCCACCGTCCTGGTTGGTTTATTGTTTATATTGTGCTCTGTGCAAATACGCAGCTCTCGCGTTTCCAAGGTTGCACACAACTTAATATGACTTACACCCGAATCTATAATCGAGTATTGATCATTACTCGAGTACCGAGCAGTACTTGAGTAATATTTGAGCACCAGTTTTCATTTTATAGGCGAGTATTGAGAAGGCGAGTAATACTAGTAATACGCGAGTAATACTCGAGTATTTGATGCCCACATCGACAGTATTGTTGCGAAAGCGTTTAAAGCCCTAGGATTTATTATATAATCCAGCGAACACTTCAATAACATAAAAACCATAAAAAATCTCTATTGTGCTTACGTCCGCAGTCATCTTGAATATGCTTCCCAGTTATGAAACCCTTGCTACGAGGTGTATGCATCGAGAATAGAGGCCATCCAAAGAAAATTTCTGCACTACATAGAATATAAATGTCGTATACGTGATCCAGACTACAATTGTCGTTGTATTCGCCATCATTTGCTGCCATTGGCTTTGCGAAGAAACATAGCTGACATCTCACTTTTACTAAGAATTTTAAATGGCTCGATTGATTGTCCTGAACTACTATCTAAAATATCTCTCCGCACTCCTAGCCGGGCACTTAGAAATAGGGCACTCCTTCTTGTACCTGGCTTTAAAACCAAATACATGGGTAATTCTTATTTTATAAGGGTATGCGAAACTTTCAACACCCTGAATGCTGACATTGATATTGACCCCTTTTTCACGAATATACATAGATACATAGATATAAGTAAGCAGGTTGTAGGGCGATTTTGTGATGACCAGGCTTATCATTTTCTTCTTTTATTACAGTCTTGTTTATGTCAACATGTTTTCTACTGTACAATTTAGTATCTTCTTGTTTAATATCTTCTTTATGCTTAATATCAGTTCTAAATTCACGTTATTATTATTGTCATTATCAGTGGTAACCTGTAAATGGCTCTAAGCTTCCTATTTTTGTTCACTACAAAATTATTGGCTGTAAGTTATCCTTAAGAAAATAAAATAAAATAAATACAAATAAAATAAAATTGGTCAGAGTTGAGTATCCGTCTGGCGATACTTAAGAGATACTTGGCTTGGAGCTGTCAAAACTGTTGGTGCATGTTTATATTATTATATTTACGTATTATTTCGTGAAATGGCGGGGTTCCTACAACGGCTGGAGGAAATTGAGAGAATATTCGTGGTCGGTGGTGCGGCAGCTCGCTCTCGAGGTCACAATTTGTTTTCTTGATGAACATCTATCGATGTTCAAATAAAACAAAGTCCCAAATATAATACAAACACCGATATGAGGGCGTTACGCGATAAATCAGGATGGATGATTCTTACGCGCGCTTTGAAAGAATTTATGAGGTTAGAATCGAACTGTTAAATTGTGGCGACAACAAATTGGCATTTTTTTAAATCACCGGCTATAACTTAAAATGAACAATTTAATTCATATTTAATAGAAAAACAACATTAAAATGGGTATAAATACACTCTGTAAATCTTCATCATAATTTTAGATGAAAAATAAAAGATTAGTTATTTGTTTTCGAACAAATTACGAAATATCTATTTTCCCTATGTTTTTCCCTCTACTCGAGTATTACTCAGCTAAGTCGATGAACGATATTCGACTATAGAACGCATCCAATACTTAAGTACTACTTTGCACCTGAGTAATACTTGGTTGAGTAAAGACTCAAGTAATGATCAATACTTGACTATAGATTCGAGTGTGTGAGTGGTACATACATATTACGTACATAGATGGAGATTGATGAACATTATTCACCTTTCTCTTCCAAATATTTTTTTTATTGAGGGGGTATTCTGGTATATTTATCGAGTAGGATAAAAAAACATACATTTTTAATTGCATTTTTTTTACAAAATGTTAATTGACGTTTCAAGAATACAAAAAAAAACACCAAAAAAAACAGAGTTAAATGCTAGTGAAGGTGACTAAAAAAAGGTGCGTCCTGGTTGACATGTTTCCAACCCTTGTCGTGTTATGAAATAAAGAAAAACCAAAAAATATTGATTAGCAAAATGGCAACATTTTTCAGCAAAACGGCGACAATATATTACAAATTTTTACAAATTATTTTTTTACAAATTACAAATTATTTATTGATTTCAAATTATGAGTAGATTCAATATACAAAAGTCTTAACCTAACTAGGCTGCCGCCTGTTCCAAGGTAGAAAATTTATTTTACTTATCCTAAGAAATCTATAATATTAAATTTATATAAATAAACAAAATCATATATATTGTAACAGATATATCCTTATTACCTAATTAAAAATTCGTAAGAAAATGTCATGAAAATTGTCAATAACCTATTATTTTATTTTAAAACATGATAAAAATTATTACATATTTTAAGTTTCGCTATTCGCGATTGATAAAAAAATATAATTTTAAAAGTTTATTCAATATAAGAATGATTACAATGTTTACAAGTGAAGCAAAAGCGCAAATGAGCAGACGAGAGCGGTCTCGACTGCCTCACAGAAGCTACTCGATGAAATGTCTGGCGTGTCTACAAGATGGCCGCTTTTTATACTACGTACATAATGAGCTCCTTGTTGACGCAAGATTTGGGGAACGAGATTCCCCCTTTTAGTTTATCTTATTTTTATGACCTCTTTAACGGTTCGACTCTGGCAGCATCCACGATTACTCAATACAAACGATGTCTGCAGGAATTGCTTTATCTGTTACGAAAGTGGAACGTCTGCTAATGCTCATTTTAAACAAAGATAAAGTCTATGGTTTCCTTTACGAATAATATTAATTAATATTTGGTAAACTCTATATAGAGTGCTAATGCGAAACAGAGTTAGTATCTGCTGTTTTGCTCATTAACCCTTTGCGACTGACGTGGTATTATGACAGAAACCGCAAGTTTGCGAAATGTCTCATTCGTCGTTATTTTTAAAAATCAGACTACAGCGTTCTCAGTACCTTGCTATTGCCAGAAACTATTACCTTTCTGGCAATAGAAAGGTACTGAAAACGCGGGAGTATAGATTTGAAAAATAACGACGCATAATTCGCAATTCGCAATTCGCAATTTTCCGGTGTCTGTCAGACTACCACGTCAGTCGCAGAGGGTTAATAATATTAATTAATATCTACTTATTTTCTAGGCGAATCTTGATTAAGTTAATTCTATTTTAGTTTCGACTGTGCGCAAAGAGTATTAACAATAATATCTTAATTTCCTAGTTAGTGCATCAGTCGCAATATTATAGATTCGCATCTTAAGTATTTCATCTTAAATATTACATGTTGAGCGGGCCGCTGAGAAGTACTTGCTATGCTGTGGTATGTCGTTTCTCAGGTGGGTCCTTGTGGTCATCCATCAGGTGAGATATTGGAGAATAGGGGTTGTCTTATAGGGGTTGGTGTAGCGCGTACGTAACATCTCCCTCCATAAGTCTGGAAAACGTCAGTTTGAAAGCGAAGAGTTTCGTGTTTACAGGATAACTCTTCTCGGCTTGGCGTGAATATCTCCAGTCGTTGTGCATTGTTGAGGGACTGTCATATGTGTAAGAGACAATCTTTCTTCTTCTTCTCTGTTTTCCGTCATTCGGTAGGTTGTTGTTTGACGGGTATTCTTGGCGAAGGAACATTGATTAAAAATTTGAGGACAGAATGATTTCTTGTCGTCGTTATTTTTTCCTTGTACCAGCTTCCAAGTTCTCCTGTAGCATTTGCAACAATAGCATAAGAATATCATTACTATAGATATGATTGCTATTATAGTTGAATAGGCGTATTTCTTGTAGGGGAATACGTCGTGATTTATGTTGTACAATTCTTCTTTAAAATCATTAATATTCGATTCTAAATCGTGAAATTCGTATAGTTTAATATTTCTGATCGGTATGGGTTTTAGCTTGATTGTGTTGATTTTCATATCGTTTTCTTCGCAGCAATTGAAAGGGATGATGGGGATTATGTCATCTTCTTTCGTTGACGAGTTTCTATTTGTAGCTGTCACTTGAATTGTGCCAATAAAAGCTCTGCAGTTATGCTCTAATCGTAGAATGGAATTTTCGTAGATCATCTTGGAATCTAGTTGATCTCCGCATGAAGTTTTAATGGGTATTGGCTTTGTGATAATTATCAGCCATTTATTCTTCTTGAGTTTCTGTACGTTGTATTCGTTCAGCGATAATATAGTAGGGTTGCAATTTTCAGTTTGCAATTTGGAGATAATATTGATTTCGCATGGTGATTTCTCATTAGGGTTCGGTAAAATGTCGAAACAAATTAAATTATCTTCCGTACTTTTGCAGGAAGTGATGTCATTTAATCTTATATATTCCCTGTTGTCTTGTGATAGGCCCACATATTTTGACTTAGGTACGATTGTATGGAATATATTTGAGGACGGGTGTCTAATTGGTGTGGAGAATAGATGATAGGTATTATATACTTCGTTATTCGTCAACGGCATGCTAAGTATGTAAACTATGCGGTTCGAAGTAGAAAAACCTTTCAATGTTATCAAATTTGCAAATTGATTTATATTATGTATATTTGGTATAAGCGGTAATGCTTCGTTTGCTGATAGAACCTTTGAAATATTCATAAGTTGCTCTAGTAAATGTATAGGGGAAATTATACTAGAGTGTAGCACTTTTAATTTTGCGAAAGTCAAGCTAGTTTCTATGTCAATTAATTCGTTATTTAGAAGCATGAATGTTTCTAACAAATTTTCACAACTGCTTAGAATAGCGAATTGTCTCGATAAGTAACGATCTCTTTCCTCGTTATTATTTATGAAGGTTTGTATGGTTTTTAAATTATTTTCTAGATATTGATCGTCTAACGCGAGTTTTTGAATTGTATTATTAAAGTTCTTAATTACTTTTGTAGTAATTGAGATTTGATTTTTCATCAGCGTTTGCGTCGTTAAATCATCTCTTTCGAGCTTGTTAATAGCATCGTTAAAATACTTTCCATCTGTGGCATATAAATTTCCGGTGATCCATTTTAATAAAGAGCCTGCTGCGTCGATCAGAAATCGTTTCTTTCTTGTTGTCAATAATCCTAGATTATCGATTTTTTCGTTGAGCGTTTTTGATATCGATTTGAGCATTGTATAATGCGGTTTCAATGGTATCATAAAATGTTGTAAATTATTATTGAATTTTAAATCTAATTTGAAAACATGTTGTTCCAATAGTTGTAATGTCCTTTCGGCATTCTCAAAGACAGATTTAATTAATTTTAGGTCTTTATACACTATTAAATTCCAATGTAGAAATTAAATTCCTTTTTCGTAGTATAGTCCTACGGTATTATGCAATGGGGTCAACGTCTGAGCAGCAACTGCCGTCGTCAGGATCAACACCCTGTAAAGAGACAGGAAAATCCGTTTCACTATCTGAACTTTCAGAATTATCGTCAGAATCTGAATTCGATTCGGGTACATATAATTTTATTCTATCGAAATGAATAGTTGTTGGTTTAAAGTTTTGTTTTATTATAGCCGTAGTATCATTCATTAATCCTAATATACGGAATGGACCTAAAAATCGTGATTGGTGTTTCTCTGAACTGTCAGGATTTTTAATCACTATTAGGTCTCCCACTTTATAGGTAGTATTGTTTATTTTATATTTTCCATCGTGGTAGTCCTTAGATTTTTCTTTATTTTTTGTAATGTTTTCGCGTACGATTTTAAATAGGTTACTTTGCCAATTTACTAATTCTTTATGATAATTATTTTGTTTATTACTAATTAAATTATCCTCATTTATCATTACATAATTATGGAGGTTTACGTCTCCGTAAATTATTTCAAATGGAGTATAATGTGTGCTTGTTGATCTGCAATTATTATAACTTCTAATTATAGTAGCTATTATTTCTTTTTCTTTAAGAGTTGGATACTCTTCTGAGTAACATCGTAGGCTATCTGCTATCGTAGCGTGTAGTCGTTCGATTGCGTTACTTTGCGCGTGATGAGCCGATATGAATCTTAATTCTATATCGTAGCGTTTGCAAAAATCTTTAAAATCTTTGCCTGAAAAGCAAGTTCCATTATCCGTCGCTATGATCGAAGGAGTTGGGTGGTGAGATATGTAGATTTTAATTTTTTCTATAATTTCCTTTGTCGTTTCGTGTTTAATTTTATAACACTGCGAATATTTAGAGAAAGAATCTAAAATAGTGAGGTATTTAATTTTGTTGTATTCAAATATATCAATATATAGTTTGTCAAAGGGTTTTACAGGTGTATCTGTAATAGTTAAGGGTCTTTTCAGACTCTGTCTACATATTTTTGCCTTTGCACAAACTTCGCAACTACGTACAAATTTAGTTACGTCACGTGTTATGTTTTTCCAATAGTATCTGGATTTAATTTTTCTTAAAAATTCATTTGTTCCTTTATGAAAACTATCATCTGCTGTATGAAAACTTTTTATTAATTCCGGTATATCTCTTATCTTTGGTACTTGTATAGATCCTTTACAAATTATAAATTTTCTCTCTTTTTCGTTTTTAAATACTATACTTATTATGCGATCTAAGCATATTTTATCTATAAAGTTTATATAAATGTTTCCTTTAGGGAGTTCATTTTTATTTTTAATTAGATCGTGATACAACTGTTCTCGATTCTTTAAATTGCAATTTAGCATAAAATATTTGCGATTAGGTTTACTAACGCTTTCTAATACGTTATTTCTGATTGTTTCAACACAGGAAAAGACGGGACGTCTTTTTCAATTAATCGAGTGCTAGCGTCATAAGCGCCGCTAGTGGATTGAATGTTTGTTTCTGAAGCTATGTACAGAATATTATTATGCTTTCTATGTAATACATAGATTTCCGAGTATTCCACTAATTCGGGATTTACGGGTGTGTTTATGATTTCATTTGTGAGCTTTGTGATCACAATTATAGGAATTCTTGATAATGCATCTGCATTAGTATTAGATTTACCTGTTTTGTATTTTATTTGGTAATCATATTCTGCTAATTTCAATCTCCATCTGGCTAGTCGGCTTCCAGGATCTTTAACGTTAAATAACCATTCTAGTGGTTTATGATCGGTATAGAGAGTGAATTTTCTTCCATAAATATATGGTCTAAAGTGTTTACAGGCCCAAACAATTGCGAGAAGCTCACGTTCTATCGCCGAGTACCTAGATTCCGCTGGATTTAATGTGTGTGATGCATAAAATACAGGTAAGTCTTCACCTGGTATACCTTGGCTTAGAACTGCGCCCACTGAATGTTGACAGGCGTCTGTAGTGATAATAAAATCCTTTTCAAAATCAGGATATTGTAGAATAGGGGCTGTGGTCAATAATACCTTGCACCTATTGAATGCTTTTATGCATTTTTCATTAAATATAAATTCTACGTTTTTCTTTAATAGACTCGTAAGAGGTTTTACTAATTTCGCATAATCTGGCAAAAAGCGTCTAGAATATCCGGATAAACCTAGAAATTGTTTTATTTCCTTCGGTGATCTTGGTTGAGGATAATCGACGACTGCTTTCACCTTTTCGGGATTAGGCTTTATACCTTCAGGGGTGACAACATGTCCTAGATATGCTACTTCTTTTCTTAAAAATTCACATTTATCTGGCGGGATCTTTAAATTTGACGTTGCCAGTCTGTGAAAAACATTTTCTAGTCTTTCTATATGCTCTTCGAGCGTTGCCGAGTAGACAATAATGTCGTCCATGTAACAGAGACATTGTTCTCCCTGTAGTCCTGTTAAAACATTGTCCATAATGCGGCTAAAGGTACGAGGAGAATTGGAAAGTCCGAAAGGTAAACGTCGAAATTCCCAATGTCCGTTCTCTACTGTAAATTCAGTTTTACAAATATCAGCTTCTTTTATTTGAATCTGGTGGAACCCAGAGCATAAATCTATCGTCGAGAAATATTTGCATTTACCTAACTGGTCTAATAGATCGGTTATATTTGGTAAGGGGTAAAGATCCTTGATTGTTTTTTCATTTAATTTTCTATAGTCTATGACTATACGCCATTTCTGGACACCTGACGCATCCATTTTCTTGGGGACAATCCATACCGGAGAGCTCCATGGCGAAAATGATTGTTGAATTATGCCTTGGTCTAACATCTTGTCGATTTGCGTTTTTATTTCTTGTTTATGGATATAAGGGTAACGGTAACTTTTTGTGAAGATAGGGTTTTCATCGGTTGTTTTTATCTCATGTTTAATCTGATTGGCAAAAGTTAATTTATCTCCCTCCAGATAAAATATCTCGGGGTATGTCAGGCATAATTTTGTAATTTTTTCTTCTTCCTCATTATTCAAGTGATCTAACCTCAATACTTGTTTAATTTTTCTCAATCGATTTTCGTCAATCACTATTGAGTTATTTTCAATCTGATCTATTTTATTTACTAATTGGGTATCGCTTATTTTTTTCAGATTTATTTCTGGCATTTCTACCCATTCGCAATTCTCGTCTAGATTTATTATTGTTGTGAGGAAAGAGTTATTCCTTACCGTGACAACTGCTTCTGGAATTTTTATTTCCGCATTCGTCGTGAAATTTTCTTTATTATACGTGCAATTTTTAATTTGATTCGTTTTAATTTCATCAGAAACGTCCGTGATGTTGTGTATCGTCAATTGACTGATATCCGAGTTCATCCCGTCGTTCTGTGAATGCACCTTTTTAAGACTATGAAGGCAACTTTTATTTTTTATTTTATTTACCAATTCTTCGCGAGAATTGTATTTTTGTTCTGTGGAATATTCGGCGTTACATACGACTGAAGAGTTCATTTTCGACTCATCCGAATTTCTCTTAGGAACGGCCTCTTTAGGACATTGGAGGTAACCATTATTTTTATTTAACAGTTCTTTAGACGAATTGTTTATTTGTTCTGTGGAATTTTCGGCGTTACATAGGACTGAAGAGTTCTTTATCGACTCATCCGAAATTCTCTTAAGAACGGCCTCTTTAGGACATTGGAGGTAACCATGTTTTTTATTTGCGGTGTCAACGACTTTGCGTTGCGCCATTTGAGAATTTTTTGTTTTCTCATTTTTACAGTTATCGTGTCCGCTCGTCAGGCGAGGGGAATAACTATTTAATTTTATCTCTGGGCATAAATAACTGCCATCTGGATAGTTTGCTTTTAACTGGTGTGTTTGTATACACCTCGGTCTTATTTTAATGGTCTCCTTTGCTTTTTGAAGGCCAGCATTATTTTCTTTTACTTCGCTGTCTCCGGTTAATAATTTTACTTTTCCGAAGATGGTATGCAGAGTTTTTTCTGGAATATTTATTAGGCACTTATATGTTTGTAAAAAATCGACACCTAATATTCCGTCGTATTCTATGTTCAAATCACACACGTATAGCTTAATTGAATCTCCTGTATTTCCGACATCGGAAATGAAGCTCTCTGTTATTAAAATTTCTTGACCGCTAATTCCACTAATTATGGTGTTTTCTTTATTTAAAGTTTTACCTACTGGGATGGTATGGGGTTTACATACGGAAATAGCAGCTCCGCTGTCCAGAAAATATTTATATTTACGCGTGTCTCTGACATAGAACAGATTTTTACCTTCCATTATTGAAATAATGTGTCGGTTTCTGCTTCGATCATCGTATCGTGATCTGGTTGGCTCTGAGACGATTCGACCGGTTCGTCCCCGCCTTGGAAGTTTAAATTAAAACTTTTTTTGATGACAGAAGGGCGGTTTTGCTGAATGACTGTTTTTGCCTGTGCGTACCGTTCGCCCGCTTCTTGTCTCAAGTGCGACGGTGTCAAATTACTACCGTTTTTAAATGCGCTCGTTGATGGCGACTGCAGATTCCCGTTATTTTTTCGCTAACACTCTGACATCAGGTGTCCCGTTTTTTTGCAAAAGGTGCAATGTTTTGTATTTGTTTTGTTTTCGCTTTTAAAATTTTTAGGTATGATTTGTGATGGTTTTTGAAAATTGTCTTTTACATTCATGTTCCTGAAGCTCTTCAAAAATTGAAGGTTCTCTTCTTCCGCTAAAATAGAAGTGGCATCTTCTATTGTTTGTGGTCTTTGTGACCTGAGTATTTGTCCGATCGGGTCGTTTAAACCGGAAAGAATGGTTTTAAGACCGATTCTTTCATGTTTATTGTTCATGGCTATTTTTGTATTTTTATCCAAAGTATCGTCTAGTGCTGTGCAGTTTCTTAATTTTGTTAAAAGAAGTTGGACTCTTTGAAAGTATGAACGGGGATTTTCGGAGTGCTTCTGGAAACTGGTTGTTAGTTCCCTTAAAAGAGATTCGGCGTCTCTAGTGTCTCCAAAGTGAGACAAGAGCAAATTCCGAATATCCGTCCAGATTGCAAATGCTCTAGAGGATATAAATTGTTTTGCTTCTCCGATTAGCTTACTTTTTATCAGAAAAGGAATGTGTGCCTCGTTCTCATCGTCTATATAATTTATAGCGTGATCACATGCGGATATAAAATCATGAAGTGTAGTCTGACTACCATCAAAATCGGGTATAAAATTTGCAATATCTCGTGCTGAAAATGCCATATTGGAGGCAATAAAAAAAAATACCTTTAACGAATAACAAAATACGGATTTAAATAGGGATTTGGTGAGACTGAGTATTCTGTGGAAAGGAAAGTCAAAATAATGCTTATGCTTATCACTTACTTGACAACGACTGCTATGGTCATTGACATCTTTTTCTTTTTGTAGTCGTTTCTGCAACTCAGGTAGCTCGATACCAGTGACTCTCGTTCTCAGGAAAGGTGCCGCTGAAGATCTTTATCACTTTGCAGAAAATCCTACCCGACTGCGCCAATTTTAAGTTTCGCTATTCGCGATTGATAAAAAAATATAATTTTAAAAGTTTATTCAATATAAGAATGATTACAATGTTTACAAGTGAAGCAAAAGCGCAAATGAGCAGACGAGAGCGGTCTCGACTGCCTCACAGAAGCTACTCGATGAAATGTCTGGCGTGTCTACAAGATGGCCGCTTTTTATACTACGTACATAATGAGCTCCTTGTTGACGCAAGATTTGGGGAACGAGATTCCCCCTTTTAGTTTATCTTATTTTTATGACCTCTTTAACGGTTCGACTCTGGCAGCATCCACGATTACTCAATACAAACGATGTCTGCAGGAATTGCTTTATCTGTTACGAAAGTGGAACGTCTGCTAATGCTCATTTTAAACAAAGATAAAGTCTATGGTTTCCTTTACGAATAATATTAATTAATATTTGGTAAACTCTATATAGAGTGCTAATGCGAAACAGAGTTAGTATCTGCTGTTTTGCTCATTAATAATATTAATTAATATCTACTTATTTTCTAGGCGAATCTTGATTAAGTTAATTCTATTTTAGTTTCGACTGTGCGCAAAGAGTATTAACAATAATATCTTAATTTCCTAGTTAGTGCATCAGTCGCAATATTATAGATTCGCATCTTAAGTATTTCATCTTAAATATTACATGTTGAGCGGGCCGCTGAGAAGTACTTGCTATGCTGTGGTATGTCGTTTCTCAGGTGGGTCCTTGTGGTCATCCATCAGGTGAGATATTGGAGAATAGGGGTTGTCTTATAGGGGTTGGTGTAGCGCATACGTAACACATATATATTTATATATGTATTAATAAGTATTAATATGTATTAATAATATACAAAATAAATTCACAAAAATAAAAATAAAATTATATTTAGAAATCATCAATTTATTGTTATATTGTTTTCTATTTTGTTTTCATAATGCATTTTTTTTCCAAATGTCTGGTCTTGGATATAGAGGGGTATACAAAGATAGTTTCCACAAAATTTTAAATAAATCGTTTAAGTAGAACTTGAGATATCCTGTCAACTAGGTCGAAAAAAGTAGTTTCGAGAAATAGGCGTTTAAAGTTTGAGACAAAGTTTCGGGAGCGTAACTCAGATAATGGTACTTAATTGTCACATTTGGTTCTACTTCAAAATGAACATTGTCTGAAGTTCTTACAGCTAAGCGAGCTGTTCTAGCTTCATAATCATGAAGTCGGGGATTACATTATAGTACGAGAGTCTATTGATCGATTCGTTCAGGCACGATCGGTTTATTTGCCACGTCACAAAAGTCGTTGTAACTCCGCAAATAATTCGAATTTTAAATAATCCTTCAGAGGACATATTCCTAAAGATCTTATCTTTGAAAATATGCAAAGAAAAAAAAAATATCATTTCAAATTCCTACTACGTAACGACCAAATTTGGTTTCACATCAGAACACCGTTGACTACGTAACGACCAATATTGGCGGCTTGCTCCCGGAGCGCACAGTAATATTATTTTCTAATTCGAACGCATCCTAAAATCGCTAGAATAATTTTGCGCGTCGTTTCGCGGATATTTCTGGTAAAATTCCATTGTCAAACATCATCCTTTTTTTTTTGAGAAATCATCAATTTTTTATTTGGTTTTTATAAGCTGATATCTAAATATTTTTGTATGTAAATAAGTAAAACGAAATATTAACTATGATAAAGAATCTAATTAAGATCATGATAGTATTTAAAATTTCTAAATAGGGTTCCGTATTTTTCCGTAAGACAAGTACAAGTTAGATATGCCGAGTTTTTTTCACTTTTTCGTATTTCTCATATTTATTCATAATTATCTAATTGTTTTACAAAATGAGATTTTAATATTTTATATATGAAATTTCAATGCAATCATTTCACAGTTATTATTTTTATGATTGCTATAGTAGTTCCATAGTTATAGTACTTTTTGTCGAGCGCGGCGATATTGCAAGAAATTTTAATAAATTGCCGCGGTCTGCCATGAAATAATGCCGCTACTCGAAGGGTTAAGTAAAATGCCTGACTTACCAGATGTTACAAATTTATATTTACAACATTTTGCCTTGAATTTGTAGAATGATATCACTTATATAATATTTAAGTCGACTTTACTAACCTTACAATTAAATATGTGCACATATTTATGTATGCATGTATTTGCACGAGAAAAAATGCCACCAAATTTAAATAGTGCTCTCTTATTGAGACATCCTTAAGGGGCTCTCTAAACGATCAAGCATGCTTGTCAAGCAGCGCGTCGCGGGCTGGCAAGAGATCGTAAACCGCAGGAAATAGGCATATATTTTTTTTTATATTTACAAAAAATGCCTAATTTTGTATTTTATACCAGGGAGTCACGTTAATTAGACGTAATTGATTGATGAATGCCGTGACTCCCTGGTATAAAACTACAAAATTAGGCATTATTGGTAAATATTTAAAAAAATATATGCCTATTTCCTGCGACTTACGATCCCCTCCCAGCCCGCGACGCGATGCTTGACAAGCATGCTTGATCGTCTAGAGAGCTCCTTATATTTATAAAGGGGAGTGTATACACACTTTAAAAAGACGATACTATGTCGATTTTCTACTCCATAGGTGAAGGATCAGGTGCAGAAGTGGAAAGTGGAAATAACAGACGTGTTGATCGAGATAGAGAGAAGAAAAAGCATGATAAAAGGAAGCCGAGGCAAAGACCGAAAACTGCGAAAGCAAATAGGTAGGTAATCGTACATACAGGTGGTTCTCCGTATATGCATGGACACGGAAACACATTTCGAGGAATAGCTATAACAGCATTACTTTGTTACTAGCTGACCCGTGCCCACTTCGTTGGGCAGTAAACATTTGTACTTGTGATGAAATTATGAGTGTGGTTCGGTTAGTACTGAGTGCTATGATTTATTCCCTGACTGCCAAAAGGTGGGTTATATTTTTACTGCATATGTATGTATGTATTTGCACGCCACTTTGGCTATATTCTAATAATAATAATAATAAAGTCCTTTACTTTGGTAAACATTTTTACTTGTGATGAAATTATGAGTGTGGTTCGGTTAGTACTCAGTTATATTTTTAATGCATATGTATGTAATTTGCATGCCAATTTGGCTATATTACCAGGTTTCAAATGAGTGAATGAAATGATTATGATTGAATAAATTATGTATATTTTAATTGTTCAAAACTTCTCTATATACTATATTAGATGTAATGTTATTATTTTGTACCAAAATATATTGCCTCTCAGGAGTTCCAACCCGAGATACGGTCGCGGTTCCATGCCCATGTCGTATTATCTCTTTAACCATTTATGCAGTAAAAGGGAAATTATATGCAGTAGAAGGGAAAAGTCTTTTGTTTTAAACACGATAAATTTACTTATTTTGATAACAATTCATAATTGTTCATAATATGACCAATAAACATGACCTAACGATTAAAATTATTGTTTTAATATTAAAAACTACTTTTTGTGACTTATATATAAAATTTAGACATATGCTGTCGCTGACTTTTTTGTGGGTATTACCAATCTCTACAACTTTTCTCTAGAACTCAATCATATATCTTTCATCGTTAAAGCAGCGTTCGTAAGAAACGTTTTCATTCGACCGTTTTTTCTCCGACTTACTTTGCAAATCCGACCATTACGAAAAAGTCGGATTAATATATAGCTTATGGCGCTCACGAATAACGTGGCTTTCTATTGGGAAAAGAATTTTCAAAATCGTTTCAGTAGATTCAGAGATTACTCCCTACAACCTCACAAACTCACAAACTTTACCTCTCTATAATATTAGTATAGATAATCCATTTTATATATTTTTTTATACAGATAAACACCAAATAATTGAATAAAGTAATTAAAAAAGTGTAAATTGTTCGTGTAATTCCGATGGAACGTCAAGAGATAGAATGAAGTTTTCAACTTGGAGACAAAAAAAAAACACCTGAAATCATTATTAAATTAGCATTGTATATTTATTTATTTATTTATTTTCCTAACAGGATAGCCCCGATGCCACGTGATGCCAGGACGAAATCAGCTCACCACAGAAGTCAATCACCAGATCCTGACGTACCACAAAATCCCCTCAACAACTGGTCCACAGCCAACATAACCAACATGGATAATCTCATGCCTGATACGGATCCAGAACAAAATTCAGAATAAGTGTTCGATATACCTGCTTATAGATCGTAAAATTTATGTCGTGTATGTCATTGTATATCGCTTTCTCGTGAAATATATTTTTAAATAAATATATTTAATTTGTTTTATATTGTCGAAAAAAAATGGCGGCATTTCTAAAATAATCAAATATATTCAGTAACAAAACAATTGTACAATCTAAGTACATAGAAGCCTTAATAGAAAATTATATTTTTATTTCAATCATTTAAAAAAGAAACAATTTAAAATACTTTCAACAATAACGCTACACTTGATTACAACATTTAATAATTTATATTCATATGTAACTACAACACCGTTTTTCATACAGTTTACTCACATTTATATATACTAAGCTTTATTGGGTCAAGCAAACAAAACCTATTGGAAGAAATATTATATATATATATATATATATATATATATATATATATATATATATATATATATATATATATATATATATATATATATATATATATATATATATATATATATATATATATATATATATATATATATATATACTTTTTAGAATTGATCAATAAGATGATTATAAAGTAAATAATTATAAAAGCCACTTACATCGTGACGAAGGATTCCCTTGATCGGATTCGGGAATGCTTTAGGTGTTAACGAGAATGATGAATGCCTCTCACTTGCGGAAAGAGGAGTAGGTTTAAGTTGGGCCCATTTTACATTTGTAAAATGGGCCCAACTTAAACCTACTCCTCTTTCCGCAAGTTGGGCCCATTTTACATTTGTAAAATGGGCCCAACTTAAACCTACTCCTCTTTCCGCAAGTGAGAGGCATTCATCATTCTCGTTAACACCTAAAGCATTCCCGAATCCGATCAAGGGAATCCTTCGTCACGATGTAAGTGGCTTTTATAATTATTTACTTTATAATCATCTTATTGATCAATTCTAAAAAGAATATATACACAAAACTATCAAATATTTCAATATATATATATATATATATATATATATATATATATATATATATATATATATATATATATATATATATATATATATATATATATATATATATATATATATATATATATATATATATATATATATATATATATATATATATATATATATATATATATATATATATATATATATATATATATATATATATATATATATATATATATATATATATATATATATATATATATATATGTATGTATATTTACTTATATTATATAATATTGAGACCAGCTCATTGTCATATATTTCGCTTTTTATCTATATATCTAACATTCTAAATATTTATGGCACTATACACTACGAAAGTGCTAACCATATTTTCACGGCTAATGTGCAACTTATTGTATTTGTCACAGATTAACATCAATGATTAAAACGCTATAATTTTAAAATACATATTGATTTACATGGTCCATTCGAAGCTACAACTTTACATATATCTTTGGCCATTTAAATATAGAAATAAAATAGGTCATATTTACAATAATATTTTTCCCTACATACTACAAATGTTAGGAAGAAAACGTATGTATTTTATACATATTACACACTTAGAAGTTGTTATTCTAATATTTTGATATGATATAAAATGATATTAAATTACAGGCAGCAATGACTTTAAATAGGAACGATTTTTAGTTACAGGAATGGACAGCGTACTTTAAAATATCAATTGAATTATGATGTCAGGGTCTAGGTAGTGACTTTTGTACTAAGGAAGACTAGTTTTCAATACCGTTTCGAATGAATCATTCACAACATTGACATATATACATCTATGTAATGGATTTTTAGATCATTTTAGGTACAGGTCGATTATTAAACCTTGAGCTGGTCGATTGAATTAGGTATAGGGTAGCCCAAGAAAAACTTTCCGATTGAAAAATATTTTTTCGGTATATTCAAGAAATTATAATATTTGACTTGTACCTTTATTAAAATGTTAAAAACGGCTCCTTTCCTTGCGAAGCATTCGCGGAGTAATTTAAATAAAACATGGATTTCCCAGTGATGGCTATTATTTCCATAACTGTCATGAGATTTGAAAATCCTAAATATTAAAAGGCTTAGAGTAGGAATGATGAAAGTCCAGCCAATAATTCTTGTTTTTACTATATACTAGTCTAGACTATTAAACAGATTTAATGATTATAATATAATAACCAGGCAAGTTTTTTTATATTTAAAATTTTAATTATGGATACAATCATGTTATTCTGTTTGATTTGAAAAGGCAATATATTTTGAGTTAGTTTAATTTAGAGTTTAGATGGTTTTAAATTAGAAAAGCTTTGTCTATACTTTAAAATTGGTTTCCGGTAGGTATCTTGCCTGGTTATTATAACTAAACTCTTCAAATTTGCGGTCAATTGAAACCACATATCGATTAGCTACTGTTTGTTTGCATCTGTAGAATGCAGCCGTCCAGTAGTAACGATTACGTCGATATAATTGCAGATATCGATGTTTAAACGTAGAGCCAGTGGTGCCAACTGAATCGCTTCACTTCCTGCGTTTCTTTGATGTGTTCATGTTCTTCGATTGGTGATATGCACAAGCCGAATCGCTGCAATGAAAAATAAAATACATTATTATGTAGGCTTGTGCCTGGCAACAACAGAACGGGGAAATAGGTAAAATTAAAAAAAATATATAACCAGGCAGCGTCATTAAAATTCCGAAATAAAAGTTTCCAATGCAATAGTAAAAAAACACAATCCAAAAAATAATAAAGTGAAATAACATCGAAATCACAAGAAAGCTGAAACACAACAACGCACAGCAAGCCAAAATACCGTCTGACGTTTCAAAGTAATACCTACTACTTAAGTAATTAAGTAGAGGTGGTCCATTACCTGGCACCAAACCACTACTTAAGTATCATTCGCCATCTTGGACTCGACTTTGAAATGAAAACTGGTAAAGTCTGGCCAAAAAGAGTAGACCCTACGTTTTGGGAAAAAAATATTTCTATTGCAACACAGTCATGTGAAAATAGTAGGACTAAATAATCTAGGGACATGTTTCAGCAGGTACCGTCTCGTGTATCGTAATTAGACTCTGCTCCTTTACCGATTTTATCACGTAACATTGACGTTTGAATGATTGTGAGCTTGGAAGGATCAGAAAAACTAGTCGTACCTCAATGAAATTATTAATAATTTTGACTACGATTGAGGCAGGAAGGTACCAATAGTAGGAAGGTATTAGTTAGGATGGCTATGCATTGAAAAATATATGTAACATTATAGATAAATAAAGAACTTTGAATTTGAATTTGATTTTTTACAGAAGTGTATTTTATAATAACCGTATATTTATTTATTTATTTATTTATTTAAGAATTAATTACTATAAAACATTGATTAGCTTACAAAAACAACAGGAACCGAATGGCAAAACCTTAACCTTTCGCTTATTTGTTTCTGTCACCCAACTGGGACTAGCCCGTTCTAGGGTGGACAGGACTCTAATATTACAATCAAGTTTGCTTGATTGCTTGGTTGCCTACAAATGTACAAGTTTTAGTAAAAAGCCAATGACAGTAAATTGCCCTAAAATGTGGTCTTCAGAATAAAATAAAAAATAATAATAATAAAAAAATATTAAAAATATATAATAAATAAAATGCAATTCCATTATTAAATCGGCAATAAATATAATATAAAATTCGATTAAATAATATAAATAAAGTTATATGTGAGAAAAGAAAGAAACAGTCATTAATATTTAATATTATGTTAAGTAATATAGGATTTAATATAAAAATACCTAGTCTAAAAGTATAATTCATTGTCAAAGTCAAATATTTTTTGGTAGTTAGTTCAATGTTAAAAGGACAAATTGAGATAGTATATACCTGCTTCAAGGTTCCTTTAGTCCTGCACATCTGTATAATGGCGACAATGGGAATCATTGATATAGAGCTCAGCGCCATTCCCCAACCGAGGCCTTCTGCCCAACGTGGGTACATATACTCTTGATACTGCAAAGGCTGGTGATATAATAGTCCAAATGTCACCACACCCTTGAATATGGAGAGAAAAATATTATCAATAAAATTTTACTGGCAAGTTAAATAATTATAGTTAATTTAAAACCGCGTAGCAATGCGATTTATATTTATTTATTTATAACGTACAAGAAAAAAAATACAAGGACATGCATACTGTTGTACATGAGGAATAATTAAAAAGAAACATTATTATAACTAAAACATAGCTCTATTGCATATAAATAGCATACCCGAATGAGGCGAAATCGCAGAAACAACTAGACCTAGAAGGTATGTCTCTGGCTGTGCTGTGGTTTACCAACTGTATAACACAGCAGAGCCAGAACCTTTCCGGAGATGGTAAATTTCATTACCGACACTTTTGAAAATTCTTCCCAACCCGTGGCAGTTTTTTGTGATCCATCCAAAGCGTTTGATTCGGTTGACCACGAAATACTGCTCAATAAATTAAACAGTTATGGGATTCGGGGCAAAGCCAATAATATGATGAAATCCTACCTAACAGGTAGGTCACAGGTAGTAGAAATAGATGGATTTAGATCTACACCTCAACCGATATCCTGCGGATTTCCCCAGGGATCGATTCTTGGTCCATTATTATTTTTATTTTCTATTAATGATGTAGGCAATCGCTTGCCCGCCTACACCAAAACCCTGCTCTATGCCGATGATACAAGTGTCCTGTTTCACGATAACAATATTAACGAATAATGACCAATACCAATCATGCGTTAAACCTAGCAAGTTCATGGTTCACAGAGAATAATCTCTTGCTTAATGCAAAAAAAACCGTAACTATGCAATTCTCCTCAAAATATAAATCGTCTGATATACCATTCAATATAACTCTAAATAACAGTACTCTAGAATTAAGCAAATCGACAAAGTTCCTAGGTATCATGATCGATCATCAGCTTAGCTGGAACATCCATATTAATGAACTGTGTAGTGAGCTTTCTTCGGCAATATACCTATGCGATAAAAAAGGTTAAATTATTAGCTGGCGAAATCGCTGCAATAACTGCGTATCATGCCTGTTTCCATTCTAAACTGATATGGGGGAATGCCACAGACAGTTCTAGGGTTTTCATTGTACAGAAAAGTGCACTGAGAGCAATTGCTGGAATATTACGTGACATGCACTGCGAACCATACTTTCTTAAGTACAAAATACTGACTTTTACGACTGAATATATTTTAAAATGTCTACTATATGCTAAATCAAATATTAACGAACAAGGGGTAAACGGGCATATGCACTCCCACAATACACGCAGACGTGATGATGTTATCCTGCCTAAAGTACGCCTTACGCAGACACAACAGTCCTTTAGATATTTGAGCTATAAGCTCTTTAACCAGCTACCACTATCCACAAGAAAGATGGAAACGAATGCGTTTAAAAGATTTATTAAACAGAAGCTGCAATCCACACATGCTTTCTATAAACTGGGTGATTTTTTTGAGCATGCCAATTCTTTCAAATGGGAATAACATTATTATGTAACTTTCAGGTACCTCATTTTGGTTCTTATTGTTTAATAATAATATTATGAATTTAATATTTAATATGTAGATTACAATGTGTAACGTAACATACCTGATCATATACATACGTTGTTTATTTTCAATTTTGTTTTGATACTTTCTATTGTGTGATTATTTTTTGTATAAAGTTCCTAAGATAACTATTAATATTCTTATAATAATTATCTATTTTATATGTATACTCATGTACATGGATTCAGCTCATTTTTTTTATTTTTTTTTATTTGTCTGCCGTGTAAAGCCGACTTTAGTCAACGCTATTGTCGAATGAATATTTATGCTTTAATAGTTTTATATCTACATATATTAATATATTACTAGCAACTGACGAATTCTAATATGCGATAATTAGCTTTAATTCATAATTCATGCTTTTATTGTATATTCTGAATGAATAAATTGAATACGGAATACTGAATACTGAAAAAGTATGTTTGTAACTCGCGAACTGACGAAGGTGATTCACTTTCAAATATTTCTAAATATAACAAATGTGTTGTGTACACAAATTAAAGTAAAATTTAAAGTAGAAAAAAATATGTATGCAATTAAGGACTAAAAGAAAGTAAACCTTACATTATATTCAATAAACTTTACATTATATAATTTTGAATTTTGAAGGTCGCGGAGTGAGACACCGAGAATCTGCCTCAAGCATCGCATTTGGAAGACTTCGAACTTTTTGAGGTCCGATTGTAGTAACGTCCACGTTTCCGATCCATAAAGAAGAATGGGAAGAACCAACGTTCGGTATAGTCGTACTTTGGTTTTGATGGTAATATTCGTTCGCTTCCATATGCACCACTTGAGCGAGGCGAATGTTGCTGTTGCCTGACCGATCCGGCTATGGACATCTGCCGTTGATGCCACTTTTTTCCGTAATAATAATAAAAAATAACATAATTTTGAAGACGCTGCTTTCTCCTTATATGAGAGCGAGAGGTCGCGTCATGTTCCCAATGACTTTCGGGATGACATAACGATTCTTAATCCAATAACACACACTTCTAAATCAGTTCAGGCGTTTAGGAGTTATTGTGGAATAAAGAAACGAAAAACGTACATATAGGAATCCTAAAAACAGGACACTCCTTTTTTGGGCAATCGTGTAAAAAAAAAAGAAATCATACTTACGATTATGAATGACGGGCTGATGAACTTCCAACATATTCTCCAGTAGAGGCCAGGTCGGAATCCCAGCATTTCTTCGACATCCTGGGAAAACCTTTCAAGACCTGGAAATGACAAAACATTTATAACGATACATTTCAAAAGGACCGTGAAATAGGCTTTTAGATGAGGAAAATTTATGATGATTTGGTACCCTATTATCTATACTAATATTATAAAGAGGTAAAGTTTGTGAGGTTGAAGGGACTAATCTCTGGATCTTCTGAACTGATTTTGAAAATTCTTTTACCAATAGATAGCCACGTTAGTTGTGAATGTCATAGGCTATATGTTAATCCGAAAAATGAAAAAACTTTTTAGTGGTAGTCTGATTTGCAAAGTAAGTCGGAGAAAAAACGGTCGAATGAAAATGTTTCTTACGAACGCTAACTTAACGATGGGAGATATATAATTGAGTTCTAGGGAAAACTTGTAGAGATTAATAATGCCTACAAAAAAGTCAGCGACAGCATAATGTCTAACTTTTATATTTAAGCCACAAAAAGTAGTATTTTTATTTTAAATCAATAATTTAAATAATTTTAATAATTTAAATCATATGTCACGTTTATTGGTCATATTATCTACAATTATGAATTCTTATCAAAATAAATAAATTTATCGTCTCAATTGTTTAAAACAAAAGACTTTTCCCTTTTACTGCATATAATTTCCTTTTTACTGCATGAATTGTTAAAGAGATTATACGACATAGGTATGGAACCGCGACCGTATCTCGGGTTGGATGTCCTGAAAGACAATATATTTTGGTATCAAATAATAACATTACATCTAATATACTATACAGAGAAGTTTTGAACAATTGAAATAAACATAATTTATTCAACCATAATCATTTCATTCACTCATTTGAAACCCGGTAATATAGCCAAATTGGCATGCAAATTACATACATATGCAGTAAAAATATAACTGAGTACTAACCGAACCACACTCATAATTTCGTCACAAGTAAAAATGTTTACCGGCGAACGAAGTGGGCACGGGTCAGCTAGTTTATTATAAAATATGTAGCTTTCTTGTCACATAAATATACTTGGCACTAGTCATAGTCATAGTCATAGGTTTTTTATTCAAAATAGTACGAAATCGTAACTTTTTGACGTCAATAATGCATACAAACATACATAAATGACATAAAAATTAAATTATTGTGACATTATAACAAATTATTGTGACATACAACGTGACATAAATCATCGAGGTAACCATTTTATTTCCAAGGGTCTTTGTCGTCCAGATAATCATTAATTTTATAGTAGCCCTTTGAGTACAGCTTCTTCTGAATAAATGACTTAAATTGTATCACAGATAAATTTTGCATGTTTTCGGGGACTTTATTGTAGAAGCGTATACATTGCCCTTTGAATGATTTTGTGGTTTTGGAGAGTCGACTTTTATGGTCAGCAAGTTTATTTTTATTTCTAGTATTGACACCATGCCTATCAGAGTTTTTTAAAAACAGTTATTTATTTTTATGCACATACATTAAGTTTTCATAGATGTAATGAGATGCAAGTGTCAAAATATTGATTTCTTTAAATTTTCCGCGTAACGACTGTCTAGCACCTAATTTATAAATAGCGAGGATGGCTCGTTTCTGTAGTATAAATATTTTATGAGCGTCAGCAGCATGACCCCACAGCAAGATGCCATACGACATCAAGCTGTGAAAATAGCTGAAGTAAACCAGCCTCGCAGTGTCTATAACTGTTAAATTACGAATTTTTTTTACAGCATATGCCGCAGAACTTAGCCTGTCGGCCAATTTCTTAATGTGTGGACCCCATTGTAGCTTTTTATCTAAAGTAATACCAAGGAATACACACTAACCATAAAACCACGACACTGCTAGAGCCTCAAATAATGCCGAACAAAGCAACGATATTCCAGCAGCAAATGTATCCAGTAGATGAAACATGTAGATACCGCCCTGAAATGTCGAAATAATATCAAAATACACAAAACGGCATATAAGGAACATAACATACATTATTAATATTAATATCTTATTTATTTATTTCTGTTTTATAATTCTTTAATTTCATCAATTCTTCTCTTATTGTTATTATTCGTGAGCACAAGACAAATGGGTGATTATTCGCATAAAAAGTAAAACAAAGATTTTTAACATTTATTTTTTATTTTTCCTAAAAACATACAGCATAAAAAAAAACATATACCTACGCATAATATATAATAGTAGTAAAGCCAATGATGTTTTAAATTATTTGCTATATAAGGATTACAAAATATGCTAAACAATACAATACAAAGAAAATCAAAAAGAATTTCAAACTAACCATTAAAATCGCTATGTGCGAGTGTATGGGTGTTGGTGTGTGTTTGTGTGATGGAGAGCGTGTATGTGCGCGCATGTGTACGTGTGTATGTATATGTGTGTGCGTGTATGTATGGCTGCGTGTATGTATGCGTGAGTTTGACTTATTACTAACCTCGAGGAAGGAGAAGAATAGATTAAACAGGATTTGTTGAACAAATATTTGTTTTTTTTTATTTGCAGAGACCCACCGCTAGGCAAAACGAGTAGTAATCATTTTTTCGTAAATTACCCCTGATCCATCAATTTTTGAAAAAATAGTTTTCTTTGTAGTTTTTCCCTTTCTAAAAAAGAATGGCCTCTTTTGGGGCCACTTCCCCTAAAGCTGTAAATCAGATACCAATGGAAAAATCTCTTTATATGAAACCAATTTATTACCAGAACGACGGATCTCAATTTTGAGCCGTTTCCGAGTTATATCCTATTAAATATGGCTAATTACCTGAAATCCCCTAAGACCTAAGACATCCAGGCATTGTATTTTTAATAATAGAATGTCCGCGAGTATCAATTATATAATTCCGTCAGTCAGGACAACATTTGCCCAGAGACATATATTCTACATAGCCCCAAAATTATATAATTCCCTTAGTGAAGACATGAAAAATTATCCTAACATAAAAATATTTAAAGCAAACCTTAATAGATGGCTACTTAACAAGGGATATGTAAAATCTGATCAACTTCTTTGCAACGCACGACAATTTATTTAGTATCACTTATCTATTTTTCTTAATTAAATTTTATTAAATTACAACTATAAATGTATATATTTATTACATAGCTATATTTTTTATAAAATTGGTATATTTATGTGTATATACAGGTGGTGGGTCCAAATAATTTATTTAAAAAAAAACACTTCATTTCTTAAAATTGCATAAAAATATGCACATCTAGAGACGGGCCAAATTATCGCCTAGTTAGATGTGCTATTGGCAGTAAAGGTCATGTAAGATGTGTTAAACCTCCCTATATTAATTATTAAATAATTTATATAATTATTATAAAATTACATGACCTATGAATGAACTGTATACCTAATCCTATGTACCTAAATACATAAATAAATAAATAAATAACTGTTTAAACAAAAACCATCGCGAAATACCCGATACGATAAAGTACATGCGTAAGTACAAACCAGGGTTGTTGCGAATATCAGCATCAGCATCAGCATCAGCGGATTATTCGCATTATTTTCAATATCAGCATCCGCATCAGCATCCGCAATAATCGATGCTGATTTTTATTGCTGATATTCAAGGTCGTATCATCTCGTGTCACTCGTACGACTTGTAAATCCCGGGGGATTCTTGATTCGGGGGATCCCGGGGGACTCTAGCCGCGCAGGTGTTACATGCACCTGCGCGGCTAGCCGCGACAATAAACGAATGCAAGATTGACTGACTCATTACCGCAGCAGACATTGTCGGTGTAAGTAAACCACAAGTTTTATAATGCCTCCGCCATTGAAAAGTGAAGTATGGAAGTATTTTACATTAGTAAATAAAGATACCGCAAAGTGTAATATCTGTAAAATGGATTATTCTCGCAAAGGACGTACTAATACCTCGTTAAAAAATCACTTGAAGTTTAAACATCCAGAAGAGCATACCCGTTTTTTAAGCTGTGAGATCGAAAACCTGGAAGCCGCCGGAACTGCTGAAGAAGGTAGGGTAATTTTCTTATTTAGTTAAACATACGGGTGAGTTTTTAGTTAGTGATATCATTGAAGTGGGTGATTCAGTACATCGTCGAACTAACCAGGAAAATCGTTATTTTATTATTTTTGACTTTTTTCTAAAAAAAAACATGTATACGCTGTATTCTTTGCGGGGTTGTGACTACTTGTGACTTGTGTGACCTTGTGGGGGAGGCAAAGAAGCGCGTTGCGATTTTGTACACCTCTTTATTTAGTAGGTAATATAACTGTCTAATAAATGTTATGTATCTTACTTCCTTCCTACTATTATTATAAATGCGATAATTTAATACCTAACATACAACCTAACCTAGAACCCAACCTCCATGTCTAAATTTTAGAGAGTAAAATTAGTTTATTTGTTTTAGGTAAAATACTAACACCAATTCAGCGAGCAAAAAAGCAACAATCACTAGAGGAAGCATTTCGAAAGGATAAACAGTATGACAAAGATAACCCAAAGAGTTTAATTATTGACAAATTAATCGGCGAGATGATTGCTGTTCAGGACTTGCCATTTCATTTTGTGGAAGGTATTGGTTTCCGAAGACTCATGCTAGCGGTTATGCCAAAATATAATTTAAAAGGCCGCAATTTTTTCACTAACTATGTCTGTAAAGATTTATACGAAAAAGTTGCTGCAGAGGTGAAAAAAGTTATAAAGGAATTTAAATACATGACATTTACATCAGACATTTGGACGGATCCAAGTGCCAATGTTTCTTTGTTAAGTTTAACTTGTCATGGAATTACCGAAAATTTTGATCGCAAATCGGTAATACTAAAATGCGAAACTTTCGATAATCGCCATACAGGAGATATTATTGCCGAAAAATATGAATCTATGTTAACTGAATGGGGTATATCCAAAAATCAAGTACACTGCATTATTAGAGACGAAGGGTCAAATATGAAAAGGGCCATGGCAATATCAGAGTTCAGCGATATAGATTGCACAGCGCATAAACTTCAATTATGTGTGAAAAATGGGTTAAAGTCCCATCAAAGCATAATAGACATCTTACAAAAAATTAAAAAAATTGCGAACCATTTCAATCACTCGACAATAGCACAGAAAGAATTGAATGCTATTCAAGAACGCCTCAATCAACCAAAATTAACAGTTTTTCAAGACTGCGTCACGAGATGGAACAGTTCCTTTTATATGATGGAAAGATACTTGAAAATCAAAGATTCATTGAGCATTTACCGTAATAATAACCACAACATACAAGCTATTTTACCCGAAGAGTGGAAACTTATGGAAGACTGTGTGGAGTTGTTGCGACCTTTTGAAGAAAGTACACGGGAACTAAGCAATTCAAATGCTTTGATTTCATCCGTTATTCCGCTTATTCATGTACTTACGAAGAAACTTGACGACCAATTAGCTAAAACAGATAACTCAGACGCGATAAAACATCTTATTACTACCTTAAAAACAAATATTTCCGATAAATTTGATGATATAAAAAATAATTTCTTATTCGCAATATCCACCCTTTTGGATCCGCGATATAAAACCAAATTCTTCAGTGAAATTTCAATGGAAAGAGTTGAGACTGAAATTCTAAAACTAGCCAATATAAATAGAGACGAAATTGGTCCATCATCACCTAAGAGGTCAAGAAGAACTGCTCCTTTGATGAAAGCAGGAGACATAGAACAGCCCTCAACTAGCAGAGCTAGTAGACTAACCCTGCAAAGTGAACTTGCAGTTTTGCTAGATTCAAGTGACGAAGAAAGTAGTGAGAGTGACATCAATAACTCAATTGCGGATGCGAATTTGAAACTTAAAAATCTGCTAAGACAATATTACAAAGAAAAAAAGATTATTGTGTCACAAAACCCACTTGACTGGTGGAGAACGCATGGAACAAATACATATAAAGAATTTTCTGCACTGGCTCGGAGATTTCTGTCATCTCCGCCGGCAAGTGTTCCTAGCGAACAATTGTTCAGCAGTGCCGGAGTTATTTATAAACCTTCCCGTAATCGACTGCAAGCTGAAAAGGCAGCTCAGCTATTGTTTTTGAAATATAATTTACCGTTAATACAATTTCAGTATTAATTAATTAAAAACAGATGTAAGTTGAGTGGTGTACAGGCAATTATATTTTATTTATATAGGTATGTCAGGTAATATCACTTTACGTATTCAAGATGTTTTCGATAATTAAAAGTCACATAATTATTATAATTTGCCTTTTATTTCAAATATCTAATAAAATGATCACTTTTACTTACAATTTGATATTTGGATATATTTTATTTACCTAATTAATTAAAATCAGCATCAGCATCAGCATCAGCTGATATTGATCTCAAATAATCAGCATCAGCATCAGCATCCGCTGATATTTAAAAAACCTGCATCAGCAACAACACTGGTACAAACTATATATTCCTAAGAATGCTCGAGTTTGTCAGAATTATATGGATGAGAAATACTGGGATATGTTGCTTGAACCCTGTAATGTATCGCATGATTTTATTGCCGCTCTGTTTACTGACGTATGCTAAGGTCAACTTTCCAGCATGGTATGTCCAGTCACCGTTCGTTATAATATAATATCTTTTATGGATCTTCTCTGCAAATAATATATTTCAAATATATCCGCTCTATAGATTCCGAACTTCAAAACTTCTAAACGGCTCACAATTGATGTCAGTTGTAAACTCTTAAATATTCTATATAAATAGATATTTCCAATGATAGTAGCAGTGGTAGTAAACTTGGTTCCAGCCCTTGATGTCACCTGGATCTATAAGATCTTTAGTAACTACCCACTTTCTGGTTGGGTCAGTGACCTGCTAGTAGCCCGGTACTGCTTACCAGTCCATGCAGATCACTGATCTTCAAGTTGGGCAGATCAATGAATTTGAGAGAGGCTCGTCCCAGTAAACTGTCTTTTTGCGGCGAGGCCTGGGCAGCGACCAACGATATGTATGCTGTCTTCAGGTTCTTCGCCACATATTCGGCAGTTATTGCTCTCCGTCAAGCCAAGGTTGAATAGATGTTCTCTAAGGGTCGTGTGTCCGGTGAGGAGGCCGATAGTGGTTCTAAGGCTCTTCTTGCTCATATCAAGTAGGGCCTTGGAAGTGGTTGCTCCATCATGACTTTTGCCTGGCGACATCCTTGGCTCTATTTCCAGGATGTCCGGTGTTCCTGCTCCAAGCAGTCCCTGATGATTTTCTTACCTATAGAAAGGGGACCCCAACAACTGGCTCCAACGGGCATTCCAATGTGTCCAGTTTTCCTCTGTTGGCCTCTTCGTTGCCGGGTAGGCCTTAATGCCTTTCCAATAGTAAATAAGTGATTGTTATTGGATAGGTGAGCCCAGCATCGATACATTTTTTCCCATTGTCCTTTCGTTTACGCGTTTACTCTTCAAAGCTCGGTGGCGTTCATTTAGTTTAAAAATTATAAACTGCGTTTTACATTCCCCTTGTATTTTCTTTATATCCAGTTATAATACGCATATATATATGCATAATATGCCTAAATTATAATACTATGTGGTGTGACAACTTACTGGTGTGAGATTGATGCAGGCCACACAGAACGACAGAAGTATAACACACAGAGTAAACTTTTCCCTAGCGTGCTTCTTGCCAGCCATCAGCGACCTCAACTCATCCATCAGACCGGTTATGACGCATTCTAGACCTCCCATCTAAAAAGAAAGACATAAAAATGAGTGGCTTTTCAAATCCCAACATGCAACATAGAACTAGCCTATAATACAGGGTCTGTTCCAAAAGTAAGTTGAATGACCTTACGCCGCCGAAGCAAGCCGCTGGCAAGGCGCGCCTCGTGACAGAAAAGGTGATGGGGGGGGGGGGGGGGTTAGGAAAGCAAACAACACCCGCGTCTAGGTACCGGGTATCCATTAGTTTCTCGCTTCAACTCTTCTCCGCGCATCTGCAACCAGGATAGAACATTGAGAGCTATCCTTTGTCTCATGGATATTTTCGTTTTCAACCCGATTGTTTAGGGAGTTTACAATATATCACAATATCCTTCTCGTTGGTGGGGGAAGGGGCTGAGAGGGGCAAAGGGCTAATATAGGCTTTAAAAGATAACAAAAACTAACACTGCTTTGAAATTGCAATGACACTTACCCCAGAATCTAATCCCAGCATAATTAGCATAAAGAAAAACAGCATTGCCCATATGTATGCACCTGGCAAAGTCGCCACAGCCTCTGGGTACACTTGGAATACCAGACCAGGACCTGCCAATAAAACAATTTTATTTCAATAAACAAAGAATCAATAGCTACCCACGCCTTTTTTTAAATTAGTTAGGGGAGCTCTTCCGCCGCGAACTGTTGGTTCCCCGAGGGGTAGCTGGCATTCAGCGTTGGCGGTCGCTCGCAGTATTATCTAGTTCATTACTATGCAGGATTATCTGGTCATATGTGTATAATAGACCCGACTATTTAACAACACTGAGAAAAATATTGGATTGATTCTTACATTACAAGCTTACATTACATGTTTTATACAGAATACCTAACGGTGTTTCAATCGTAATTTTATTGAATTACAATGTTTTTTTTTGTGAAACTATATTACCCGATTATATGTATTAAAGATTTTCCTTACGGCTAATACCTAAATAACAGTATACTGTAGTTTCAACATGATTCATGTGTCCGACTATAACCGTACATGCTGTCATGTTAGAAGCGAGATCCCAAGGTCAAGACGTAATGAAATAACATTATGTTTTAACATTACAACACGGTAATTACCGACACACCAACACCGTTACGCGTTATGTTAATTCATACGTATGGACAACAGTGAGTGTTATACACGTATTCATTTTTGGAACGTATATCCGTGTATTACATCGTTATATTTTTTTCAGTGCATGTACATTTTCATTTCTCTTCATGGCTCAGTGCAGCTTGAGCCTGATTCCCTGCCTGTGTTTTCTAAGTCCGCTTAACTCACGGTTCAGATCACATCCAGTAGCTTCCTTGAAGAGAAGCTTAACCTAGAATGGCTTAACCTGCGAATTTTGCCCGCGGCTGTAACCAACACTCAGTTGCGATAAGAGGTTCTATTCCAAAGGAACACTTCGGGCGGAACTTAGATGTATGCGCACCGTATAGCGTCAGCCAATCGCTTGAGCAATCCGGCGAATAGCCGCTTTGGTCGCGAAACGTACGTTTCCTACGAAACGGGTAGTTGTAGACCTGGCGTCATAAATTCTTAGAAACTACGCGGGCCACCCGTTCCCGTGTTAGTTTGACGGGCAAGGGGTGCCTCGGTCCTCAATAAATTCGAACCTATATTACCGCTTACGTCAGATAGAGGCCGCGAAAGCGACCTTGAATCTGTAACCAGACTGGAGGATGGAGAAATCCGTCTAAATCTGGTAACAAGGGCGCGAGGATAGCCCGCTGTGTTGCACTTTCCAATGCCTCGCGGAAAGGCGTTGGACTCTTACCGGCTGTTGGGTCTTTACTACTTTCAAGTCTTTACGTTCACTCCACGGGAGAAAGAATGCCACGATTCCGTTATAACTCCTTGGGTTGGCAAGTTCGCCCTTAATGCACATTTTAATTTAGTAGTTAATATCCTACATGGAATGCCATTTCTCATTTTTAGGTCATGTATGATGTTGACAGTAAACACATTAATGCCCGTTTTCTAAAAGAGACGGATACCAATCGGTAACGGTTTCCGTTGACTATTGGTCATTCATAAAAGCGACAAATTCATTAATAATTTTCGTAATATGACGTAAATTATACTTAGCATGGGTTAGTTCAAATAATTTTTAAAATCTGTAGTCAATTCACTGACTTCATTTGAATATTAATTTCATAGATAAAATCGATGGCTCTGCCCCCTCTCGGCCCCCGGAAGAACCCGGTTGGGTTGCCCAAGTGCCGCGTTCCGTTTCTCGCCTAAGCGCCAACAGACAGTCTTAATATTTGATTATGCCCCCCCTCTGAACACTTCCCCCGGCAACACTTCTCCGAACCCCTCCCCCCACCACCCGCAAAACTTCCCCTCTCAAAACTTCGACCCTCCCAGCAAACCCCACCCTCCATAGCCTGGTGACAGCTTCCTTGTGCCAGGATGGTGCCAGCATCCTGGTGTCAGCATGGTACCAGAATCCTGGAGGAAGCCTGATGCCAGCATACAGGTGTCAGCCTGGTGCCAGTATCCAAACGACAACCAGAAATCCCCCTACTAGCCTCTGTCGGAGGCTAGTAGGGGGATCCGACCCGATCCCCCCCCCCCCCGCCCCCCATTAAACGCCAAAATTTGACCGATTACATTTTTATCACATTTTGTATGAAGGAAACCGACTGTTGTCGGTAAGTTGTAACCGATCGGTTCGATCCACCGGTATCAGTTACATATTGAAACGCAAATTGTAGTGTATATTGAGCAAACCGACAGTTTTACGGAAACCAATACCGACAGGTATCCGTCGCTTTTAGAAAACGGCCCTAAAACAGGTATAGCGTTACCTTCCGTGGCGACAGCGCTGATGGGGACGCCTTGCTTATGCGACATAAATCCAAGATAGGTAAAGATGACGAATCCAGAGAAGAAGGATGTGAAACAATTGACAGCTGTCGTAATTAAACAGTCCCTGCAAATTTAGCATAATTTTCATGTTAATTACATTTAAATATAGGGTAGAGCGGGGTCAGTTGAACCGGATTTCGTGCAAAACAGCGTACTTAGACTTTATTTTATTTAAGATAGAGAAATGTTTCCATTTAACATCGTCAGGTTACTTCCATAGCGACATACTCATCTCAAAAAACTTAAATAATTTTATTAATAAGAGGATGAAATAACAATTTTACTTGCGAAGGTCGCGTGGCTCATCTGCCCCATATGTGTGGTCAAGCGAGCCACCCTACGGGGTCAGTGGAACCTACATAATTTTAATGCAATACTTTCTTTAACCCCTCAAATGAATGGCGATTAGCTCGGGTTGCCTACGGCAAAATGTATATAAATTTATATTTACATTTACATTTACATTTACATAGAGCGGGGTTTACTATAGAGCTATAGCATTACTATAGAGCGGATTACTATAAAGCGGCGCACATTTACATTTATATTTACATTTATATAAATTTATATACATTTTGTATACATTTTGCCAAGGCATCCCTTAAGGGACGCCTCACATTTGAGGGGTTAAAATAATTGAATAAAACGAATAATAGCTTCTTTAATTGAAAATATGTTATAATAAAGTAAACTTCTTCACTAGATAATAATAAAAAATTATATCACTGTCACAATTTGGGCATATAAAATATGGACCAGACCCAGGAATGCATTTAGTTTGAGCACATTGTCGGTAATCGTGGCATTATATTCATTATTCGCCTGGAAAGCTGTCTGAAAAACCTCACCACAAATAAGGCAGAATTATTCAATATATAAAGTCACGTCATTGCAAGATTTCTTAGACGACAAAATCGTTTTTCTGACCGTCTTTTCCCTCTTTTTGCATTTTCGTCGAAGCGACAGCGGTCTTACAAAATCTTCTGCAGCCTCTTTTAGGTGATCTTTCGCGACATTAGCCGTTTAGTTTTTCTTTTGTAAGTCCTCGTTCTAATAAAAATAAAAGAAACATGTGAATGAGCTAAAAAAAGGCAGGGTCAATTGAGCCATGCTTAAGGTCAATTGAGCCATTTGTTTTGGCTCAAATGACCCCATCCCTATTTTTTTATATTTTTATCATTTTTCTTAAATATATCAAATATAACACATTCTTGACATTGTAATTGCTTAATACATTTATTATGTAGCCGTACCAGCAAGGTATTGTGCGCGAGACCAAAAATGTGACGCATTCGATTTTTTACTTTGAACGCGAAAAATGAAACATGGCATGGCACATGGCCCACAATGAATGCGACCTGGCAACTGGTGCCGCGGCGGATTTGCGAACTGCATCCGCCGAATCAGCTAGCATCCCCAAAATTTCCATTACATATACAGTTTGCATTATAATATGGGTGGTTCATTTGACCCCGTGGTTCAAGTGACCCCGCTCTACCCTACTGTTGTTTTTATTCTTCGGCCGTATTCTAAAGGTGAGTATCCATTAGGTTGCGCATATGCAGCTGCTCAAATGGAGACGGTTTGCGCATCAGCTCAAGAACAACGAGTGCTCCGCAGTTTTCATTCGAACATTGAGCGAATATGTCATCGCCAGAATTTATTTTTAAATTTATCACCCTTCGGCTCCCACAGCTCTGTATAATTTCGGTACCCCCCGATTAGAGCTAGACATTTCTCTTCCGTCCACTTCATAGCGATGGATTCGCGTTTGCTCAACGTCGAACGTGATGCGCGAGACGTATCCCCCGACGTCTCCCTTTGCTCGCGTCCACGAACGCACAGCGCATCACTTTGTAATTCGCGCATTTACCGCCACCGCTCGGAGCGCTCGCCGCGGAGAGTGCAACGTTGCACGCTCCAGGAGCGCCAACGTATCCACTACCTACTGGAGCAGTTGCAGGTGCGCGATACCTTAACGTTTTCACTTCCACTTTTAATACAAACTGCGTTTATGTACACAAAAAGATGAATTACGGAATTCAGAAAAAATCCAGCGAACTACTCTCGGCAGCAATGAATCCGGACCAACAACATAAACCTTCATATCTTGGAAACTGAGAATGCTAGGTTATTCAAGTAAAAAGTTTCCATAGACTACCTATTTAATACTGCTCAAATAAAATTCATAGAATATCTCAGTTGCTGTAAAGTAATGCCATCAAAAATTCTAACGACAAAATAATTTATGTTTTCTAAACCGGACTATGAATACTGTATTTGTTTTCGGTTTTGTTTCTGTTTTGTCACAAAAGAAGATATAAGGAGGTTTATTCAATATTCATCATTAATATGTTTAATCATAATAGGTCCCTTATAATTTTATATTATGCTTATGTCCGCAGCCACCTCGAATACGCTTCGCAAATTTGGTCTCCTTGTTACAATATTCACATCATCATAGGATCGAACGCATTCAAAACATGTTCCTAAAAAACTTAAATTATCGGTCTTATGTAACTTTTTCAGATTATAACGAAGCTGGTGACTATCATGGGCTTATACCATTAGAAATGAGAAGAGTTAGTTCAGATGTAATATTCCTATACAAGATATTAAATGGCTTTATCGACTGTTCTGAATTGCTTCAACTTATAAATTTCCATGTACCCCCACGGCCTTCCCGCCAATTAAACTTATTTCATCTACCTCAAGTAAGCAAAAACTACGCCCAAAATAACTACATTTATCGAGTATCTCATTTCTGCAATACCAAGCTAAGCGAAATTGACCTGTTTAATACAACTGCGACTGCGCTCAAGACTCTTATTCCGGGTCTTCTGAAAGGCAATATTCAAGGACGAGTGAAATAATTATATTATATTTTTTCTTTTCTTTCTTCAACATTAAAATAAACCATAAAATTTCCCTAATAATAAAATTATAAAATTATAACTTTAATACCCCGCCACTTCCTCCTATCCCCTTCCTAGGCGACTGTATATTTTTACGATTTTTAAGTCGAAACTTTTAACTGGCATTGTAGTCTGTAAATAAAATTCAGATATTTCTACTGTAATAGCTGTAAGTTTCCTTAATAATAATAAAATAAAATAAAAATAAAATAAAAAAAATAATATTAACACTGATATTATCGATATTAGCCTAATAAGCCACCACTCTTTGTTTTTGAGATATTAGGGTTTATGTATGAGGCCCGGAATTAACGCTCCCGAGTGTATATTAAAGGCAGGGTTATGATCACATGATCTTCTATAATATTAACCCCTCAAATGAATGGCGATTAGCTCGGGTTGCCTACGGCAAAATGTATATAAATTTATATTTACATTTACATTTACATTTACATAGAGCGGGGTTTACTATAGAGCTATAGCATTACTATAGAGCGGATTACTATAAAGCGGCGCACATTTACATTTATATTTACATTTATATAAATTTATATACATTTTGTATACATTTTGCCAAGGCATCCTTAAGGGACGCCTCACATTTGAGGGGGATACGTTTGTCCCCGAATATTCAAGGCTTTCTAGCAATGAATATAAATAAAATATTATTATTTAAAACCATTGTTCACCTTCCAAATGGTTCATGTTATTATAATTAATTACTGTTGTAATAATTTTCATTCGCGTCACCGATAGCGTGGAATTATAAGAAAACACATACATTTAAAAATGAAGCTAATGGTTGTGATTAAATTATTAAATTCTTGTTTTATTCCCAAATTAAGCATTTTGTTATTTCTTTACTGGAAAGTAATAAGCTGTTCCGTCGTAGAGACTGCCACAGTGGGCCCGATTGCGTTTCATTGTGAACTAAAACTGAAATTAGTTCAAGCGAACGAGATAGAGCAATTTGTTAGAACGGAATATGAAACGAAGGATAGTCGACAAAAACTACCTGTCGAACTTATAGTCGTCCGAATAAATTTGAACACATTTCGTGCGGTCTTAGATTCAGATGGTTTAGCTTTGGTGGGTAGTTTTAATGCGAAAAAATGACAACCGTTCATTTCGCATTCCGCTCTAGCGTATTGCCCTGTCTCGTTCGCACGAACTAATTTCAGATTTTAGTTCACGAAGAAACGCAATCGAGTCCAGTATATCTGTTTTATTTCCAAAATGTTAAAAACACAAGTCGTGATAAATATATAATACTAGCTGCGCCCAGCGGTTTCACCCGCGTGGTGATGGAAAATTGTGATAATGATGATAGAAAACCATATATCTTTATAAATTATAGCCTATGTGTTATTCTGATGTGTAAGCTATATTATTGTAAAGTTTCATCAAAATCCATTCAGTAGTTTTTATTAAATAACAAACATTTTATTAAATAACAAACATCCATACATACATACAAACTTTCGCGTTTATAATATTAGTAGGATAGTAGGATAGAATTTAAATTTCGAATGTCAATTTCTTATATTTTTTTCCTACTTACTTGACAGTTATCGTTATATTTTAGACAATTCACGCTATATCTTTATAAATTATAGCCTATGTGTTATTCTGATGTGTAAGCTATATTATTGTAAAGTTTCATCAAAATCCATTCAGCAGTTTTTGCGTGAAAGAGTAACAAACATCCATACATACATACAAACTTTCGCGTTTATAATATTAGTAGGATGCGTGGTGGAACTGTGGAATGCTGCAGGAGAGAGACCACCTCCTATTCTGCCCACAGTTGTCAACATCCACCACACACCAGGACCTACAAGAGGCGAACGACAAGACCATCCAGGCCTATTTTCTAGCCCGGACATGTTAACGAGCAATGTGTGCAATTAAATAATATTCTATCGTATATTTCAAATGGCAGCTTATCATAAAATCAGACAAATAATTATTAAAATTAATTAACTTACCTGTAGCAGTTATTATGAAAAGTGTTATAGCTGGCATATGATAGATGCACTCCAAACCCCGCACCGACGGAGTAGAAGATCTGGACAGCAGCATCAACCCAAACCTAGACAAGTTATGTATTTAAAGACTTTATCAAAAAGATGCAATTTTTGGTAGTGTACAAGCATTGAGATACAATTGAGTACCCAGATAAGGAATGAAATGACCCTTCTCGACTAATTATATTCTATCATCTTGCAAACCGATTTCATTTACAAATTATTTAAACAAGAAAAAAATATAAAAAAATATTTAAATAGTATGTTCATTGTATACCTAGTATCTAAAAACCAATGAAGTCTTCCAGTTATATGTTGCAGCCTGGAATACCGCCCGATACTTGAAAGACGAAATGTTGAATGACATCAATCAATATTTCGACTACAGAATAGAAAAACCCTACATCTCCCTCCTACCTCAACGAGGCTTTTACCGGATTAGGAAGTCATGGTCTCCCACTTCGTTCAAGTCAGAATAATATCCTATGTATCCCAAAACACAATTTATTTTTTATTTATTTATTTATTTATTTTAAACATAACATGCAGAATTCATAAAATGGTCATACTAAGTAATGGTACGAAGTAAACGACGACCCACATTCAAATGACCATGCTCAGCGCATGCCCAACTAGGCCGAATATAGCCTGTATCTGGGCATACGATTTTCAGACTTGGGTGGAGAAGCATAACTGACGTATGTACTCGTACACATACATATACACATATATAGATACATAAACTTAAATACACACATATATAAATATATTAATAGATATATATACACATATATAGATACATATAATTAAATACATACATATATAAATATATTCATAGATACGCATTCACATATACATATATATACACATTTATGCAGGTATATTATTTTTAAAAGATGATTTGCAGAAGATCATTCTCTGTCCTTGAACGACCTATATCGTCAAGAAGCCATTTTTTTATTTTTTTATTGAATAAAAAGGTACTTTCAATTTTTTTTATGTCGTCATCAAGACGGTTGAATATTTTGGGTGCTATAAAATTTAATTGTCTTTGGGCAAATGATGAATTAACTCGTGGAACGGCATAATTCAAGCCTGCAGATGCTCTTGTAGTTCTGTGTTGCTGGCTTCGTGGTCGTTTATCAAGGGTTCGATGGAAGAACATGAGTGATTGTTTCACAAACAGCTGGCGTATATCTAATACCTTACTTTCTTGGAAAAGCATGTTGGAATCATATCGTGGGGGCCTTCTATTGATTACCCTCAACAGAAGCTTTTGGGCTTTCACTAGAGGATCCAAGACAGATTTTGCACATGCTCCCCACGCTATTATTCCGTGCACCCATAAACCCTGACATAGGGCCATGTAAACCATTTTTAGGGAGTTCTTGGAAAGGACGTTGCGTAATTCTCTGAATACGAAAACCAGCTTCCTAGACCTCGAGGACAGTTGTACTACTTGATTATCCCAGCTCAGTTTTGAGTTTATTAAGACGCCCAGATACTTAACTTCGGTTTTTTCTTGAATATGGTAACAAGCGCAGGTTGGTTGCCTATTACAGTGGTAAGAGTGGATTATTAATGACGGAGGAGGTGTGATGACTACCGGACGTAAACCAAACGTAATGAAATTTGTTTTTGAGGCATTTAGGGTTAGGACATGTCGATCGAACCATGCTTTTACACTATCCAGGCTCTTTTGGGCCTTTACGAGTACTTCAGCCCATGATTCTGCTTCCAGGAGGATGACCGTGTCGTCAGCAAAGGAGACAATTTTTGCGTTATCGCCAAGAGGCAATTCGCACAAATCATTGACGTACATGAGAAACAGAACAGGGCCAAGTACACTGCCTTGAGGTACACCAAAGCATATTTCGGCACTGTCACTTTCTTTGTCGTCGATCACTAAAACCTGTGACCTATCCTTCAAATAACTTGTTATCCAGTCATTCGCGTATCCTTGTATACCATATCCAATAAGCTTTTTTTTTAGTATCGCGTGTGAAACAGTATCAAATGCTTTAGACAGGTCGAGGAAAACTGCCATGGCTTTTTTACCTTGATCAATAATGTTTGCTGCGGATTGAGTAACGAAATTAATGGCGTCATTTGTCCCTCGACCTTGTCTAAAGCCGTATTGATGTTCGGAGAAAAGGCCCTCGGAGTCCAAGAAATTAACGAGCTGTGATTTAGCAATTTTTTCAATTATTTTTGAAAACAGGCTGAGTAAGGAGATAGGCCGATAGTTGCTAATATCATCACTGCTACCAGACTTGTAGATAGGTATTACTTTAGCCTTCTTAAGGCATTGAGGAAAAACTCCGGTTTTAAAACTTAAATTAATTATATGAACGATAGGCTCTACAATCCAGTTCTCCGCATATTTCACGAGGTCACTAGGAATGGTGTCACAGCCAGGGGCACATTTTTTTAGGTTCCTAATTATTTTGCTAACCTCGTTTGTGTCAGTAGGAGTGAAATTGAATAGTGATTTACTTTTTCGCTGACTATTTATTGAGTTTGATAATATGTCCTCAGTAAAGTCAATATCTCGGAGTATAAGCTTTGCCAGTTTTTCCCCAACAGTCGCAAAGTACTGATTTGAAAAGTTTAATGTCTCTTGAGGATACTGATCAATATAGCGGACTTCTTGTCCTATTTTAACAGCTTTAATTTTGGGCTGTTCTTTTTTTCCGAAAGCTATATCCTTTATTATGTCCCATGTCTTTTTCTTGTCTCCATTGACTTCATTTAACAGGTTCTTGTAGTAGTCGTATTTAGTTTTTTTTATAAGCCTTTTGCACATATTGCGATAGTTTCTGTAATAGTTCAGTAGATGTATGTCATTAGGATTTGTTTTAATAGCTTTGTGAATTTTGTCACGTTTTCTTAGAGTTAATAAAAGACTATCCGTTATCCATGGTTTTATTTTTAACTTAGCTCTACTAATTTTAATTACTTTCTCCTTGGATGCGTTTTTGATAGCGCTAGTGACTTTATTTAGGAAGTATTCTGCTGCTAAATTAGTGTCGTCTGCTGCTAGAATATGACTCCAATCAGAAGTTTTAATTATTTCTATAAATAGATCTTTGTCGATGACTGTCTTCGTGATGTTTCGATTACATGGTTTCGATTTAGTCTTCGTTATACAAATACCTATTGCAAAATGATCAGTAATATGGGCCTCATACACAAAAGATTTGATTGAAAGTTTAGCCTTTACCATGAAATGGTCGATGCAGCTCGCATAACTGTCGGCAATTCTGGTTGGCTTGTCAATAGCTGCATTTAGGCCATGGTGGGCCAGCATATTTAGGTAGTCATCCACCTGACGATGTTTCTCATTGATAATATTAATATTAAGGTCGCCTGTTAGAATTAAATTGGGGACTGTAGTATACTTCAGCAATAGTTTATCCAGGGACTCCAAAAAAGGCGTTATATTTGCTTTGCTAGGAGACCTGTATATTGCTAAAATATTAATATTACCTTCCAGCGATAAGGAGAGACAGTTGGCATCATCTACATTTTTTTCCGTAACTATTCCTCCTAACTCAGTTTTTATATAGACGACAACCCCGTCGTTTTGGAGCCTAACGCATTTGGTATTGTAACTTTTGAACCCATTTATTGTTTTTGACAAATACAAATCACTGATCCAACATTCTGTCAGGATTAAAATATCGAATAAGTAATCGAAACTATGTAGCAGCGTCATCAAATCATCGAAATTTTTATTTATACTGCGTATATTTAGTGTCAAAATATTAATGCCCTCGGTTTCCATGATATAGCTTTTACAACTATTCAGGCAATCAAATTCCTCGCAGGTTATTAGTTTAAAGTCCTCCAAGGAAGTTAGTACCTGAGTCATTTTAAGGAAAACGGATTTCCAGGGAAAGCATCTGCTGAGGTATAATACTTGTATGATGATAAACGAATAATCTTATGTATAATGTAAATAGATATACTTTTAAATATGCAATTTAATAAATGTATTAAAAGATATATATTATTTAAATACGAAACGGAAGTTACTATAATGACAAATACAACATGAGATATTTCTGATTGAATTGAATAAAATAGAAAGAGTATGGCCTTAGTAGGAAAAGGGTAACGATTAGTCAATTTGGGCGAACGTGTCTTCGCTGCGCACACGAAATAACTTCGAATCTTCATGTTTCTTTAGAAAAACGCATCCTCCTTTGCACCAGCAGAAAGAGAAACGCCTTTCTTTGGCGAACTTTTTAGCGGCCATAAAAAGATATTTTGTACGCCGTGTTAAGTTCTCTGATACATAGATGGGCTTTGGTTGTCCTGGAAATGCTACGTGGGTCGTGTTTAGCTTCTCGCCATTACTTTTACAGTTTTTGTTAAATAATTTCAGAGAAGAAATGAAGCTATCGCGATGATGTTGAGTAGTGAATTTAGCGATGACTGGCTTGGGTCCGCCTGCACCCGGCTGCACTTGAGCTTTACGATTGATCGCGATGACTTCCTTTAGGTCCACTGTGCTCTTGATGGTATTGTGTATATCGCCAAATATTTGTGAGAGGTTTTCCTGGCGTTGCTCCGGAAGTCCACGGATTTCAACTTCCGTAGCAGTCCCATGGTTCTCCAGAGCATCCAGTTTTTCCTCAAGATATGAGACGCGCTTAGAGAGCGCTACATTAGTGTCTTTGATTTTCGTGAGAGAAGCACATTTTTCCTCAACCACATTTACTCGTTCGAGAATTTCATCGTACTTCACGGAGATTGCTTGTATGGCTTGCAGAATCTCATTGTTTTGAGAGGCTAACTCGGAGTACTTTACTAAAAGTTTATCCTCCATTATGCCAGCGATGTTCATTTTAAATTCGGCAAGCATCTGTCGAAGGTCCTCTCTTTTTACAAATGCTGGTGATTGCGGAGTTCCTGTTATTTCAATCTGCTTGCGAATGGATGGACGGCTAGATAAATCTGGGTCGCTGCGGCATTCGTTGGATGCGCTAAACGTTAGAGGTTGAGGTGTTTTCTTCCGAGGTTTCTCAGCACAATTAATGCAATTGGCGCAATTCCAGGTCTTAATCCCTACCTTGTTAACTTTTCTCATTGAGCATCCATTATGAGTACGTACTTTGCAGTTATAACACCTTAAAATTTCATCCGGATCTGTGATAATTTTTTTGCATTTCTTGCAATCGAATTCATTGGGAGAATCAACCATATTGACCGAAGCCGACGGTAATGTTTTATTTAGATATGATATGTACGAACTTTCAATTTTTCTGATACGGACTATACGGAATTTCAATTCTTCCGATACGGACTATACGATGATTTCCTGTACGATTGTTGCGCCGTCAGATTGTAAGTGCCGAAACGGCTCTCCTTAGTTGTAAGAAGTATCGATAGGTGGCCTAGTTTAGTTAATAATATATTATATATTTTTTGATGTTTGTTTTATAATCAATCAATTTTCGCTTAAAATCTACAGAGGGCGTTTACTTTAAAATTTAAATCCGAGAAAAAAGGGCGATGTTTCGTACCCGAGCTGGGATCGAACCCAGGGTCTCTGTGCCAAAGCAGTGAACTAAGCCACTCGGACAAGCAGTTACTCCTCCGCTGCCACTATTTTTGGCTAGATGTCTGTTGATATGTGAATTTATGTCAAAACGACAATGAACACAATTATTCGCACACGAATGGGGTACACTTTGTCTGTTTTGCTTGAAATACTTTTAATATATATTTGGGTAAAGATACCACTTTTTTTTCCTACTCCTTCTCCGTACATGCAGCTCGACTGTGGAATCAGCTTCCTTTAACTATTCGAGGCGCTAGCTCGCTGTTCACCTTTAAGCAATCATTGAAAAAGCACTTCCTTTCACAATAATTATTAATCATAAATTCTAACCTTTCCGTTATCCCCTCCCTTTCCTTACCTTATTTTGGCAGTTTATTTATTTACTTATTTATTTATTTATTTATTTGTTAATATATCAAAATATGTATGTATATACATATACATACATATAATATGTCAAACTCAAAAATTTATTTATATATTTACATTTTACTTTAGATACACACACAATATATATTATATGCTATAATTTAAAATTTATTTTAGGCTATAATTTGTTGCCTACTCTTCTTTTCACACCAGCATGTTGGTTGACTGGAAGATATTGCTGTAGTGTAGCAATAAGTCCGCCATTGTACCTTATTTTATTGTGCAATAAAGAGATTTTCATTTCATTTCATTTCATTTCATTCATTCATTTCATTTCAAAAATCGCAATTTGTTTACAATATCATCGCCAACATCTTGCAGGCCCTATTTCATCGAATCTGGTATCGTGACAATGTACGCTGATTATATATGTATACCAGGGTATCGAGCATACAAGAAAAAACATCAGTACTACTCTAACCAATTCAGATGTTCATTCGCATAACACGCGGAACAAACCAGACTTGTGTCCTTATAAAGGTGCGACTAAGTAAGTTTATATGCAGCGCTAAAACAACATACAGCGCTAAAAAAAATATTACAATTACATTAAATACAATACTTCTGGCCGATGGCATGCTTTCAACAATAGTTTTAGTTTGTTAAATCTTCAATAAGCATAGTGCATACTGTGGGGGTTGGGAGAGGAAAAGGAAAGGAGAAGGAAGGAATAACATGTCAGAGGTGTCAATAGGTTTTAAGTATTAATTTGCAGTACAAAAAATAAGAAAATTTACTGCATCATATAAACCTTAATAAGTTAAAGAACAAAGAATGAAAAACCAAATAGTCCCTAAGACATAAGTATCCCATGTGAAATTTCTGGATCAGTCCAACCTTTTCTGAATTTTCCTGTATCAGTACAACCTTTTTTACAAAAAGATTCCATTGTGCGCGAGGGGTCTTGCAGAGGTACACTTTAAGAAAAAGGTGTATTATATTCCTATTAAAAACCCAATTTATTTTATTGTGGAATTCGACACCATTGAATTTTCTAATCTTCCGTGATTATTTTTATAAAAATTTTTTTTTCATCTATTGGCTATTTGCATTACTATATACAATCATTTTGATAATCGGAGATGGATTATTATATTAAAATTTGTCTTGACTATTTCTACTGCGCTATCTTTATTGCTGTAATTTTATATTTGTAGTATTTCTAATTTGACAATATCATAAAATGCCATTATCAAAACAGTACAAAAAACAAATTTACCGCGAAAAGTTTGTAACACTCGACGTTTCAGCGATGTTACAGTCAACGGCGGTTGCAACATCGCCGAATTATCGGGTGTTACAAACTTCACGCGGTAAATTCGTTTTTATCTTATTCATCATGTCAAATAACCGCGTTAGTCTTCGATTTAATGTCATAACTCTCTATTCGTTTTTATATTTTAACTCAGTGTATTTTTAATTTATAGTTACTTAGGTATTTTAGCAGCTTAAATTATTCATGGAGATTTTAAGAATTTTATTGTAATTTTACTTAATTGTTAATTGTTTTTACATTTTACAAAAATAGTCAATCTGTACACAAATATATGTAGTATACCATATAAAGTAGTATACCATATAGTAGTAGTATCCCATATTAGTAGTAGTAGTAGTAGTATTAGTAGTAGTATCCCATATTAGTAGTATATAAGGAAAATCGTGTAAATTCAATTTGACATTGTCAAGAGTAGGGATTCCTACCAACTGGCTTATTTTATAAATACAATAAAATAAAATTTAAAAAAGTTAAAGCAGCAGAGTGGCGTCCAATGGCTGGATATGAGAAAAGGATTCGGAAATTTATTCACTTTATCTATTACCTGAGTGTCCTTCAGTCTCGAGAGCTCAGGCTTGAGATAGTAGAGTATGCCTTTCGTCGCTCCGGGTAGAGCCAAGCCTCGAACCAGCAGGATGGAGAGTACCACGTATGGCAATGTAGCTGTGGCCCATACAACTTTACCTAAAACGTTATAGTTAATATTAATATATGTTTCAAGAGCCATCGCAGATAAAGTTACGTCGTTTATATATCAAAATGGTTCCAGGACTATAGAAATCGTAGTCTCTACTGGAACCGGCTGCGTTTGGCGGGAATCTGGAGTTGAAAACTCTCGAAAGTAACTAGTAGCTAAAACCGACCAAGGATTATAAATTTAATTCTTATTAATTAAAAAATATTTATTTAGATTGCTATGGTATACTTTATATGGCAATTGAAATGCATATATTAAAAATATATATATAATTTTATTTTTATAAAAATAACAATATTATATTATTTATATTTTTAAAACAGTAGAGTTTTTTTTGTTATTATAGTTTTTAGGAACGGGGCCATTTTTAGCAGACCACTGACTTAACCACAAAGCGGGTAGTTACAAAAGATCTTCTAGCTAGATCCAGGTGACATCAAGGGCTAGAGATACGCCCCTTACTCCTTTTACTACTACTACTAGGAATGCGACTCTTTATTTTATTTTCTATAGTTATTTTAATACTACTATGTGTACTCATTTTATTTTTTTACATCTTTTTTATTTTTATTATTAAGGACGATTACCCTACTCTAAATTTTAGCAATTATTTAAATGTTATCTATTTGTACATCACTTTTATTTATTGTGATAATAGTTTAACATGTTACCTTTTTAATTTTACTTTGATTGTCTAGCTAATAAGGAATAATTATTATTATTACTATATACGTATATTCTTTCAAATTTATTGTTCTTTTGTTTACTTAGTATACACATATTTCTAAAATAGGTTTATACACATACTTATAAACATGTTATTGTCCGCCTTAGAACAGGATATAGCCTAGTTAGGTTACATTAAATTAGGATTACTGGCAACAGTTTTTGGCCCATCACGTTATAAAGATTATGCTTTCGTCTATGACATGAGGTCATGTCGTCTATAACATGAGGTCATGTCGTCTATGACATGACGTCCATGACATGACATGACTATGACTATGACATGACTATGACATGACTATGACGTCTATGACATGATGTCATGTCGTCTATGAGGCTTTTCGTCTATGACATTTTAATTGTACATGTTGTCTATTTAACTGTAGATTATTGTGAATTACAAATTAAATTTCATTAAATTTAAACGATGCTAAAAATTACGAAAAATAATTAGGCAAAAAATGAGTTTTTGTGAACATTCAAAGTTGTGAGTAAACAAATGTTTATTATACTGGTCGTAGAGAATACCTTGTTTTAATGTAATGCATGTAATTTAAGTGTATTTTACAAGATATTCTGAGTATAATAACAATAAAATTATATTATAATCAGTATAATATAATTATTACTCAGTACTCAAATAACCTAAAAAAGGTGTATTTCGTAGGGTTAACCACTATTCGAATTTATTTATTACGACTATTTTTTCATCATCAATTTCATCAATCGAAATATTGAAAAAGTAACTAAATGCTGAATATATTAAATTATATAATACTTTTCAATATTTTCATTTCATTCAATATGAATATATATGTAAACATACACCTGATCGACTATGTACTTCAGTGATCCACTGTTAAAAAATTTTATGATCTAATGTGTACGACCCCTGGTCAATATTGGATTAATTCAGATCTTTTGGAAGACTGTATTTTTTTCACGACCTAATATAAAACAATTATAACAAAAAAAGTGAATAGAAAAATAGATATTTTTCTTTAAAAAAAAGAAGACCAGCAATTCTGACTGTAAATTCCGGAGTTATTGTAATTTTGACTGTAAATTTTAGACGACTATTACTTACCTGAACTCTTAACTCCTTTGAAAAGTGATAAATAAAGGGCGCAATAGACGAGCGCCACGCATAGCACCAGCTGCCACTTGGGCACACCGAGGTCGTGGATTCCGGTCGATTTTTGCATTTCTAGTACCGCACGACTGCAAATCAATATATTAAAATAATTGATATCAAAAATATTGTCGCATAAAAATGAAAACGATACATATAACGCACCGGTCCCGCTTCAAAGCCGGTGCAACTCGAATAATATACATATTCCAGGAATCCATTTTAAATTTGGCTATAATATAAAATCACTATTCTTATGTTGTCTTTACATTGAACAGTTTTTATTTGGTTAAACCTAGGTTAACGCAGATAACTAGCTTTATACAAATATGTTTATAAAATGGAAAGATTTTTTTTGAAATGGCAGAAATATAGAAAGCTAAATTAACATCGGTTTTCTGCTTTGATTATTCAACTTTTATTGACTATTTTAGTTATTGTGTTGAGTGCCTTTTAGTAGGTACTCATTGGAATTATTATCTATTTTAATTATTAAGTCTTTAATTTGTTTCCTAATAAGATTTCAAGATGAATAACTTTTAGTAGGTTCCAAAGTTTCTCACATACTATTTTTTTCTCTCATTCTAATAGCTAAATTCTTGACAACCTAATTCATGTTAAGTAAAGATTACAGTAGTAATGAGACGATGTTTTTCCACGTCCAAGAGCGGTTTTAGCTGTCAATTGGACACGACGTAAATGTAATGTAATGTAATATAAAGAATACAATGCAATTTCATTCTAGTACAGTAGGTATTCTATAGTATTTCTACACTCGGATGCGTCATTGCGTCTAATATTCTCAGTAATGTAAATAACTATCGTAATATTACTGTCTATATAAATTAATTTAGGTAATTTATAATCGGTATGAGAATCATCAATAAATAAAAGACAATGAAAAAACGAAAATTACCGTTTAAATAAAGAGAACAATGTCTGTTACCATAATTATTATAGTAATATTGTGATAGTCGTAAAAATAGATAATCGTATAATAAAAGTGTCAAAATTTAAATTAATGGTCAAATCCAGCAAAGAGCCTTCGTCGCGAAAAATTAAAATTACGCTCCTTGTCAAATGTCAACTATCAAGATATTTTTCTTTATTTTACAGCCCGATACTTTTGGAATATGGATTCAGCATTATCAAAATCTCTGTCGAAAGTCACATGTTAGATTTTTGACAAAGCTTTGGACTATTATTTTTAATTCATTCTCTTCAAGACTTCTGATATGCGCGGGACTTTATTATGAAAATAGAAGCTTTGGCGAAAGAAACTGTTGCGCACCATATTAAACTATCTTTAACAAGAACACGTGATTATTTCCAGAGTAATAAATAGCGATTTATGTATAAGTGAATATGAGGAACTCACTGGAAGAATTCCGATGCCGGCGTATATCGGTTCAAGGGTCCCATTTGGACCCCGCTGGTGTTGCCGGACTCGGAATAAACGGCCGCTAAGAAACTGGCGTTGCCAGCCAATATAGAAATGGCTTTTCCCCCGTCGATGTTATTCAAGATGACTCGGTTGCCATCTGGATCCGTTTGGGTTGAGTTTATCGTGACGTTGCTGAAACCTAGAAATTATAAAAAATTACATTGTGCCTGAAGTAAAATAGGAAAATGTTTATTATTATACTTGGAGTGATCCCAAATTTTCAGCAGAACCTTCCGGCAACCTCTGCGCGCTTAGAGCGCCCGCTCACTACGCAGCCTGGCCGCCGCAGCCAGGCTGCGGCAGCTAAAATATTGAGCAGCCAGTTCAAGCAGCCAGCCCACGCAGCCAGTCGCGACCGTGAGTTATACGAGGTGGCCGCATATGAAAAATACGTCTGGCTGCGCCGACAATTGCGTGGTAACTGCGGGCAGCTACATAAATTCGCCTTGTAGCGCTCTGGCTGCGGCAGCCAGTCGGTAGCTAATGGGCCCTTGCTGAGTTGGCCACGAAGACCCATTCTGTTTCAGGGTCGGTCACACTCACGGGTCAACACCCATCCGATGTCCTCCACGCATGGGGTGCGAACCTGGGTAGGACACTGGGTCAACTAGTCTCCCCTGGGAATCAAACCTCTGGCGCTCCTGGACGGTCTGCGCACCGAGCGGCGCAAGCCAATCGACTGTGCTCTCCGACTAACAATCGGGGGAGTCTGGGAACTGTATTGTTTCCTATAGAGCGGGGGTGGTTGTCTACCTTACGGCGACTGCTCTTGAAATGACCATTGGCCATCCGATCCCGGTTCAGAGTCGGGCAAAGGACGCCTTGGTCCGCGATAGATTCGGTGCACACCGTTTCACCGCTTCGTAAGGAAGAGGACCGCGCAAGCGACCTCGAACTCGGAACCAATCGAGAGACCGGAGAAATCTGGTCACAATTGGAAGTGAGGGCGCGAGTATTTCGAGCCCGCCGGGTTTATTCCTGGCTCACTCGCGGTAAGGCGTTGGACTTCACGGGTTGTGACGTAGCTGGACGTAGGATTGTACTGTCCAAAGTCTTCTACGTTCACTGCAGGGCGACAGAACGACTAATCGTTAAAACGTCCTGTGGTGACGGGCTCGCCCGTTGTAGTCGACACCGCAAGATGCGGCAGCCAGTCTGGCTGTCGCGCACGAGTACGCATTTTATTGACTGCCGCAGCCAGGATTTCTTGGCTAGTGCGCGGGCTCCGATGTGTCGTCATATTATGTCGGATTAGCTGCCGCAGCCAGAATGCCTAGTGCGCGGGCGCCCTTATAGTTCAAGAGCCAGAGACAAAACGAGCAAGAGTTTTGGTAAAGCTGATACTTTTAGACCAGACAGTATTTTGGCCATATAATGCTGGGATAGATTCAGCAGGCCAGACTCCGGGACACCTGGCTCTGGTGTACTAGGAAAGCTGTCATTTTAATTAGTATTTATTTGCAGCTCTCTATACAAAATAAATGTAGAAAAAACACACAATTGAAATTTGGAACTGTAAAAAGACAAAAAGATATAATAAAACTGCAACGCTGCAATTTAGCGGTATCCTCTGGTTATCCCTTAGTCGGATTTTCAGGACACACCTATTTTTGGTACCGGAAAACACTATTTAATAAAATTAAAATAAAATAAATAAAATATTTGTCCTTTCCTGGCCAAAGATAGTAAAAAAGTAATAAAAAATAGTTCATTGTAAATTTAGCATAAGGTATTAACATTTGTATGTTTTTATTTTAAATTTAACTTTATTACGTCTCTGTGTATTGTACGGAGACAAATAATAATTAGTTTATCAAATGGTTTACTGTAAGATATCGATATAGCGATAAGTCCGCCATTTGTGCATAAGTTGCTTCTTGTTAATAAAAAACCAGTGTATTTTTTATGTCACAAAAAGTTAATATAAATAACATCGACATCAATTAAATCAAAATAATAAACATTTAATAATCACGATAAAAATTATAAAAAAACGTAAAAAAATGTAATAATATATTATAATAGCAATTAACAAGTCATCATTCTAAAATAAAATCAATATCTTCGCTTCTAAATATCTTCCTTAAATAATATACTCGTATAGTGTTCCTAAAATACTCCATTTGATCTCGATCGTTATACCATTCCCAACCGATTCCATACAAGCACATAATAATAGAAGAAGCTGCTCTGGAAATTTCTGCTCTCGCTCGTCCCTGCCCACCTCACGATTGCCCTAAGTGGGGACCTTCGTTGGCACACTGTCTGGGGCCGGCTCCGGCCACAGACACTTTTGACACGGAAGCTACGTGGCTCGATGTTGCAATGCAAATGTCATTTCGTCTCGGCTGCCTTAGAGAGGGGTTTTTGGGGGAGAGAAGGTCGGAAGCGGGTGAGCGGGGTGAAGCGTGATTGCCTTGACCACTATACGTGTACACAGCTTTGCTCGGGCGGCGCGCGCGTGGCCCGCTATATGTTGATTTGTAAATCAGCTAGTATTGAACAAAGCTAAAGCCACGTGTGAAATGTAGCCGTGCTTACCAGTCTGCGGTGCGCACTTCTTGTGCTGCGTTTCGCCTATGTCAAACTGCCTCGTAAATAGGTTCTAGCATATCTGATAAATTTTTTTCTGGCTTACCTACTGATGCGACGAGGTTTATCTAAATTACATTGGCTTGGCGGTATATCAGCTTGAGGACTTCCAAAGCATGACAATCGAAAATGAATTCTCTCCAGCTGACTGCGGCTGCTAATTAGAGCGATGAATTTACCCGGAACTTTTATTTTTCCTGGTGGATTACATAAAAAAATCGCCCACAAATATTCTTCATTATGTCAATATGTTAATAAACTTCACATCGCGGTTGTATCGTACTTGAACGCGAGAATCTAACCTGGGACCTTACTCTTTAATCTCCTAGTGAATATTTTTTCGGAAGTCGTGAAATCATCTCAGTGTCTCATGTTTGCTGATGATCTAAAATTATATCGTACTAGCGATTTAGACGAATGTATTGATCACCGACAGGATATATACTTAGTTTTCGACTGCATGGTGTACCAAGCGAGAGCTTCAAATTAAACGTAGACAAATACATTGTAATGACGTATACTAGGTCATCCAAAGCACTTGCCTATAATTATACTCTCTCTAACACTGTTCTCCGAAGAGTCAATGATTTTGAGGATTTATGCGTGAAATTTGACTGGTGTGTAACTTTCCGGATTTATATATCTTATTTATTACCCAGAAAATTTAATAAATAAAATAAAATAAAAAATTTAATGAAGACCTCTCCTATAAATGCCCTTCAGGTCGAGGCTACAGACCCCCTTAGTAGATTTTCGTTACTTTTACCTTAAGCCATCCTTGCCGATAGCTTCTCAAGCGAAAACACGCATCGTCATTATGGAAAAATGGACCCACAATCAATATAAATTACTCAGATTAGTAAAATTAATTTGTAAAGTCAATTTTAAGTCTCTCTGACGTCACAGCGCGATTAGCGCGTATATTCGGCCGTTGTATAAAACGCATTTTAATGACGTTTTTAATATGCTTATAACTTTGCTAATACTTACCCAATTCGAAACAAACCTGCACGTGACGAAAACGTGACGCAAAATAGAAAGTATTATATTTTATTAATACTATAGTTTAAATTTTACTTTTCATGGGAAGAGTCCATTGAATGAAATCCGTAAAGGTCTCCGTATAATAAAAGCACAATGCAACACTGTCTCTCGAATCCATTCAATTTAATAAAATGTTACTCGCCCGAGTCTTTCGACGGCATTAAATAATATACGATAGATATCGACATCGTAATGCTGAAGTCATAACGTTTTAAGAGTTTCTCACGCAATAAAATGTGTATGATAATGTTTTAACCACTGACAGTGGCATACAAACAAATCTGATCGATTGCGAACTCGTGATCGTAATAAAAATGCACGACATAACAAAAATATAGTGTTTTAGGGATTTTAATCATCATTCAAAGTGTAATGGTAGATTTCTATAATATGTTGGGCCTGAAATATTATTTAAAATAAAATTCTATGAGAATTTCGATTTAAGGGGAGGTAAAGGGGTTTTTCATCATAGGAAACGCCATTGCAAATTACTCACGATTAAAAAATTGCAGTACTATGAAACATAGCATAAAGCCATCGTACAGGGTGCCGATTGAGTTGATTAAAAAAAATATTTGTGAAGTCGTAACAAAAGTTATTCTAATTTTAAGTTTCAAAGAAAATTCAGCTATTAAAATAAAACTCGGTACTTAAAAGATTATTCCAGAAGTTCTTATTTTTGATACATTTTACTGAAAAACATGTATTTTGACATATTTCCAAACCAGGGAGATTCGTCAACTTACCGACTTATGCTGAGTGACAACTGTAATATGTTATTTAAAAATCGGTAACTCAAAATCATTATACTCGTTTGGGTTCGTTTTTATCGAAATTTCTGTGCGTAATTAACATAAGATTTGGATAAGTGTTACAATAAACTGCCTGAGAATATCAAAAGTATATGTAGAAACGGAAATATCACCCAATTTAAATCGAAATTAAAAGGCTACCTTATTGCGAGAGAATTATATAATATTAACGAATTATAATTAGATTACTGACAATTTCCATCTCGATTTTTTTTTTTTATTTAACTTGACATTTGTACCATTTTATTGATTATTATATTATTACTATTATTTTTAATTGTCTCCCATAATCAATTATAATTCTTACTTACTGGACCATTTAATTTTATTAATTATAATTTCATGACTATCTGTAGTTATAAATATCTCATATAACTCAATTATGTGGTGAGTCTCTAATGAAATATTTAGTATACATTTTAAAGTTATTTTAACATTAAGCGGCTATATAAAATGTCTAAACAACTATGTAAAGTTTTTTGAAGACAATAAATGCGATTTGATTTGATTTGATTTGGATAGCTTATATCAAAATATTATGTGTACTTTAATTAATTGAAGCTATTTAAAATTGATTAACACGTCTTATTGTTGAAAACAAGTAAACGGCCTCACATTGATTGTTACGATCACATATGTAAAATAGTTTAGCAACGCTGGATGTTTTGTAAGTGAAAGTAAAATATACGTGTAATAGATACGAGTAAGTGCATTTATATACATATTATATTAGCATTAATTACGTATTTTTTTGTAAACATTATCAAGAGGGCAACTTTCTGTGCCGACTGCAGTTCATATATAATATTATGGTTAATATGGCCACACACGATGCAATACAATTTACTACAAGTCACTCTATTATAATTTCCTGCAGGTAAGCCTAGGGATTGACTGGATTTTATTCAAAAGTTATATTTTAGAAACGGTTTAGTAAAATAAAAAACCAAATTATTAAATAAAAATCAAATGAAACTTTAGAGACTATGAAACTATTCATATTTCATTTGTACTTAAAACATATGTAATTTATTGTTTATTTTGATAATACGAAGTGAAATCCTTAGAGTAGGTTTGCCACACGTCCCGGTACACCGGGACATGTCATCGGTTTAGAAACTCTGTCCCGGTCGTCCCGATTGGCTCATCAAATGTCCCAGTCGAAATAAATGAGCCGCGTTATTTTTCGAAAATCGCGGGCAGCGGGCGTGTCAGCGGACAATGGCCAATTCAATTTCTTGGATGAATTTCACAACCTCTCCGCAATGGCAGGATGTAGAAAAGACGATAATTTATCTACAAGCTAAAGGCATAGCTATTACAGATGGTTGCTTAAGAAATATCGTTCCTCAAGGATTTCAAACGAAATGATAACGAAGTGTGGACCAAAAAGACATGCATGAATAATGGTTAAATATATTTCATTAAATCGAAGTATCGAAGAGGAAGAACAAATTAATTGTGATGAGTTGATATTCATACGCCATTCCTGGTCATAATGCGAATGTGTTGAGAGAATCGTTTTCCCAGTGGACCAAAGAACGCAACCACATCGAAACGATGGAAATCATCATTCAATGCAAGTTTAATTTCAACATAATTTGTTCTGAATTTCACTAATATGTTATGGGGAAAACGAAGCTCCTGAAGCTGGTAAAGAAGACAGAAAAATATATGTAAAGTTAAATCTTTTTGAATCTTTTGAATGCAAAATATAATGAAAATAATATTGTTTCTGTTGAATTGAATTCTGTGTCATGTCAGTCTATGATTAGCTAAACAAACAGGCAAGAAAAATGTTCTTTCATTATATAGATCTGTTTTTCTTATTATGTAGATACCTACCAACTACTACGGACAGCATTCTCACCCAGCGTGAAGCACTCCGTGCATTACTTTTCTCGAGTTTTGATTTGGGTCCCGGTCAGTACCTAACCTATTATGGCAATGCTACCTTAGAAGGATTGGGTTTGGCACGAAGATATGAGTAAAATTAAGGTCTCACCTGATTGTACGGCTTTGGAATTGTCCCAGCATTTGTCAGAATTCCATGAGTTGTTGCAGTGCAGCCAGGGCAGTTCTGTCGTCGCCGACGACACCAAAAAGTATAAAGACCAACCTACAAAAAGTAAATGGTAAGAATGATACTATTTTTTCAAAAAAGAAATATTAAAAAAAAACTACTGTTTACCTATTATTACGTTGTAGTAGAAGGACACGAAGAAAGCGACCATTACAGCACAGAAGCCAACACCTGAAAATAAACAAATCGAGGTAAACCCCTTCAGTAATCATTAAAAAAGACCAAAATGAAAAAAAATACATTTTTTTTAAAGAATGAATTTTATTTACTGAACATATATATCTTTTATAAAAGCCATCTCAGGCCCAAAATGAGATTAAAAGTTGATATTATGAAATTCATTAAAAAGATATTCATTTTTATTCATCATAATTAATAATTATGTCTTATTAATGTAAACAAATAATAAAAAAATAAAAATTAAAAAAAAACATCATCAAAATTGCTTTTTGGTGTGGTAAATTCTAAAACGAGCGTTCAAAACAAACAACCTCACTGCTCAAAACACTGGGCAGTACTAACATCGCGTGATGTCACCCGATTTGCAGAGATTGGGAGATAGTGGGGATCGGTACCTAGTTTGAATGTCTTTTTGTCTTGCTTCCACATACCACGAATCTTATTTATTTTCGCCCGAAACATTCGGGAGTGATATTTTCTGCAGTTAAAGCTTGCCCGAGTTATCTCAGTGTGGGAATTTTCGCACATAATAGCCGCCCGAGTATACTCGGGCGTAGTCCTTAAGTGGTTAACAGTTTATATTTACTTCCCAATAAGAGCACAGCAATTTGATCGTACCACTATATCAAAGGCAATCTTGATCTTCTATAACACTATGTTACAGTGTCGGATCCAGAAATCTTGTGGGTCACATATAAATAAATCGGTTGGTCACCCCAAGACTTTCCTGGTAAGACTTCCCAAAATCACAGTAACTGTCATAGGAATATTGGAAGATGCGTTATCTTAGTGAACAACATTTACATTTATAACCATAAATAATATTTCATTTTATTCCGAGCAAAATTGCGTATATGAGTAGTAGCGTAGCGCCACCTAGCGGAAATCCAGAAAAAAAGCTTCGAAAGCGTACGTCGGAGTCTAAGCAAAGACATGAACCGCAGCCGCGGTTCATAGGTAGTAGTGCGCAGTGACATAGGTTATAACTTACCTACTAGTCATAACTTTCCTTTCTATGCAAATTAACACCATTATCCTCTAAAATACGCAAAGTCTTAAATAAAAACCCTGCAAATTGTTTCCTTTTTAAAATATCGCAAATGTAGGATGACATTCCAGCACCGCAGTCATATTTTATAAGAATACATAATTATTTAGTTTTATATTAAATTAAATTTATATAAATAGGTACTTAATCGAGTCAAAATAAAAATTGGAAACTAGTAAGTATAATGAGTTTTTTTTCTGGACCTCGATAAAAAAAATACCTAGCAGTATCTGGACCCCACTTGAAATTACTTGCCGACCCCTGACCTAGATAAATGGTGGATTGTCTTAGTCCATTTGTCTAAATTTTACCCGAGGTTGAAAGAAAGATCAATACCCTTATACCTTCCTGGGGTGGCGGGCTGGGAGCTAATGGGCCCTTGCTGAGTTGGCCACGAAGGCCCATTCTGTTCAGGGTTGGTCACTCTAACGGGTCAACACCCATCCGGTGGCCTCCACGCATGAAGTGCGAGCCTGAGCAGGACTCTGATCTTAAGGGCTAGTTTCCCCTAGGAGTCAACCTTCTGGCGCTCCTAGCTGGTCTGCGCACCGTGCGTCGTAAGACAATCGATTGTGCACTCTGACTAACAGTCGTGGGAGTCTGGAAGCAATACTGTTTCCTATAGAGCGGGGGTGGTTTCGGACCTTACGGCGACTGCTCTCGAAACGACCATCGGCTACCCTATCCTGGACGGCTGCTCCGCGATAGATTCGGTTTACACCGTTTTACCGCTTAGTAAGGGAGAGGACCGCGCAAGCGACCTCGAACTCGTAACCAATCGTGAGACAGGAGTAATATGGTCGCATTTGGAAGTAAGGGCGTAGGTGTGAGTCCGCTGGGTAACATACCTGGTTATCTCGCAGTTAAGGCGTTGGCCTTTTACGGGCATGTGGCTTGACGGTGGACAGTTTTGTCCAAGTCTTCTGCGCTCACTTCACGGGAGATAGAACGACTAATCGTTAAAACTTCCTGAGGTGACGGGTTCGCCCGTTGTAGTTGACAACTCTATTTGGGGTGGCGGGCTCGTTTGTTGCAGTCCCTTAATTTCTTACCGGCGTATTTGGAGAACATTGGACATGATGGTGAATCCGCATCACACTCTCCTTCTCGTCTAGGGGCAGTCTTATGCCGTATGATGCACTGCTATAGTACAGATTACGTACCTTTAAAGATTGGGCAGATCCTCCAGATACTGATAGGCCCCTGCCTGTTGTACTGACCGAGTATTAACTCCATATAGAACAGTGGCAAAGCTCCAAACACCAACATTAACGTATAAGGGATGAGAAACGCCCCTGTAATAAAAGACATTGAGAAATAGTTAATTTCACCTAGTAAAATAGTGTAAAGAAAGCATTTTGTTTCCTTTATGAAAAATGTTACATTTTGTTTCCTTTGTATCATTTAATTTCTTAAAATTGCACAAAAATATGCACATCTAGAGACGGGCCTAATTATCGCTTAGTTAGACGTGCTATTGGCAGGAAAGGTCATGTAAGATGTGTTAAACTTCCCTATATTAATTATTATAAGAAGCAAACTGATCAATGATCAATGAACATGATCAATGAACATGATCAATGATCATGACAAACATAATCAATGAACTGTATACCTAATTATAAGTATCACAATAAATAAATAAATAAATTTATAGCGATAGGAAAATAGCTTCTTGAGCAATGTATTTATTGATTGTAATCTATTGTGGGATTGGAAAGATAGTATCTTGGCGTAGCTAGATGGTGGTCTGTATTGTCTCTAAGTCTCTGTGTAAACCCCACGGTTGAAAGAATGATTATATATCGTTATACCTCCTTGGGCTGGCGGGTTCGCCCGTTGTAGATGACAACTCTATATAGCCCCATGTCAGCTGTTTCGCACATTCTATATAAAGTGAAAGAGGACTGGGTATTTCAAAATAGGAAGGTATATATGTACTTACCACCGCCGTTTCTGTAGCAGAGGTAGGGAAACCTCCAAACGTTGGCCAAGTCCACAGCGAATCCAATTATAGAAAGAAGAAAGTCTGCACCGGTACCCCAAGTCTCTCTCCCGTCATCGGCTAAACATGAAATAAGCTTTTTTGTAATTATTTTATTAATATTATGGTTATTAGTACGTACCCAGCTTATAAAGCCAGTAATATAATCAACTTGTATTTCTCAACTATTTGTCGATCTTTTTAATGAATCCAAAGTTACGTACGAATATTCGCAGACTGAATGTTTATTTTTTTATTTTATTTTATTTATTTTGGTAAGTAACAGCATGAACTTATAATTAGATACATATTTCTTTAAAAAACATGTTCTTATGCCGATTATAACTTACGCCGTTTGAAATTATTTGAAAAATATTTTACAAACTAAATTATGAAACAAAAATTACAATACATCCGTAAATATTTATTAATCAAATGACCGCAAAAGTTGTAGAGTTAATCGCAAACATATAAACTTATACAACATAAAGTCAAGTTTAATGATTAAAGGAGTCTTTGGGCCCACCTTCCAATAACAATATACCATAATATGTCATATAAAATATCTTGTTATGTCATATAAAATATCATATTTACTTATATGACAGCTCTTCTTAATTCGTTGTAGGTAAAAAGTTATAAATGGCAATAGATGACGATAGTGGTTTGTTGTAATTAGTGACTCGCGTCAGAGATGCGAGACGAAGCGGGTGGAAGGGCTGGAATCATCGATAAATGATCCCCTAGATGGGCCTTTCGCATTTGAAAATGACCACTTCAAAACCATTACTGAAAGCCGGCCAGTAGTAGTTTACAATATAATACAATACAATCAACTACTCCAGTAGATAGGCATTCCTACACTTGGATGCGTCACAAAATTAAATGCTAAAAATTTCATTATTATAAACATAACTATCGTGATAGTTGTCATGGCTGTAATATTATATTTAATATTACCTACATACAAATAATCAAAATATGCTAATGTGATGAGTCAGGGAGAATAATATATTAAAATAGAAATGCAAATTCTATGTAGAATAATCAAAAAATATATATTTTTTGCCAATCCAGCAATATGCCTTCGTATTTTTTTTTTAAAATGAATTTAATTATATGAAAATTAGAATGTCAGCTATCATAATACCATTATGTTTAAAACTTTACGCATTTCATTAATCATCAACATGGAAAATAAACTCAGAATTTTCAAACTCCCTTATACCATAAATTGGGTTTCTTACCAAATTATGTATAATTATCTTTTTAAATTGGTCCTCTCCAAGGCTTTTCATTTGCTCTGGAATCTTATTATAGAAGGACAAATTTGGTGAATAAAACTGTTTCGCACTTTGCTAAGTCGCTGTCGGTTTATGTGGAGATTGGATTTATTCCTCGTATCGTGATGATGAAAATCACTATTCACCGGAGCTTCTGTTAGGTGTCTACGAGCGTACATAATATTTTGGTAGATGTAAGAAGAAAATAGAGTCATTATTCCTGATTTTACAAATAGCGGCTTACAAGAACTTCTTGGTGAGACTCTATATAAACTGCGTACCGCTCTTTTCTGGAGGAGAAAAATTCTTTTTGAGTTTGGTGCCATTCCCCAAAACAGTAGGCCATACGTTATTAGGGAGTGGAAATATGCAAAATAAACGGATTTAGCTGCTTCAAAACCGCATAAACTTCTTATCTTTCTAATGGCGAATATGGGGAATATGTTTATATGTTTGGTCGCAGTCCGCTGGCAGACAGTCGACCGTTTCCGGTAAGAGAGCTGCTACGAAGAATATTGGCGTGCTTTTCTCTGGCATACTGATCAATTTATTGCTTTCTCTGTTACTTGGTTTAAAAGCAAAAGGTATTTGGAGCTAATTTATTTGTATCTGAGGGCAAATCTAGATAATATATCGATGGCTACAATCGACTGACGCAGCGGGCGTCAGGTAAGCCATCAGTTTATGTTTGGCTCTCGTTTCGTACTGTATTCCTTTTTGTTGCTGTATTATTATTTGTATTTTTACAGTAAAGAACAAGTAGTTATAATAATAATAAAAAGATGATACTATTCATTTCTGTCAGGACATTTCTCGTCAGAGATCTAATAATTGAAATATATAAAACTCAATATATAAAGCAGTAGATCTGAATATTTTCGTATGTAAATAAACAAAACGAAATATTACCTTTGATAGATAATCTAATAAAAATCACGATAGCATTTACAATTTCTTAATAGGGTTCCGTATTTTTCCGTATGACAAGTACAAGTTAGGAATGCCGAGTTTTATTCACTTTTTCGACTTTCTCATAATTATCTAATTGTTTTACAAAATGAGATTTCAATATTCTATATATACGAAATTTCAATGCAATCATTTCACAGTTATTATTTTTATGATTCCTATAGTAGTTCCATAGTTATAGTACTTTTTGTCCAGCGCTGCGATATTGCAAGAAATTACAATAAATTGCCGCGGTCTGCCATGAAATTATGCCGCTACTCGAAGGGTAAATGTTTTTTTCAAGTTTTAACTCGTCCACCATTTCAGATGTGTGGAAACTAATAAGTAGACCTAATAATACTAACCTAAAGCCATATAAGTGGAGATATCGAGTTTTTACGCTCCGATAGCAGACAGTGCTGCGAATTTTCAGCTAGATAAGTCTTAATATCGATTTTTAGTATTATAGATGGAGCTGATTTTCAACTTACAACCACCGTTAACTCCTAAGGGCGGGGGAATTTCAGTTATCTGATTTTAAGGGAATATAGAGTTGATATTTTTACATCTTCTGGCATACTTATCTCAAATATGCCTGTTTTCGAGTTATCAAGTTATAATTGTAAGGGGACGATATAAACAAACATTTATACTGTAATAAGTTCTAGTCCGTTAGAATAATAAGTACCTATATAGTTTGAAATCCATTAATTTATATACTCGTAACTGTACGTAGATCGTCAGCAATTTTAATATCAAATTTACATGAGATTAATTTCATATGGGATCTCTCCACAGGAATTTGCAAACGATATTAGTACCTACTACCACAACACAGGTTAATTTCTTATGAGTGGTAAACCAATATTATATCAAGAGATGAATCCCGCTTCTGAGCTAGGTTAATATGTATAATAATTTAAAAATATTTTGTATTAGGATAAGGTTCTTTTGTATCTTGTATATTGAATTTATTGACAAATAAATATAAATGAAAAAATATATAAAATGATAAAACTTATCTCAGAGTTAAAGAATCGACAAACACTAAATCAATTAGAAATATTTTGGCATTTACATACGACATTCGGTAGTTGCTAAAATACGTTGTTGATAATTTTTTTTGAAAACCAATGCTATTTGAGATGTTTTTTTTTAAACCAATGCCCTTTAGATGGTTTTTTAACTTATTGACTCATAAATTCACGCTGGGATGTCATCTGAAAAATCGGAATCCTAAAATCATTTTAGTTATCTTGATATATAAATATTTAATTTTCTTTGCGTATTTCTCACAAGATTTAAAAGGATATTAACTTAACTTTAGTCAAATGAAAAACTACACCTTTATCTAACTGTTCCTATAAAATTTACAGTTGAAGCATTTGTAATAATATCTTTGTGTTGATTATGCGATGTGGCATTAAAGGGTTGTAACCTCATTCTGGTTGTCTTGACTTGATATTATTTAATTTTCTCTGCGTATTTCTCACAAGATATAAAAGCATACTAAATTAACTTTAGTCGAATTAAAAAATACACCTTTTATCTAACTGTTCGTATGACATTTACAGTTAAAACATTTGTAATTATGCCTTTGTTTTGATTATACGATGTGACGATTTTATACGATGTAGTCTATCATCTGACCGAATTCGAGGGCCATGACTTTGCAAATATTGTACCAATTTGAATGATAATTATATATGTACTTTCAGTATAAATGTAAGTTTTAGCTTAAGTTTGATACTTAACAATTTACTTACTACTTTGAATGTTACTATGTACAGTTTTTAGTACGTATATATTTGATATATTGCGTATTTCAATTGTTCGGCTTCTGCTTTGATTATTCAACTTTTTAACTGACTATTTTAATTATTGTGTGTTTAGCAGGTAGCCATTAGAATTATTGACTATTTTTTTAATTTGTTTTGTAATACGATTCTACGACGAATAACTTTTAGTAGGTTCCAAAGTTTCTTAGATACTATATATTTTTTTAAATTTATATATGTGTGTAACGTAAAGATTAAAGTAGTAATGACACTTACTACTTAAAACACAAATATTTTGACACGTCCAAGAGCGGTTTTTAGCCGCCAATAGGACACGACGTAAATGTAAATGTAAATGACGTTATTGGATGGTACCCTGTGTATCAAATTGAAAACTAAAAACCTATTTTTTTTTAAGAGTGAAGGGATGAGAGGATTTTAGGGAATTATTCTACATTCTAGGGGATGAGAGGATTTTAGGGAATTATTCTACATTCTAGGGGATGAGAGGATTTTAGGGAATTATTCTACATTCTAGGGGATGAGAGGATTTTAGGGAATTATTCTACATTCTAGGGGATGAGAGGATTTTAGGGAATTATTCTACAAACTGAGTGAAAAAGTATAAGCAGCTTTTTTGATAAAGTCTTCGCTATTAAGAAAGATATATTTAATATCCTTTTCTTCGCTAACTAAAGCCTAACTAAAAATAAATATAAATTTATCTCCTATCAGTGTTTAAGTAAAATATTCCCCCCTTAAAAAAAATATCGTAACTGTTTAAAAAAACAAAATATTTTTTTACAAAAAAAGACCAAGTTTTTAGATATGCCTGTTCAGACTGATGCGCAGAATCAGACACAGAAGAAAAGGATTTTAATACCCGAACATCCTGGATATGTGTGCGGAATTGTGGCTTTGATAATAATAAATAAAAACTAACAAAATAAATAAATAAATAAAACCGTTTGGATATCTTTGCATATCACGAAAGCGATATTTTGTAAGTCAGATGGTTTGTGTATCACTATTTATATTTCAATTGATTACTAGCTACAATGTATACCACTCACGTTTTCCAGTATCTTCACCAGCGCTAAGCGATCCTATCGTGAGGCTATCGCTGGCTCCTCGATCTTCTTCATCAATCCGAATTTGGGGCTCCTCTGTAATACAAAAGCTTAATGAAATACTGAAATTACTTGAAGAATTTCCGAAACCGAATCAAAAGTTGGAACTAAATAACAGTTTAAGCGAAACAAGCAATCTTTCCTCAGTATGCTAGAAATTTCCTTATGGCACAGAAGTGTTTTTATTGGTATGTTTTTATGCTAGAAATTTCCTTGTGGCACAAGAAATTTCCTTATATATAAAATTTCCTTATATATAAAATTATATAAAATTCCCTTATCCAAGCTTCGGAAACACGACACCTCCAACACGCTATATTAACTACAAACGGAGTTGCCATGGAATTCACCGGCTGCATATGACGTAACGCTCATCATAACATTATTATTACACTTCTGGGGATGTAAGCGATGCACTCCTGAATAACGTCCGGCTGCGGTGGGTTTAGGACAGCTATTTTACCACATACGAGCGTCTGTCTACCTTACCACATATTCTCTCCCCCTTCAAAGCCATAGAATTTGAGACGCGGAAATTGCGGTTTTAGATATTTGTTCTAATAACGAGTTGGCTATTTCCCTGGAGAGACCAAGGTCTTTAAAGAGGCGAAACAGAGACTTAGCTGGCAGGTCACGAGCGCCAACTTCCACCACGTGAAGGTGAACAGTAAATAAGTTCCGGTGAAGGCATTTGCGAGATCATGGTATTTATTTAATTTGTACTCGTGGTCTTTTGGGATATTTGTTTCCCATGCAACAGTTAATTCTACAATAAGGACTATCTTCCGAGATAGGGAGTAATAAGTTATATCTAGACGGAGGGCTGTGCATCTGGGACTTTCGGGGAATGTATACTGTTTAGAGACTGAATCGACCTCGACAATCCGATCTAAAGCTTTCTCAGTTATTGAGAAAGGTTTTTGAGTGGATTGCTTTTTGTCTTTAGAGCCATCCAGCACAAACTGTAATTTGAGTGTTTGGAGGGTACTGCAAAACCCTTGTTAGAACTAGCTTTTGATAGGCTAGTTACCTTGAGAATAACATCAATGACTTTATCATAGCGTTAAGTGTACCGCCCTTGATCTAAACCCACCATGCAGCAGGGTAGAATATATTACTTTCTAGAAAACAAACTTCTTTTTCTGAATGTATCCGGATGTTTATCACTTTTCACTATTGACTTTTTCACTTTTCACTTTTGACTCTGCGGCAAGCAAGCTCTAAGACTAAACAAAACTTCATGCGATAACTTTAAAATTGGTGGAGATAATCGACGGTGACATACAGACAGACAGCGAAGTCTCACCAGTAGGGATCTGTTTGTATATGGTAACTTCATCTTATTAAATTAAATTTTTGGTATTAAAATTTGTTTTACAATTTTATGAGGTTACATAAGGAGATTTGATATAAGTATCAGTAATATTTTGACTTACAGATGTATTTCAAAGGTTTTTATTTTTTGAAAGTTTTATTCAGATTTTAATTTATTGATGTAATTTAATAACTTTTTAAATCACAATTTTATTCTGATGATATTTTATCATGATTTGAGTACTCATGATTGAAGTACTCATGATTTGAGTACTGATGATTTGAGTACTCATGATTTGAGTACTCACGATGTGAGTAGGCATGATTTGAGTACTCACGATTTGAGTACTCATGATTTGAGTACTCATGATGTGAGTACTCATGATTTGAGTAGTCATGATGTGAGTACTCATGATTTGAGTACTCATGATTTGAGTACTCATGATTTAATTCATATTTTATCATGAAAATGTGTATTTTTATTTGAATTAAAACAATAATTTGTATATATCTTATTTAAATTTAATGGTTTATTTAAATTCTTATATTGCTAGTTATTGATAACATTGCCATTATTTATTGCAATTTAATATTTAGAATTTATTACTAATTTGGTACATAACTACTGTAAACAAACGAAATATCGAATAGTCGATTCTGTTTTATAAGGGAAGTTTTTGTAATTTCTGTATTTTATTAATGCCTAGTAATATATTTTGTACAACCTGTAAAGATTTTTGAAATAAAGTGAACTGAACTGAACTTGCTCTACTAGTTTCCGCTCGACTGCTGTCGCTTATTATTTTTGTTTTTGTGTGACTGCGAATGCGGAACAAACAGTGCTAAGCCAATTAAAAGTTGCCCCGGATGCAAACATGAAAACATTCATCGTCCTAGGGAAAAACTTTTAATCCGTTTCGGACATACGCTGATGTTTGCAGGCAGATGTTGTGGACAGTATGATAAAGAGAAGGAGGTGGCAAAAATATGACAAAAAAAACTACAAAAACGTTTTTATTTGTTTGTCTATGTTGACATTCATTTCATACACTGAGCTCGATTGCGTTTCTCTTGAACTAAAATCGGAAAATTGTTTATATGAACGAAACAGAGCAGTACGTCGGAGTGGAATGTGAAATGAACGGTTGTTAATTTTTCCTATTAAAACTACCCACCGAATATAAATCAGCTAAATCTTACACCGCACGAAATGTGTTCAAACTTATTCAGGCGTCTATAAGTTGGACAGGTAGTTTTGGTACGGGAAAATCGACGATAGGTTATTCCATATTCCGTTCTAGTTGAACTAAATTCCTATTTTAGTTCACGAAGAAACGCAATCAGGCCCCACATCGATATTATACGATATTATGGTATAAACCTGCGTTATTTGCAAGCCGTGTCGTGTCTAATATAATTTGTTAGATGTTTTGTCAAAAATATATTTTTTTCCAAGTTAACCCTTTAACTTAGAACGGGCTAGTCCCAGTTGCGTGACAGAATCAAATAAGAAAAAGGTTAAGGTTTTGCCAATCGGTTCCTGTTATTTTTATAAGCAAAAACAATGTTTTTTAGTAATTAATTCTTAAATAAATAAATAAAAAACTGCCAACCCCGAGTTATCTCGGGCATGACGTTGTGCCACTATTGCAAACCACGAGTATTCGTATGTGTATACACAACGTACACATTGTGTATTAATATGTGTACAATTAATCAGTCTCGAAATATTGAACAATCATTCTATTAATAAATATTACGCTAGCTGGTAATAAATACATCACAACGACTGAAAATTCCTTTTTCGTCGTGTTTGAGTTTAAGTCTAATATTATTTAGAACTATCATGTTTAATATACGGTTTTGTAGAGATTTGAGACCAGATATTTAAGATTAAAAATTGTTTCCGTGTTTTTAGTAACACGCCAAATGTTGTTCGCTTTAATCTCTTATTCGAGGAGATATTTAATTCAGACTTATACTTTAGGATCCTTTTAATTATTGTTGTTTGCTTTCTGCGAGGTATTTCCGTGAAATTAAATCATCCTAAGAAGTCTGCTTTCATTTCCAATGTCAACAGTTTATTTTTTCATTTAGCTAATGTTTATGCCCGCCCGGTCTTGCGTGGCATTTCAATCTAGCTTGTTTATCGCTTAAGGCGATGCCCGAGGTTAAGTATATGTGTGGGTGTATGCGTTGAGAAAGGTATGGACTACTTGGGAAAAGAATAAGGTTTTTGCACAAAAATTGGACTAAAAATGGTTTTTCTTGAATGTATGTAATGTTATTTGTTAAAAATAAGTCTATTATTGTATGTTCGATGATACAGTTTATGTTTATATTTTTAAAAAACGGTTCTAAAATTATTTGCGAAAATTGCGTTAAATGTTTGTTTTTTCTTACAGAAAAAAATACTACACAGCTGTAGTTAGAATTTTTCGTATTTTTAAACCCTTGCATAATAAACCTATTGGCGGGTTTCTCCTGGAAAAAAATACCTAGCCGAAGGGAACCCTTCGGCTACGTAACGACCAAATTTGGTTGCACATCAGAACACCGTTGGCTACGCTTGCTCCCGGAGCGTACAGTAATATTATTTTCTTATTCGAACGCCTCCTTAAATCCATACGAAATATCTTATTATTACCATAGATACATAGACGGCCGCTAGAATAACGTCGCGCGTGATTTTAACAGATATTTATGGTAAAATTCCATTGTCAAATATCGCTGGTTGGTCGCCGTTGGCCGACATCGGGTTGCGAAGTTTTTTTAGTGTTTTCAGTTGGAATATGAATAGATATACAAGTAAATTTGATTCTAAAACACGTTATCAACCGAATTCAGTGATGTTATGTACATTTTATTCCAATTTTACCTGTTTTTTGGGTTGAAAATTGAGTACTGCGTTATGGCGTCATTACTAACTACTGACTTTTTTGCGATTAATAACTCTAAAAATGCAAAATGTCTGCCTAATTCGTTGACAAAATTCATATTATTTTGTTTTTCGCTGAAATATATGAAGTTTTCGGCGTATTTCTTAATACAGGATGTTATTTTTTTCGAGTAATCATCAAAAATTTTATTGGTTTTTATGAGCTAATATTTAAATATTTTTGTATGTTAATAAGCAAAACGAAATAGATAGATAATCTAATAAAGATCAAGATAGCATTTACAATTTCTAAATAGCGTACCGTCTTTTTCCGTTAGACAAGTAATAGTTAAAAAAGCCGAGTTTTTTTCACTTTTTCGACTTTCTCATATTTACTCATAATTATATAATTGTTTTACAACATGAGATTTTAATATTCTATATACGAAATGCGATCATTGCACAGTTATTCTTTTTATGATTGCTATAGTAGTTCCATAGTTATAGTACTTTTTGTCGAGCGCGGCGATATTACAAGAAAGACTAATAAATTGCCGCGGTCTGCCATGAAATTATGCCGCTACTCGAAGGGTTAAAACACACTGTAGAGGTATTTTTTTACTTTGAGTTTCCCAAATAGTAATATGTGTTTGCGACCGTTTCTAAGTGAAGCGTTAGATTCCATTGCCGCAAAAAAAACGCGAAATTTCGGCACGTTGATAATAGGATGTGGATAACCCACTTGGGTGGTCATTACCTCCAACCTGAGGAGGTAAAACAATCTGGCGCCAAAAGCCTGTTGCGGTTGTTAAATGACACTAGGCTTAGCGCAGAACTATAGTAGATGGCGAACACAATGGATCAGCAATGGTCGTAAGCAACGGCCGTAAGCGTTACAAGGCTCATCTCGACCTCGACCTTAGAAAAACCCCACACAAGAAATAAAAAAAAATAAAAAAAATCTTGGTTCAGAGTTTTCTGCCGACCCTTCGCCTTATTTGACTGACCGTTTTTCTTTGAATAAAAAATAACATTTTATAATCAGAATTATATAACATAATACTCACTTTTTTGGCACGATAGTGTTACTATGGAACCTAGTTTTGCAGATTTATTGCGTCCTGAAACAAGATAAAATATTACATATTAAATTTTTAATTAATTCCATAATAATTGATATGGTCAATGGTCAATGGTCAATGGTCATATGGTCAATGCAAGAATATTTTTTGTTCAATCTAGACTTTTCTAGATGGTCAACATAGGGATTCCATAGTTTATAGTTTATTATTAAACATAAGGAATAATGTAAAAAAAAAAAAAGTAGGTTAGTATATGAATTAGAACATTTATCAGATATTGATTTATTTATTATTACAAGTTTTACAACGTAAGAGAATCACCATTCAAATTGCAGCAAAGCACCTGAATATATACTTAATGAAATGAATGAATGAAAGCAATGAATCCGGGTCGCGTATTTCCGTTTGTGTGTTCACGAAGTCGTGCTCAAATGAAGGCACGAATCTTTCAATTGCGCACGGTTTTCATGTTTGTTTGAGGGCATTTTAATAGAGGTTTTAGATGAATAGGCAAGAAAACTAAAATAATTATAATTTTTATTAGAACAACAAAATCTACAGTTAAAGATGTAAGAGTATGGTAATGTAAGACAATTAACGTTCCTATGTTAATAATAACGTAGTTTTATAAAATCAATGTTTTTTAGCAGGAGGATCATTATAAATGAAAGTATGCCTTCACAAGATAAACAGCATCACATTTTACATTGGTAATTATCATCGTCTCCATAATATTTTACGACTTCAAAATTGGCCGCAATACCAATAAGTATGTTTTTTAATCGTTCCATATTAATCGAAAAAACAGTCTATAAATATAACCTCAAAATGTTACACTTATCTTAAACACGAGACACGACTCGTGAAGTTTGCGCGCGAACTTCATGCGTCATTCGCGATTGGAGAACAAATGCATTATCGTCTTAAATTCAACACGTGTTTGGAAGAAAATTTCGGTCGCAAACCCGTGCGCGATTCGAGGACTAGTGCCTTCATTTCAGCACTACTTTGGAAAGGGAGTTAACATATCAAACCCTTGCGCGTTTCGAGGCAGTATTGCCTTCTATTGAACACGCAAACGGAAATACGCATCCGGGTCACCAACATAACTTAATATCTTGGAAACTATGAATGCTGGCTTATTCAATAATTACCAAAATAATAATGAATACCAGGAACGCTTCTTATTACATCCCGACAGAGGAAAAGTATTGCAAACGCGCTAAAAAGACGGATATATACATCTTGACCACCCTCCCCCCATCCCCCCGAGACCATTTCCAGAATGTTGTCTGTCTGTGATTCTGTGTGTGTGTGTATGTGTGTGTGTTCCTCCAAGATATCGCCCAAACACTTCATCCGATTTAGCTGAAATTCGGCATACAGTCATCATTTGGTCATGGCAAGAGTTGAAAAGTAAATATATTAAAAGCAACAAAAAACACGTATCCATATAGATACATACTATACTGTTAGAAAAGTCTTCGGAAATTTTATTCTTCTTTGAATAAATGTTGATAACTAATCAATAAATAATTATATTTAAAAATATTAATAGGCATTATCTGGCCACATTTACGGTTAATTAAAATCCATTTACTTATAAGCAATTACATGAAAAATTGAGGGTGGTTGAAATCGGTCCACCAGAGGGCGCTCTAATCATACTTCAATCTCGAAATATTACAGTTAGAGACTTAAAATTCGGCACACAGATGCCTTGTTGAACCAAAATCACGTTGTGATCAATATTAGTTGGAATATCTCATATACAAGCGACGCATTTAAAGTCGGCCAAAGGAAATGTTACATATGTAATTGATGGAAAAATACCATTTTAATGCCACGTTAATACATCTCGTTTAAACAATAAGCATTTCCCAGTCCAGTCCGGGAAAACCTTCCAGCTATGTAAGTGGCTTTTATTATTTTTATTTTTTCATCAAAGTGTCATCCTTTAAACGAATTCTTTAAAAAAAGATTTTACAAAAAACCAATCAAATATTAACAATATTATACAATTTTATCTTATGTTTTGAACTCTTGTAAATATCATATAGCCTTAAGTATAAACTTCTCGACCAGAAATTACGATTTATATCTTATTTCATGGGAACGAGCAAATGAAGTATTTTATTTTTATTTTCATTTAATAGCTGGCTGATAGCGAGCCCAGCAATCGTATATCGTCCCTTTAAAGAGTGGATATATTCGAATTTCAAATCGAATTTTCGAAATGTCATTCCGCATTTAAGAGACGATTGATTGTGATTTTTTTCATTGTTTTTGCTTAAATTTGTCTTTAATAAAGACATTTTATTTTGGTTTGCAAAAGGATACGCTTTGTTTTTGAGATGTGGATGAAGGGTGATCGTTCGCTAGCGATAAAGGGATCCCATTAAACCTACAGTGTACCGTCGAAAGTGGTACTCATCCAAGAATACATCTCGTTTAAACAATAAGCATTTCCCAGTCCAGTCCGGGAAAACCTTCCAGCTATGTAAGTGGCTTTTATTATTTTTATTTTTTCATCAAAGTGTCATCCTTTAAACGAATTATATATATATATATATATATATATATATATATATATATATATATATATATATATATATATATATATATATATATATATATATATATATATATATATATATATATATATATATATATATATATATATATATATATATATATATATATATATATATAATATTTGATTGGTTTTTTGTAAAATTTATTTTTTTAAGAATTCGTTTTAAGGATGACACTTTGATGAAAAAATAAAAATAATAAAAGCCACTTACAAAGCTGGAAGGTTTTCCCGGACTGGATTGGGAAATGCTTATTTTAAATGAGATGTATGCCTGGATGAGCACCACTTTCGACAGTGCAATGTAGGTTTAATGGGATCCCTTTATCGCTAGCGAACGATCGGACGAAAGGACGATATAACATTGCTGGGCTCGCTTTAAAAGAGTGGATATATTCGAATTTCAAATCGAATATATCGATATATAGGCTCCTTTTAAAGAGTGGATATATTCGAATTTCAAATCGAATTTTCGGTATGTCATTCCGCATTTAAGAGACGATTTATTGTGTTTTTTTCATTGTTTTTGCTTTAATTTGTCTTTAATAAAGACATTTTATTTTGGTTTGCAAAAGGATACGCTTTGTTTTTGAGATGTGGATGAAGGGCGATCGTTCGCTAGCGATAAAGGGATCCCATTAAACCTACATTGCACTGTCGAAAGTGGTGCTCATCAGGCATACATCTCATTTAAAATAAGCATTTCCCAATCCAGTCCGGGAAAACCTTCCAGCTATGTAAGTGGCTTTTATTATTTTTATTTTTTCATCAAAGTGTCATCCTTAAAACGAATTCTTAAAAAAATAAATTTTACAAAAAACCAATCAAATATTATATATATATATATATATATATATATATATATATATATATATATATATATATATATATATATATATATATATATATATATATATATATATATATATATATATATATATATATTGTTATCACTAGCTTAAAATCCGTACGAAATCTAAATTAAATACTATTTGGCCCAAATAATTGAATGAACATACCCAGACCATTTCTTGTCTCTCTTGGAAAGACGGTCTTTTAAATTAATAGATAAGGAATGGAAGGAATGCTTTGTCTCGATGTCTGCTATTTTATCTGAGGTTTCTTGTGATTTACTTTCTTAACTCGCTGCGATTTCGCTTTCTTAACTCGCTTAAGAGGATTCGAAGAATTCGAAACAAGCAGGCTTGAAAAAAAACATAAACAAGAAAAGAGGTATGTCGAAGTATACCTAATGTATTGATAATTTGTAGTTATCACTTAGAAATACCATTTATTATATAGGGTATTAGATACCTTAAAAGGTGCGTTCCGGCAACTCTTTTGCGCCGGCGACATGCAAGTGGCTCTGATAGCATTGACTGGCGACACTATTAACCATGTATTCCATTCATAATAACATTGATGTAGCCATCTATAACCACGAACGATTTTTTATAAAGGACTGAATAATTAAAAACCAATTATTTATCTAATGATACAAATAATAACAATAATAACAGATTGTGACGAATTTCTCGGTTTTCCAGTCTGGCTATGAATTCGAGGTTGCTTGCGCGGCCTCAACCTGGTGTTAGTGGTAATTCATATCGAATTTGTCGCAGATCCGTGGCCCCGTTTGCAGATCAAGGGATCGGGCGGCCAACGTATCGTTTCTCGGGATAGATGACGCCAGGGCAACATATTGCCGCGCTTTTAAGAAGCGTACGAAGCGTTTGAAGAAATGTACGTTTCCAGACTCCTCCGGCTATTCACCAGATTGCGCAAATAATTGGCTGACGCCGCACGGCGCGCTAACCGCCCAGATTCCCCCGCTTTGCCCTCGATCGGAACCTTCGATCCCAACTGTCTACAACTGCAGGTAACAGCCAGTCAGAGTTCACAGCTGCCCTTCTAGGTTAGTCCCTCTTCGGGGAGGATACGGGATGGGATCTGAACCGTGAGTTGAGCCTATCTAAGAAGATACAGACAGGCTATCAGGCCCAAGCTGCACGGAACCATTAGGAATTTATTTCAAAGACATCTGTGGTAGACGTTGACCAGATCACCTATCCTTAGAAGCGATCCGTTGTCCACCCGATCATGAGGGAAATGCGGGCAAAGCGCACCACTGGTCCACGACGAATTTACCACTTTTTTTACATTAACATCAGGTAAAAGTCCGCAGACTAAGGGTAGTAAAGCCGACGCAGGAGCGACAAGAGGACGAAGAGATACCTTAGTCGCTAACGTTCGAGATCAATCGGAATATTCAAGGACTACCACAAGAACATTTTATTAAAGAAGATTTTTAGAAGATAATAATTTTTATTTTTTTGCATTTATTGCTTGTTAATTTGATTATTATTAATGTTTTTTTATTTGTTTCTACGTGCTTAAGTGATTATTTTGATCTTTTATTTATTTACGCTCGATTTTTTAAAGTGGTACCTGTCACCGGGTACCAGTAATAGGTTATAAGATATCTTAAGGCTCCCTTCCGAGTTGACACGACTAAAAATTTAGGTATTTTTGCAATGCCACATTTTTGCAATTGCAATTTTTGTATAGGTATACCGCGGCGACAAGGAAATACGACTCACCGTTGGCAGTGGCAAATTACGATTTCGGCTTCGCGCGTCGTCTAATATAGTCGATTTGGCTTTCCAATTATTATATAATAAATTATTAAATGAATAGTTTTTATAAAGCAAAAATTAGATTACTATAATAAAATAACTTAAGATCATTGTGTTACTTTTTATATCACTCAAACTATCTTTAATAATTAGAAAAAAATAATGTTTGGCCATAACATTTCTGGAAATTACGTAATTTCAAACATTTTTAAGCTATTGCATAGCTTTTATCGCGGGCCTAGGCCAGCGCGGCGACCGAATGAAGAAATTTCTTAACGAAAATTAATAATTTTAAACTGATAATTACGTCTAAACGAGTACTGCTTACGATTCGAAAAAAATATATGTTAAACAAGAACATTTTCCTAATATTCTTAGATTTGAATATTTTAGATTTTGTTTATATTACATAGTGTAATTAATTTGTGAAATTAGGTCTAACCGAACACAAAAACGACTACTACGCAAATACTACCTGGCGTATTATTATGAAACCTGCACCATTTTAAAGATAATTTAATTATCTATCTTTTCATCTACGATTTTTTTTGAATAATCCGTTTTTTTAAGCTATTGCATAGCTTTTATCGCGGGCCTAGGCCAGCGCGGCGACCGAATGAAGAAATTTCTTAACGAAAATTAATAATTTTAAACTGATAATTACGTCTAAACGAGTACTGCTTACGATTCGAAAAAAATATATGTTAAACAAGAACATTTTCCTAATATTCTTAGCTTTGAATATTTTAGATTTTGTTTATATTACATAGTGTAATTAATTTGTGAAATTAGGTCAAACCGAACACAAAAACGACTACTATGCAAATACTATCTGGCGTATTATTATGAAACCTGCACCATTTTAAAGATAATTTAATTATCTATCTTTTTATCTACGATTTTTTTAGAATAATCCGTTTTTCTTGCTTTGTCGAATAAAAAATTCGTGCGCGGCGCTCTATCGGAAGACGTTTAAATTATTCCGAATCATTTGCTTTCGCAGCCGCAAATGATTCGGAATAATTTCAACGTTTTCCGATAGAGCGCAGTTATCTGATAACAGAAAAAATAAAATAAATAAATAAATATGATTGCATAAGTTGTTAAAAATGCAATGCAATAGCTTTACCGCGGCAGTCCCCGAGTGCCACACATATATATTTTTTGCTTTATCGAATAAAAAATTCGTGCGCGGCGAGACGTTTCAATTATTCCGAATCATTTGCTTCCGCAGATGATTCGGAATAATTTCAACGTTTTCCGATAGAGCGCAGTTATCTGATATCAGAAAAAATAAAATAAATAAATAATTGTAATTGCATAAGTTGTTAAAAATGCTATGCGATAGCTTTACCGCGGCAGTCCCCGAGTGCCACACGTATTTTTTTTCTTTTATTTTTTGTATGGAAGTTCCAAAAACTGTCTCGATACTATGCAAAAAGACTATACTCTGGTGTAAATAGTATTTTTTAATATTGAGAATCATCTCTAGATTTTTCGAGAACTGAAGACAAATCTCGCTCGTTTTTTTTTTTTTGGAAAACCGTAACAGAATAAAGATAATTTACAATTAATATGGAAATAACTTACCAATTTTATATCGATGAAATTTTAAAATTCGGCATATTTGTATTCTCTTTCGTTAATTAAAATAAAATTATTTTTCGTGTTCTCACAACCAGGCCACAACATTATGGTTCATATAGCTTTTGACCGCCACGGCCGCCACGGCCTCTTAAGGATATCCCTGATTCGCAGCGTTGGAAGTTAGTTTCATAGTCTTTGCCTATTATCAGTTTTAATTTTCTAATTTAATGTTTCTTTTGTCTCTTTTTGTATTGACATCTGCAAAAAAAATATTTATTATTATTGTTGCTGTCTTGTGAGGGCACCTATGGCTGTCTTTTACAATTGCTGTCTTGTACAACAGCACTGTTGCTGTCTGTTACAAGATCCTGGGATGGCAGGTTCATCCACAGCAATGGAAAAACGTCGACTGATCTTACGTTTTGGATATTGTCTAGAGCTGCATCTTGATGAACGCTTACGGTTATCAAACAAAATCCATTTTCCTTCGCAAATGCCAATCGGTTTCAGAATCCCGTCATTTTATATATATATTTTAAATATAATATCAATAATATTTTGTTGCAGCTGTTAATACAACAATATAGACAAAAAAACACTAAATTGTAAATTGAATTCGAAAATACTACAAACGCTGCAAATTAGGGGTATCCCTAGAATACCTATTAACCATCACTATTTAATTAAAATACAATTAAATAAACAAAAGGGAATAAATCAAAAAATGTAAAGTCAATCAAAATTTTTAAAAATCAACAAAAAATAATGACGAATAAAATTATAAGGAAATGACAAAATAATAATAATAATAATCATTCTAAAAAACTAAGTATCTTTGGTTTCTAAATATCTTTATTTAATAATAAATTCTGGTGGTCTCTAAATATTCGAATTGATCTCGATCACAATGCCGTTCAACCCGATTCCATACTTCCGCAGAATGATAAGAGAAACTTCGCTACAACGTTGTGGGTTTGTGTTTGGAAATGAAGCAAGTGCTGCCTTCATTTACCATACTCAACGTCGAAGCCTCGGCAAGGAATGGTGAGAAATGATGACGTGGAGGAATCCTAAAGCAAAACTTTGCGCAGGCATTTTGTATTCTCTGGAGTCTACGCTTAGTCTTCCCTTTCAGACAGGGTCCGTACACACGGTTGCCATAGTCTATTATATTTTTATACTGCAAAAGCAAGCTCTCAGGACGATATTTGGGTTAAAAAGAGACGACCACTGTGCTCCGATCTTTAAAAATAAAAATATATTAACATTTCAATCTGAATTTATATATCAGTGCATAATTTATGCGAAAGCAAATTTGAAAAACGAGGAAAAGCATTCGAGTCTGCATGAACATAACACTCGCAATAAAAATAATGTAGTAATCCCTAAAGTGCGGCTTTCTTTATACCAGAGATCATATTTATATTTGGGGTTTAAATTTTTCAACTCATTGCCAGCAGAAATTAAAATACTTCAAGAGGTTGCATTTAAGAAATGCATAAAAAGAAACTTAGCCATGCATGCTCTCTATAATTTTGATGAATTTGACAAGGCCGTCTTAGTTTTGAAAAAATAAATTAGCTTTTATCAAATTTGTTCTGTATTTTGTCACCGTAGTTTTGATTTTATTGTAAAACTTGTTGTTTATTAACTGATTATTTTAAAATTTCTTGATTGACTATTTTTAAAACTTATTGATAGATTATTTAAAAATGTTGTTTACATTTTTTTTTTGTTTTGTTATTTGAGTCTGTAAGATTGAATTTTTATAATTGATCCGATGGTGTCTTGCTTTTACATATAAAAAGTATATGTACACGTAATGAAGTTGTAATAACTTCTAGAAAATGTAAAATGACGTATTCCACAGTATGTACTTTTTGGAATTAATAAAATATGACTATGACTATGACTATGACTATGACTAGACAGTGGACCCGATTGCGTTTCTTTCTGAACTAAATCTGAAATTAGTTCAAGCGAACGAGACGGAGCAATAGGATAAAGCGGAATATGAAACGAACGATCGTCGATAAAAACTACCTGTCGAACTTATACTCGTCCGAATAAACTTGGACACTTTTCGTGCAATGTTAGATTTAGATGCTTTATCTTTTGTGGGTAGTTATAGTGCGAAAAAGTGACAACCGTTCATTTCACATTCCAATCTCACTTATTGTCCTGTCTCGTTAACACGGACTAATTTCCGATTTTAGTTCACGAAGAAACGCAATGGAGCACAATATTTCAGCATTTACAAGTACTTTTCTGATTCCGACGCTGAGGTACTCCCGAATTCTGTATAAGGCCTTTAGACGTGACAAACCCTACCCAACGCTTCTTGATGTTGCTTCAAAAAAGCAATGTAAGCGTTGACGCGTTTTCGCAGCTGATATTTCTTAGCTCATACGATAGCGCTTTTCGAGCTTCTTCATTATGCCGATTCTACTCAAATTACTCCTCTTTCTTCACCTATGTTAAAAGCTGCTGCTAGCTTAACCATGGTTTGCGACAGATCTGCTTCCACTGTCGGCTTTAATTCGTCATCCAGGGATCGTTATCAACTTTACTCTTCGATTCTCCACGGGGCTCGTTCTCCTCGAGATCCAAATGAAGAGGAAAAAAAAACGATCACACCAATAACGCGCAATAAGTTCGCTCGTGGTGTTTAGTTTTAAATGACAGCAAGGGCTATCGTCTTTTAATATTGCATCGATCCCACCAATCCATATTGTTAGTAATTTTATACCATACTAGCTGTTGCCAGCGGCTTCGCTTCTCGTAAAGTTTCGAATGTTTCGAATCGAGTTGCTAATTTGAGTAGGATGGCGTATATTTGGCATTTTTAGACGCTACCTTTAGATATACTCGTATAGTAAACAAGTTAGAGAGGACGAGTAAAGTATTGAACATAACAACAAAATCAGACTGATTTTATTAAATATCTTATTTATATTTGATTGATATGTAACGGATATTAAGTCCACTACATACGATCAACAATTGCATCGATTTCCATTGAAATCCACTGACACAATTCAGCTATTATTTTGACTCGTGCAGCTATGAATCAGCACGATGAAACAATACTTTTACTCAGAATATTGCAAATTGCATCATTGCACGGCCTATATAAACCGGCCAAAAAGCAACCAAATTATCAGTCTCCGATTGATCACCTTCCCCTAAGGTTGCGACGGCATATCCGGTACCCCCTCTACGAGGTCGCTCAACGGATCCGGCTCCTTGGTTTCCTTTCCTCATTTTCCCTGAGTCTCGAAGCATCAGTCTGTAATCCCACAGACTCGAGCCGTGCCCAGTACAAGATACTAGGAGCACACATACAATCCTCATCCACTTTCCTACATAACCGCCGTCGCGCAACCCTCGCGTCTCGATAAAGTAATCCGGGCACTCGTTAATTCGGCAAGCGTTATAACTGGCAATATTCAATCGATTCAATCAATAAATATCTTCTGCTTCATCATAACCGCCTTTGAATACGGAGATAACTCGTAAGTTGACACCACCACATCGTATCGAATAATTTGGAGTCTTGTGAGGGGTGGTCCCTCACAGATACATTGATGCAATGCATCTTTCATTATCTTAATGACATTTGATTGAAACCTCAAATAATTATATAAAATTTAACCCCCTTTTTTACTCATTTGTATGTACTCTTTCGAACTATATTTTTACATTAGTACCATTTCTGGTCGTTTGATATAATTTAGTGTTTATTAGTGTAAACAAAATTGAAAAGAGCGATTTGACCCCCTTCCCATGTTGAGCGATTTTTGCCCATAATCAACCATTATCCTGCAGGTCTAAGCTTTTCAAAAATATATATTTCATTGAGGTACCCGATTTTCCGTTAGCTTCTGGAATCATTTGTAGTACTTTCTTTGTAAAAAAGACGACCTGTTATTCTTCGCCACCCGCCGCCTTCCGCTGAACGCTGACCTTGTTGGGTTAGTCGTCGCCGCGCAGCCCTCGCTAGGTATGTCAAGGTGCTTGCACGCGTTACTTATTTTATGATATCTCCTTAACTATTCCACCTAAAAAGTTACAGTACCTACATGGCTAATTTCATCTCCATTTAACACCCGTGATTACAGAATAATTTATTTTAATAAGGATTCATATTTTACTGTTATTAATCTTCAACTACAGTTTTTCCTTATTTTTTTGAGTCATAAAAGCAGTTATTGTAGTTTAAATATAAAAGTTGTTTGTATGCCGTCGCGCACTTTTTTATAGATCTCTTTAAGGCCGACGTTTTTGTTTTATATAGTTTTCAAATATAGCAATCCGTTTCGTCAGCGCACGCCGATAAAGCACATCACCAGCACATTTTTTCCGACTCAATTTACAAACAACGTGATTTCGAATTGAAAACTAATATTTATTACAATAAAATATAGCAATACTCGATAATTTAGCTATCTATTAGTGAAAGAATTTTTGAAATCGGATAAGTAGTTTTGGAGATTTCCCAATACATACAAACTTACAAACTTACACACATTACCTCTTTATAATATTAGTATAGATTAAAATACGGTGAAAACCTTGAATTTTTCTATTAGCATTGATCAATATCTCTCTTGGCAGTCGCAGATCAATGAAGTCAACAAACGCATCTTTGCTGGATTTCATAGTCGTCGGCGATTGCAAAGATTTTTATCAGTGGTCATTGTTCAAACACTGTTATTGCATATACTAGACTATGCTGGTGTTTGCTACCTTGACGTCACTGAAGCCATTATCGTCAAATTGGAGAGATTGCAAAATGTGTGCGTTAGATATATCTACAATGAAAGAAAAATTAATCACGTCTCTGAGTATTGAAGCAGACTTCATTGGGTTTGAATAGGTGAACATAGAAACCTGCATATTTGGAGTAGCAGAGACGGCCCGGTGTCATAGTGGCTAGGTCGCCTGATCTTACATTGTAAGGTCCCGGGTTCGATTCCCGGCTGGGTCACCATTTTCCGTTGGGGTCAAATTAATGGAATTGCATTTTCAATTCTGTCGATCGAATGCAATAACAAGACACACACTTACATACATCTTACACGCACACATACATACAACACGTCATAGTAGGGTTGGTTGTAAGAGATTGTCATATGGCAATAAACCCGCCCATTGTGACATTTCTTAATAAAGAGTATAAACAAACAAACATATTCTTTCCCTTCTTTATATCACCCTCAACAACCCTACTGCTAGCAACTACCTAACCGAAAAAGTCAATCACTTAGGAAGTCATGGTCTCCACTCCGTTTTATTCAGGATAGTAAAATTGCGATTCCCACTCATAATTATTCTTTATATAATTATTTTGATTATTTTGTATCTATAATTCTTTTAATCTATAATTATTTAGATTAATTTGTAGTTTATGTATTTATCCATATAATGCATATTTATTTCCGGAATGTATTTAATCAGACTTTTTATTTGACACTAAACAAATATATTTATTTTAGTTAATGAAATTTGGATATTTAGACAACTGCTTACTTGATATTTGGACAGTAAAGGTATCTTATCACACTCGAGATGACATGACGATTCTAACAGTATCACACACTTCTAAATGGGTTTAAGTCTTTAGAAGTTATGATGGAATAAAGAAACGGAAAATACATAGATGAACTCTGAACATATTACACTTTTTTTTTTGTTGGTCAGTCATGTAAAAACGGCAGTTATATAGGCCTAGTATCATAGTATTATCATTTCTCTCTCTTGCTCGCTCTCTATGTCTCTCTATCTCTCTCTCTCACACACTTTCTCTATCTCCTCAACTAGTAGCTATTTCCTTCTCGAGCAGTCACCAGTCGACTCTGGGTGTCAACTATAACGGCAAATCCCCCTTTTGAGTGGCGTTTAGTGATAAGGCGGCCCAAGGCGCAATAAAAGAAATAACCACTCAACTTTTCCACCATCCCAAGTACACAAGTTGTCACTGGCGTTATGTGTGCAATAGTAACATCGTTTCCAACCGTAGTTTAACGACATTTGAAATAAAATAGTTTCATCATTTTCCTTTACGGCCGCCGGGAATATTTAATAATATGATTTATGATTTCTTCATCTCAAGTAAAACGCCCATTATATTTTATTATGCTTATTTCATAATCATATTTTTAAACGCGTAAAGCGATATCATACGTCGATTCAAAGTACAACGATTACCTTTCATTTGAATAATTGCACCCCATATTTTATGTTGCTTTATAACGTTTGTATATATAAAACAAAGTCGGGTTTATTCGAACACTTATAACTAAAGAAAGGCTGGACCAATTTTCATGGTTTTTGATTTGTTGTATTTGTCTCCGTCCTGAATAGCAGAATAACTATTAAAAACAAAAATTGGAAAATTGAAAAATTAAAATAAAAGAAAAACATTTTCCCATACAAAATGTAAATCCGTGTTTTTATCATGGTCAGTTGTACGTGGCATGTTCACGTGTAATGAAATCCTCCGCTTTATTTGTTCTTGCGCCTGATAAAAAACAAAAAATGTCGTATATCACAAGGTGCTTCAATGAAGAGAATTAAACCGAGTGCATCCCATGCTGCACAATATGTAAATAGTTTAATTTAATCATGTCTTGCTGACACGCGATTGATATAGTTAATTTTTTTTCTTTTATATTTCTTTTTGTGTTATTATCTTAATAAAGTAGTGAACTTAATATGTATTTTGTATTCATTGTATTACGTACTTTCATAAAATCATAAATTAAGTTCAGCTAATCTGTAACACGACATTCATTGACTGTTAGGCGGTACGAAGTTTGCCGAGTCAGCTAGTTTATAATTAATACGTAATATTTTATTTGCACTAGAATAAATTGAACAGTTGTTTCAATAATGTATCGCTTATATCCAAGCACTCTCGCTTGATTCCATCCATGTTCAGCCGGGTGGAAGTTAACCAGATAATACCACGGCGGCAACTACGCACAAACTTCGAAGCCAAGAAACGGGATAGTAAGTGCGATGTCTAAAAATAAACCAACAAATTACCCCTTTCTAAACCTTTAACCAGTCATAAGCCAGCCTTAAGCGCAAAAAACTGCGCTGCAACTTTTTGGTCGATTTTGAAAATAAATCCTAACAATATCGTTTTTTCGTGAATTCCGTCTTGTTAGCTAGTAATTGAACTTGTTAGCCATGTGTATTATATAATATATAATATATATGGGAGCCGGTCGAAACGGTTACGTGCGCATCTGTTAAACGACACTAAATGCCTGTTAGGCGGTACGAAGTTCACCGGGTCAGCTAGTTTTAAAATAAAAGAAAAACAGAATAATTTGAAATTTTAAATTAACTTCATCAAAAATTTAAAAAATTTGAATCTGCGATAAAAAGAAAACCAAAATAGGTCTTATGATGTTAAAAGCTTTTAAACGTAGTAATTTCCTTTTTTTTAATAGCCTTATTTAAATCTATAACTTTAAATTAATTTAGTAAATCTGTAATTAAATATTATATTTATATATATAATATAATATATATAATTGGTACGTAACGTACGTACGTACGTATATATATATATATATATATATATATACGTACGTACGTACGTATATATATATATATAATTGGTACGTAAATAAGTTTAGTAAATATATAGAAATAAATGTATTTACAAAATCTTAAATATAAATACAAGATTAAATACATAAACTTTGTATTCACCAACCGCATATTTTTTACATAAATAATGGTCCGATTTTAGCATCACGTTTATTGTGAGGAAATAATGTCATCTTTGTGTATCATTTCGTCCGCTTTCTTTTAATTGTTTCAAATTTTGGGAGAAACGTCAGTATATTTTCCCACAAAGATCACTTTAACTTTTGTGCATTGCAAAAACAAAGTAGATGGATTTTTAAGTCAGTGTTTCGGGTAGAATAATCTCTTTAAAATATTCTTCCTCTTAAAGTCCCATCTCCCATCGGAGGTCGGCGGTCATATATGGGCCACTTCCCTGCACCTCATGAGCGAGTGTGGCCCGCTGATGCGTAATACACCCACTTCGGTGGTCATTACCTCCATTCTGAGGAGGTAAAACAATATGGCGCCAAAAGCCTGTTGCGGTTTTTAAATGACACAAACTTTTTTTTCCAAAAAATTATCAAGAGTCGCTTATTTGCTCGTACTGATTTACCCACTTCAAGGATTTCACTAATTAAAAAATCATCCTGTACATACGTATATAATCTGCAATCTATATAAAATCAGTAATCATTTTTATAAAGAACATGCATACAATACACGTAAATAGTATATTTTTACCAGAATAATCAATTTGGGAGCAATATTTATTGGAAATCATATGATAAAATACAAGAAAACTAGTGTAATATTGGTATATTATAACGTATTAGGCACTGGAACATAAGACAAATATGAATCTGAGCCTATTGGTTATTCTAATTGGTCTGTAAGAAGTTTAGTCTTAACGACTTCTTGAACCCTGCAGCTGAGGTCCCCGCTCTCATGACAATATATTTTCCTTATTATATTTTCATATAAATGAATTCAAGGAACTATATATTCACCACAGTTACTAAGTTTGAATTGTACACACGGTAAATTACATAGCGAGGAGATTGCTTTTAATGCTTAATGCGCCGTAGCACCGTAAAAATGTTTTTGTAGGCAGACCAGTGGGAAGGGTTATAGCCCTTCCCCCTTACCCACTCAGATATACATCTTTTAGATTACCTTTTGGTAGCTAAAAAGGCAAATTCGCTATCTTATGTTTGACATAAATAGGTACTTTGTTTTACTTAGATCCATTTTTTTATTTCACTTTCCTGGCAAGCAAAGCATTGTGGATGTACTTCTGTATGTCTGTATGTCTTTATGTGTGTATGTCTTTGTGTCTGGGTGTATTCATCCACGATAGCACCGAAACGCTTCACTCGACTGAGCTGAAATTTGGCACGCAGGCATCATTTGGTCATGGCAAGAGTTGAAAAGTTGTGGTTGAAATCGGTCCACAAGAGGGCGAGCTAGTCATACTTCGAAATATTGCAGCTAGAGACTTGAAATTCGGTACACAGATGCCTTGTTGGAACGAAATTACGTTGTGAATATGTCGTAAACGAGCGACGCCACATTTGGAGGCTTTGAAAAGGGGGGGGGGGAGAGTTGAGGGAGAGTTTCGGGTTGGGGGATGCTGAAGGGTGGTTGAAGGGGTAGCGGTGGGGTGGGGGGGTTGGGGAGGGTTGGTTATGGGGTGGGTTGGGGGGTGAGGTGGGGAATCTATGTGGGGGTTGGAAGGGCCTGGGGTGATAAGGGGGGGGGGGGGGTAGGAAATAGGGGTTTAAAGTTTGACGCTTGGGGAGTTAGCGGGGATGCTTGTCTGCTTGCCTGGAAAGTCTTGGGGTGACACAACCGTTTTTTTTATGTCTGCATCATCTTACTTATTCAAGTCAGTTATTGTAGACTTGATTTAATATTCAAGGGCAGTCGGATTAGTCTTTAAGGCTCCTAAATAATATTTGAAATAAATAAATATATCAATGTCATTTGTGAGTATATTCAAGGTTACGTCAGCATGACAGGTAAAGTTCACCTTGTAAGTCGGCTGAGTGTGGCGAGGGACCACGGCCAAATATGTGCGAGTTCAAGTTGCTTATGAATGCACCTCCCGGGAATCACCGAATTAGGGGTAGATATATTCGGATGTCTTACTGTGTACGATCCTTTGTATCAACAATTGCAAAAATGTGTCTCCTATTCATATTTAGTCTATGATGTCACCCGCTGGTCATGGTATTCTGAATACCCTGTTAACAGTACTTTTTCAAGAACGCGCACATTTTATCAACTAACGTAGAACCCTCATATTTTAACTTATTTATTTATTTAAGAATTTATTTATTTATTTATTTAAGAATTAATTACTATGAAACATTGATTAGCTTATAAAAATAACAGGAACCGAATGGCAAAACCTTAAACCTTTTGCTTATTTGTTTCTGTCACCCAACTGGGACTAGCCCGTTCTAGGGTGGACAGGAAACTACTCTTATGTTTTATCTCTCTCTTATGTTTTATCTCTCTTTATGTTGTCTGACATGGAATATTAGTACTTATTAGTTCAGGAATCTAATTGCGATCTTACTGGTTGAGGTTTCATTCGTTTGCATGGTGCCAACCCGTAAATGAAGCTTACATACGCATGAGTTAATGCTAATGTCACCCTACGCATATCACGTAACACCACTTACCACATTACATATTATGTGCAATTGAGCACATCTGATGTGATAATTTATTTATTTATTTAATTAGGAATTAATTACTATAAAACATTGATTTTGTTTACAATATAACAGGAACCGAATAGCAAAACCTTAACTTTTTGCTCACCCAACTGGGACTAGCACGTTCTAGGGTGGACAGGAGTAAATATAATAGTTTGCTAGAAATGCCTGATATGATATCGTGATGTGATAACAGTACGCTTACCTTAACTTCGACACAGTGAAGGATTGGCGAAGCCACCCAAAAACAAAACTTGAAAATTCAGTATTTCCTCCTGTGAAACCATTGTCGGCACTCTATTTCCTCTTTCGAAAATCTCCTAGTCGAAGCGAGTAGAGTTTTTTCCTTATATTTTCTCAATTTAGTTAGGTTTTTCTATGTACTATCTGCCTACTATCAGACTGGCGTCTGCGTCAAATGGATCGGAAACTCTCGCAGTTATTTCGATCCCTTTCGCCGCCCCAACTAACAAGATATATCGCCGCCGATAAGAGCGAGACGAATATATTTACTGCGATTGCAAAGGGTGGAAGCTGTAAATTGGCGGCCTAGGTGGATGAGATCGTCATTTCGATAAATGAATTGAATTAAATGAATTTATCTTATTGGAAAGCCGCTTAGATTTCTAACAGTGAGAAAATTTAATCCACAGTGGTCTAAAATGCGATGGCTTCCCAGAAGTATTTTTTTTAATAATTTTACCTAAAAAAAATTAGGCAAACTATACACCATATTACCATAATCTATATTAGGCCATATTAGTGAATCTACTAACATTTTACTCCACTTTTAATATAAAAATTCCCATGTATTATAGTGTCAAAAAAGAAAACACCACTTCACATGGCTCTTGAATGTCATCAATAAAACAATATAAAGGGTGTCTTAACAAGAGCGCTGGATTTAAAATTTGCCGCCATTTTGTTAATACGAGTTGTACGGTGATTTTTTACAACTGTCACGTACAGACCACGCGATTTAAGAATATGGAGAATTATTCAAAACCAACAACATTAAAGTATTGTAAAAACACATTACAAAAATGGGGAAAGTTTTGTGAAAACAGTTCGCCAATTACGTCAAGTTTTCGGTCGTAATAATGCACCAAATTCTGTCACCTAACTGGGTCTAGCCCGTTCTGGGGTGGACCCTAATATTACAAATAAATTATGTAAAAGTTTTAGTAAAAGTTTATGTAAAAGTTTTAGTAAAATGGTCATAAAACTAAATAGCCCTAAAATATGGTCCTCAAAAAATATATTATTATTCATTTATTGATATTTTTATTGTATGTAGTAATGCAGATATGAGTATGTTATTTGATTAAACAATATCATAACTTAATACAGGAATATTTACAACAATATTTTTTACATTGGGTCAGTACCAGAAAATAATTACATAGCATAGTTTAGTTGCAATATCACCTAACTCGGCCGCGACTTATTCTGAGGTAAACATTTATATTTATATAAGCTTGTTCAATGCTGTATTTATAAAATGGCGTATAAGCTTTTGTCAATGTTTTTACTCTTATTATATTGAAAACTAAACCAAAAATAAACCATTTATGAACACAACAAAAAACGCAAAAGTATATTAAATATAACTAAATACTGGAAATTAGGTGTCTCAAAACGGTTAGCAAATAAAGTCAAACTTGAATTAAATATTTATTTAAAATAAAATAGAAAAACAGAGAAATGTAATAATAATAATAATAAAAAACTCTTTATTTTAAATAAAAAAGGTGAGCTTATTGCCTTGCAGCAATGTCTATCAGCTAACCTATAGTTTGAGGTTATAACATATTTAGTACGTTTGCTATGCAAAAGAGCAATAAAAAATACAGGTGATATATAGAAAAAAACAGAAACTAGAAAGAAACAGATAATTAAAAAAAAGTGAAACAAATGACTAAAATTAAATATGGACGCAGAGGAAAGGAAGGAGATGAAGGACGGAAAGGGGAGCGAAAAGGAGGGGGAAGAGGTGGATTGGTTAATTTATGAATTTTAGGGTTATATGCTCCCTGAGCCTGGCCTTGAACGAGGAGATGCTGGGGGCTGTTCTAACATCATTTGGTAAAGCATTCCGGAGTCGAGCAGCTTCCACGAAGAAGGAGTATATAAAGATATTTATATAAAGATATTTATATAAAGATATAATTAAAATAATACTACATTTTACTTATAACTAAGATTAAGAATGGTAAAAATAAGAAATAAAGATAAATTAAATATAAAAGATATGATTTTAATCGAAATATATCTAGATTGGCCCCTAGTTTTTTTTTATTATCCAGGCACTTTGGGTTTTGTCTAAAAGTATTTTTTTGTACTTATTGGAAATCCACCTTGATATGAGCCCCAATAACTAGCCCTTCAACTAAATGAATACATTGGTCTCCCCCAATTCAATCAATTCCAACCGGATTTTAAAGCCGTGTCACCGTATTTATAAGGCATCCATTAATTTCTACTTTGAAGCGGACAATCTCAGGGACTCAACAAAAGGTTGAATAATTATTACCATTTAACAGGGCAATTAAAAGCATTTTGCAACGGAACCGAGACCTCGTTAGCGAGCAATCCTTTCACATTTTAAGCATTCGTGGCACCCGCCATTCGTCCCATAGACAAAGGCGACCACAAACTATTATTTCTTTATATTGACGCTCATACTAACAGGTAGCGGCATCTCAACCGTCAAAATCGTAGATTTTGACCAGATGATGGCACCAAATTGGAGACTTTTCTGTGAACCTGTTCATTGTACGTAAAGGCATCTATCTACACTGAAACAACAGCAAAAACGTGAGCTCGTTATTTGGCGATGAAGTAAAAGTTCAAGTTCATGCTTATTTATTTCAAAATACCTTTTTCGGGTGTAAAAATTGCAATGAATTATAAAAAACCAATTACACTGATTTTAGATATACAATCGCAAATAATAAGAATAATAAAATAAAATAAAACCAAATCAGTCGATTACACAAAAAACAATACAACTAAAAGTAAAATTTAAAATTAAAAATTGCTAAAAAACACAAAATTTTAAATAAAACTATATAGATAGTCAGATATATAAATAAAAAGATAAGATAATCGATCTTCCTGACTATAATAATAACCAAACATGAGCACATTACCATGTGCACAAGACCTGTTACCATGCTTTATAATGTATGATACTGCCAGAATTGTAAAGGTCGTAGCCGACTTTACAATTCCGGCAATATCATAAGCCCTGCATCTCTGGACTAAGAAATATTGTAGCGCTACTGTGATACTATGGAGTTGTCACCTACAATGGGAGAACCCGCCATCCCAGGTAGGTTTAACGATATTATTGGTTATTTCAACCGTGGGGTAAACGCAGAGATTTGGGGACGAAAGAGTCCACCGCCTAGCTACGCCAACGTACCCGTAAGTCAAACGCCTTACCACGAGGCACTGGGAAGTGAAACCAGCTGGCCGACCTCGCGCTCTTACAACCAGGTTTTGCCTGATTTTTTCGTCCTCCCGTCTAGTCACAGGTCTGAAATGACTAGCGCGGTCTCTGCCTGATGTTAACGGTAATTCAGTTCGAATTTATCGCGAAACGTGGCGTGCTTTTCTCGTATTTCACTCGGGATCCAGTGGCCAACGAGTCGTTTCAAGAGTAGCAGACATCAGCGCCTGGATTCTGAAGTGGCGATACGACATGTCACGTCATTGAATTCGATATCGTCCTCGATCCGACGAATTGACTGATGCTGTTTCAGAATCGTCGGCTAATCTCGGAAGTTGATACTTCCCACGTGCTTCCAATCCCGATATCGTGTTCTGATTGGCTGGGATCGGCCGTTTAGCAGTGAGCGGCGTATGCCTAATTCGGACCGGGCTCTGAGCGTGCTTAGTGCTTTCAGCTAAAAGCAATTCAGAACGCGTCCTTTATTTATTAAACCGAATATTCTTATTTCTCAGCGTTATATTCAAATTTCAGTCGTCTTGGGTGGGAATAATCGGTAATTATTGCTGAATAGGGATTTCTACTGCTATTTCCCAGCTACCTCCTAGAGCAACGACATGCAGACGACACCTTGAGTGCTGCCGTCTATACTAACCTTACTTCTGACGATTGAAGGACTGTCAAATCGCTTCCAGAATCGCAAATATCGTCGTGTATCTTATCGTCGCATCAGAATCCGTGGGCAGGTCAACAACCACCATCGTTGCTTAGAAAACGCATAATCTCGTTTCCAGACCCTTCCACTTATTCGCCAGAGTGCACAGTCGAGTGACTGATGATGCACAAACCGCCCTGCAGCACCCGCATGATGCGCAAACCGCCCTGCAGCGCCTGAAGTTCATCACTTTAGAGGAACTGATCCGCCTGCCATGACAGGAGACACAGAGTCCTTTCCAGGTTCGATCCTCTTCAAGGTGGCTAGTGGATAGAAGTAGAACTGTTAGTTGAGCCGACCAGAGATAACGAGCAGGTCTTAATGGCTCAACTGCACAGAAACCGTTAGCTACCTGCTTCCGTGGTGCGGTGAGATGCTTCATGCCAATTATACTTTTGAATGCCACGATGACATGTGACCGTCAATCTACTTGTATGTATGCAGGTTACAACAACTCCGCTTATTCGTTACCTTTACGTTACTGGTACTGATACGCAGGGCCGGATTTAGAGGAGGGCATCCAGGACTACAACCCCGGGGCCTTCACAAAAGAGGTGCCCCCACAATAGAGACTTCGGAAAAAAATCTTTCAAATTCCGACTAGTAAACTAGTAAACACTAGTAAACAACTTTTCCTTTGATATTTTTTACGTTATTTTACCTTTACCTACAGTACTTTGTGCAAACGTGATTATATTGTTCTTAAATATTTAAAAAAAACGATTCATCTACATTTGCTTACTCCAATCAGAAACAATGGAATGTTAAAATTTGTTTCAACCGTTATCTTTCTTCCTCAACAAGGGGGCCTCCACTTGGGGTAATAAGGGAGCCTCCACTCCTTTGCTGCCCCAAGGTCTCCAGACCTCTAAATCCGGCCCTGCTGATACTAGTATATCCCCGTTAATTTTGTGACATTATCTCCTATCTAAATGGAGATCTATCTATCTATCTATCTAATCTATCATCTATCTATCTATCTATCCATCTATCGATCTATCTATCTAAATGGAGATCCACTGCCGAACATGTAACACTAGTCCAACCATCCTCGGAACGACATCAAAAATTGATAAGTTTAACCCGTCGGATGACAACAGTGCCTATAGGCATTTAGTGTCGTTTAACAGATGCGCACGTAACCGTTTCGACCGGCTCCCATATATCCTACTAATATTATAAACGCGAAAGTTTGTATGTATGTATGGATGTTTGTTACTCTTTCACCCAAAAACTACTGAATGGATTTTGATGAAACTTTACAATAATATAGCTTACACATCAGAATAACACATAGGCTATCCTACTAATATTATAAACGCGAAAGTTTGTATGTATGTAGGGATGTTTGTTACTCTTTCACGCAAAAACTACTAAATGGATTTTGATGAAACTTTACAATAATATAGCTTACACATCAGAATAGGCTATAATTTATAAAGATATAGCGTGAATTATCTAAAATATAACGATAACTGTCAAGTAAGTAGGAAAAAATCTAAGAAATTGACATTCGAAATTTAAATTCTATCCTACTATCCTACTAATATTATAAACGCGAAAGTTTGTATGTATGTATGGATGTTTGTTACTCTTTCACGCAAAAACTACTGAATGGATTTTGATGAAACTTTACAATAATATAGCTTACACATCAGAATAACACATAGGCTATAATTTATAAAGATATATGGTTTTCTATCATCATTATCACAATTTTTCCTCACCACGCGGGTGAAAACGCTGGGCGCAGCTAGTATTATATAATTATATAATACACATGGCTAACAAGATCAATTACTAGCTAACAAGACGGAATTCACGAAAAAACGATATTGTTAGGATTTATTTTCAAAATCGACCAAAAAGTTGCAGCGCAGTTTTTTGCGCTTAAGGCTGGCTTATGACTGGTTAAAGGTTTAGAAAGGGGTAATTTGTTGGTTTATTTTTAGACATCGCACTTACTGTCCCGTTTCTTGGCTTCGAAGTTTGTGCGTAGTTGCCGCCGTGGTATTATCTGGTTGACTTCCACCCGGCTGAACATGGATGGAATCAAGCGAGAGTGCTTGGATATAAGCGATACATTATTGAAACAACTGTTCAATTTATTCTAGTGTAAATAAAATATTACGTATTTATTATAAACTAGCTGACCCGGCAAACTTCGTACCGCCTAACAGTCAATGAATGTCGTGTTACAGATTAGCTAAACTTAATTTATGATTTTATGAAAGTAATACAATGAATACAAAATAAATATCAATTTCCCTACTTTATTAAGATAATAACACAAAAAGAAATATAAAGGTACAAAATTTAAGTATATCAATCGCGTGTCAGCAAGACATGATTGAATTAAATTATTTACATATTGTGCACCGGATCCACTCGGTTTAATTCGCTTCATTTAAGCACCTTGTGATATACAACATTTTTTAGTTTTTTTATCAGGCACAATAACAAATAAAGTGGATGATTTGCCGACACGTGAACATGCCACTTACAACTGACCATGAGAAAAACACGGATTTACATTTTGTATGGGAAAATGTTTTTCTTTTGTTTTAATTCTTTGTCAATTTTCCAATTTTCGTTTTTAATAGTTATTCTGCTATTCGTGACGGAGACAAAAACTACAAATCAAAAACCATGAAAATCAGTCTAGCTTTCTCGAGTTTTAAGTGTTCGAACAAACCCGACTTTGATTTATATATATATATATATATATATATATATATATATATATATATATATATATATATATATATATATATATATATATATATATAAAAACTTCGCAAGTCAAAGACAACCAACCAATCTCGTTTAAATATAAAGCAATCCCTAATTCAAACAAGGGACCACTTTCTCCACTATGTACTATGTATGTAGGTGGCTTTTATTATTATTTTCTTCATAATCATCCCTCTAATCAATTCTATATATATATATATATATATATATATATATATATATATATATATATATATATATATATATATATATATATATATATATATATATATATATATATATATATATATATATATATATATATATATATATATATATATATATATATATATATATATATATATATATATATATATATATATATATATATATATATATATATATATATATATATAGATTGATTTCATTGGTAAAATAAAGCATCGTCGAAATAACAGTGGTAGAAATGGCCACCTATGGCTAGTTTCTTTTGGTATTTTAGCAATTATCACTAAAATGGGGTCGCTATTTCGGTCAGTTAACTGCCCTACGTATACGAAGTGTTTAGAATGAAATAAATTCATAAACACTCACCAGTGCTGAGTGGCGTACTATTGGAAGATCCATATCCATCGTCAAGGCCTGGAGTAGAGCCGCAACTCCTACCGCCAGGGGTGCCCTGGCTGGCGACGATAGTTCTGGAGCCATCGTTAACGACGTATGCGCGGTGTCCGCCCTGGTACACCCCGGAACTGTCCCTCGAGAAGTTGAAGACTGTGCCGGTGACCGGACTCTTCTTGTCCGCCAAGAGGAGCGCTGGATTCGCGCGCTGGTCCTCGTACGTCAGTGGATTCTCCCGCACGGTGACAGGTCTGGAACTATTCAACATTTACAAATAATTTACTACGCTGATGTGGTTTACATAGACGCGAATGAAAAGCTACTAAATAAACTTGAAAGGATTCAGAACGCGTGTATTCGACTTGTTTATTCCCTGAAGAAGTTTGACCACATATCGACCTTTTGTAGGCAAATTGAGTGGCTCAATATAAGACTATATCGGGATTTTCACATATTTATTTATTTATTTATTTAGTAACACATCTAGTAAACAATTAATGTCATATTTGTAAGAAAGATATTAGCAAGAAATTGATGCGACATTATTTTTAATGTTTGACACAGTCGCCTAACTAGCCCTAGGCCTGTTCTAAGGCAGACTTTTAATGACGATATTAAGTGTGCACTGCCAACTTAAACTATAGTTAGTACTTATTTTTAAATCGACAAATATGAAACTACAAATATTTACTATATACAAATATAGATACTCATATACATCTATAGATAAAATATATATCCATATATGCACACATACACATACATATATGTATACGAAAATAATAATAAAACCAAAATAAATAAAAAATAAAACTAAAATAATATTCATATATAAATCAATTACATATTGATATAACGCTTACATACCTATAATAGTCATCATACTCTTTCTTGTACTTCATTTAAACATGCCTTCATACTTGTTAACAAGTATCTCTTTTCTTCGCTTTCATCCCATTGCCTTCCACTACGCTCCACATAAGGCCGAATAACTAAATTACTACGACAAAAATATAAAAAAAATCCAAACTAACCACAAATACATTCAAAACGTTCTGTACAAACCAGTCCACAATGCACAGTAAAAAAATATTGTCCTAATGCAATACAATAGCCTGTGCGTGCGCTTAACCCCTCCTATGGCGGGGTAAAATTTCTGCCCGGGATAGTTTTGCGCATAACTTTTAAACTACTATACGGATCGTAAAAAGAATAACTGCAAAATGATCACATTGAAATTTGAAATATTATAACGTTACAACATTATCTCGTAAAACAATTAAGATAATAATGAATAAATATTACAGTTAGCACAGCGCGGAAAGCGTCTAACCAAAAATGGTTAGCTCACATAGGAAGGGTAGTCAATAATCTTTTACATGACCCTGCGCGGCCCTTTACGTTTAAATGCGCCTGAATTGCTGAAGGAGTTACCGTATTTATATCCACTTGGATACCAAAGCAGCTCTTATGGCACTAGCCTCGAATACCATTAATTCAAAGCTGGTGCAAAACTGCATATCACTACTGAATTCCCTTGGCGAAAAGAACAGGGTAATTCTAAGATGGGTTTTCGGCCATGCAGGAATCGAGGGAAATGAAAAAGCCGACGAACTTGCTAAGACGGGAGCAAAGGGAACGTTATACGGCTCTGAACCTTGCTGTGGCGTTGGGATTAGGGAGCTAATGGGCCCATGATGAGGTGGCCACGATGACCCATGTGTTCAGGGTCGGTCACACTCACGGGTCAACATTCAATATTTACGCGGCGACAGGCGAGGGTTGAAAACCCCGCCCACCACCCGGGCACTTCTAACGACGTGGGTCGTTTTATCTGCCCAGGATGTCATGCAACGACAACCTCACGCGTGCCGGAAGGGTAGCGCGTGAGGGGTGAGCGAACGGACACCTTATGAGGGATTCTCCGGGCTTCAGCCCCCGCCGGCACCCCGTAAACCGTTTATTTAAAATTCAAAATTTTTCGACTCACGGGTCAACACCCATCCGATGGCCTCCACGCATGGGGTGCGAACCTGGGTAGTACACTGGGTCAACCAGTCTCCCCTGGGAATCAAACCTCTGGCGCTCCTGGACGGTCTGCGCACCGAGCGGCGCAAGCCAATCGACTGTGCTCTCCGACTAACAGTCGGGGGAGTCTGGGAACTGTATTGTTTCCTATAGAGCGGGGGTGGTTGCCGTCCTTACGGCGACTGCTCTTGAAATGACCATTGGCCATCCGATCCCGGTTCAGAGTCGGGCAAAGGACGCCTTGGTCCGCGATAGATTCGGTGCACACCGTTTCACCGCTTCGTAAGGGAGAGGACCGCGCAAGCGACCTCGAACTCGGAACCAATCGAGAGACCGGAGAAATCTGGTCACAATTGGAAGCAAGGGTGCGAGGGTTGGCCCGCCAGGTAACATTACTGGCTATCTCGCGGTAAAGGCGTTGGCTTCTTGCGGGTTGTGACGTAGCTGGACGTTGGATTTGTTTCTGTCCAAAGTCTTCTACGTTCACTGCAGGGCGACAAAACGAGAAAATCGTTAAAACGTCCTGTGGTGACGGGCTCGCAAGTTGTAGTTGACACCGCAAGTTGTGGCGTACCAAAAAGCCTTGCAAACCTAATGCTCAAACAAATGTGTTTAGAACAATCCTTCAACCACTGGAGCAACACGCCAGGGTTGAATCATTCCAAAGCGCTAATTAAGGCTTACGACCGTAAGACGGGCCCGTGAGGCCTTATCTTTAAATAGAACAATCTACGCATACCGGTGAGGGCGCTCACGGGGCATTGTGGCCTGAACAAACACATGTTCAACCTCAAGCTCAGAGACACAAAAATGTGCAGGTTCTGCCAAGGAGCAGAGGAAACTCCCCAGCAACTCATGTGCGAGTGTGGCCCGCCGATGCGTAAAAGATACAGCCACTTGGGTGGTCATTACCTCCAACCTGAGGAGGTAAAACAATCTGCCGCCAAAATGCGTTTCTGCTGCGTTTCTTAAATGACACGAGGCTTAGCGCAGAACTATAGTAGGTGGCGAACACAATAGATCAGCAATGGTCGCAGTGTTACAAGGCTCATAAAGACCTTAGAAAAGCCCGACTAAACAAATAAAAAAAAATAAAAAATACATATTCACAAAATATATATTTTTGATCGAATATAACATTGCGTTGGATACTTACTGGAGAACGTTGCGTTGCAGCACGTTGTTGGTCTCGATCAGGGGTTTGGTGGCTCCGTCTTCTATGTCCTGGGGCGATGGAGTGGCCGACTTTTCCTTCACCTGCGCTCTCGTCCTCTCCGCGTCCTGGCCGCTATAGGACATCGTGTGGCGCGGCGGCGGCAACGGCGGGATGGCCGGAGACGTTCTCATCTCATCGTTGTTCAAACGACCTGCAAAAATTACCTTTTTTAGTGACAGGCTGGCAAGGCTGTTTCGTGGCCGGGAGTCTCCTCGAAGAGGTGAATCAAATGAAGGAATTACCTCAGGCGAGCCCTAGCAGTGCTCTTCGAACGAACAGAAATCTAGCGGATTACCAGAGGACTCTAGAAACTAAGACAGTATACAGGGTGAGTTTTCAATTAGTGACATCCTCGAAGTGAGTGAATCAGTATGAGCAATAAAGCAACTTTTAATTTAAAAAATTAAAAAACGAAAAAAATTAAAATATATTTTTTTTAAAGAATTTCATGTATTAAAAAATAGTAAAATTTCGTTTAGTAAAAATAGTAATCTCTACAGATTTTAGAAACTTATATACTAGGCATTAATAAAATACAGAAATTACCAAAACCTCTCTTTTGTAGGAACAGAATCGGCTATTCGACATTTGTATTTTTTTGCAGTAGCTATACGACGTTCGTGTGACGTTCGACATTACTAATAAATTCTAAAAATTTAATTGCAAAAAATCACGGTAATTAAGTAATCACAAGTGTCAATGTAATAATAACCACAAGTATCAATAATCACAAGTATCAATGTAAGAATTGAAATAAACCGATAAATGGCCTATAATTCAAATATTGTTGTTTATCAAATAAAACTACAAATTTTATCAGGATAATCAAGATTAAAATTTAATTTAAAAGTTAAATTACATAAGCGTTAATAAAATAAATTGCATAATTAGTTATAAAGGTTAATTACATAATTAAATAATAGAGTTAATCGCGTTGCGATAGGTAGCGGTAGCTAAAATATCACGAATATTTTTTATTTGCGTTATTTTATATATTGCTTGATCACGCAGCGCACTCAAAGCTTGCCAAACATTTATTTATCAGTCATCAAAAATGAAACACAAAAACTTTTTAAAAATATATTTTTGTTTTTTCCAAAAAAAATATTAAAAGTTGCTTATTTGCTTGTACTGATTCACCAAGTTCAATGATGTTACTAATTAAAAACTCACCCTGTATAGAAGACTAGAGTGCGTCCAAAACTGCGCGGCAAAATGTCACGGAGCTAGGGTCTGGGTCAACGGATTCTATCGGTTCGTGGCAAAAATACACGGTAGATTGTATTTTTGTCATCTGCTAAGTCTTTGCGATACGTTCCAGGGTAACATGATGACGTCACCTTTATATTTCATGACATATTTTAATATCTAATATTCAAATGGTCAAAGAGTACATTTACATTTAGATTTTGTCCAATTTACGGCTTAAAATTGGAAGTGTCAAAATAATTGTGTTGGGTAGTAAGTCTCGTTACTACTCTTTACTGAACATACATAGGTAGTAAAAAATTTAACTACTAGATTGTCAAACTATCAATATAAATAATCAAAATAGAAGCCTAATATTTGAAATAGTCAATAATTCGATATTACGATACGTAGTAACATTTTTCATCGTAATATTCAAATTTTCAGTAAAATGTTTGAATAATCAAATTAAAGCTACGCCATGCTTTTAAAACCTAAAAGTACAAATATACTTTACTTTTTAAGTCATTTAAATGGGCACAATATTTTAAAAATCATGGCCCTCAAATTTGGGCAGATCATAGCAAGGGTGGCATGGCAGGGATCAGCATCTCCTTGATGTTTTTTTTAAATTTTACGTCCTTCGGCTGTTTGTCAGTAAGTAGATTATAGAATTTAATACTAAGGTGTAAGTAGCTTTACTTTACTTTTGCCAGTTGTATTCGCGGTACGCATAAAAGGGAGTTACCCCGGGTATGATGCGAGTGAATGTCCGCATTAATTGCAGTTTCTGCGAGGTGCTGACTAGCATACATTAAACACTGGCATATGAACGCCGAATACATAGTCATTATCCTTGCCTTACTGAAATACCCTTTGCATGAGGTCCTGGTCGTTTCCTTATACATGCTGCGCAGTGCTCTCTTTTGCAAAAGAAAGATTCTTTTACTAGTTGCGGCATTTCCCCAAAATAGTAGTCCATAAGTCATTAATGAATTTAAATACGCAAAGTATACTGATTTGGCTGCCGCAAAACCACAAAGACTTATTTATTTATTGTTTTTACCAAAAATTAAACATTATCCACTCATCTGAAATCTTCCTGCCATGTATTAAATACATTATATTGTTAGTACCTATTATTTCGTTAGATTTTAAACTCAATCATTCCCATGTACTCCTATATCTAACTGTCTAAATTTGGGAGCTAACGGGCCCATGATGAGGTGGCCACGATGACCCATGTGTTCAGGGTCGGTCACACTCACGGCTCAACACCCATCCGACGGCCTCCACGCACGGGGTGCGAACCTGGGTAGGACACTGGATCAAGCAGTCTCCCCTGGGAATCAAACCTCTGGCGCTCCTGGACGGTCTGCGCACCGAGCGGCGCAAGCCAATCGATTGTGCTCTCCGACTAACAGTCGGGGGAGTCTGGGAACTGTATTGTTTCCTATAGAGCGGGGGTGGTTGCCTACCTTACGGCGACTGCTCATGAAATGACCATTGGCCATCCGATCCTGGGTGAACAGCCGGGCAAAGGACGCCTTGTTCCGCGATAGATTCGGTTTACTCCGTTTCACCGCTTCGTAAGGGAGAGGACCGCGCAAGCGACCTCGAACTCGGAACCAATCGAGAGACTGGAGAAATCTGGTCACAATTGGAAGTAAGGGCGCGAGTGTCTCGAGCCGCCGGGAAGTAATTCCTGGCTATCTCGCGGTAAGGAGTTGGTCTCTTACGGGTTGTGGCTATCTAGACGTTGGATTGTATTGTCCAAAGTCTTCTACGCTCACTGCAGGGCGATAGAACGACCAATCGTTAAAACGTCCTGTGGTGACGGGCTCGCCCGTTGTAGTTGACACCGCAAGATGTCTAAATATTATGTAAGTAGTGGTCTAAATGTCCAAATATCCAATTGTCAATGCATTAATATCGTGTTTAGTGTTTTTAAAATGAAAGTTCTGATTGAGTACATTCTGAAAATATACATCTGTCTATTAGGATAAATACATAAACCACAAATGTTTTATAAAAAACCCGTAATAAAAATGAATTTAAACGCCAAAGTTCACTTTCTGTGACGACTTTCTCGTTTTTTAATTCTTTTTAATAAAATTACATGTTAATATTATTTCCATTAAATTATTGAGCCAAATATGTCATCCAAACCGTCTAATGTATCCAAACTATGTATTATAATTACAAAATATGCGTTTATATTTATATATAATTGCATTCTTCTATTTTGACAAAATCTCTGTCGAAGCTATAAATTTGCCAGTTCCAACAATTAATTTATGAATATCTCGTTAAGCGTAGTTTTCAGGGAAATGCTGACATGTACGTTTGGGGGACGGAGGTACGGGTGGGGGGGGGGGGGTTCAATTTCACGGTATAAGCCCGACAATGGCAGGGAAAGTGCGTGATTGGCTCTTTCCGGTCTGCCACGTGTCGCAACTCGACGTCCGCCGGATGTTCACTAGCAACACTCGCTTTAGAGCAACTCGGAATATTTTATTTATCTACATAATTTTTTTACTGTCAACTTTTGATACTATTCTTTTGCTACCAGATTTGATGGCGACTCTAATTATAATTTACTTTAATTTATTTAACACCCAGTTTGTAGTAAATAGCCAAAATAAATAATTAATAAATTGTAAACAAGCTAGCTGAAAGTATAGTTAAGCTTAAAGGTATAACCCACACACAACCACTAATAGATAGAACAAATATAACATAAAAAAGATTCTGTGTTTTCTGGGAATGCATAAGCACAATCCCACCGCCAGGCTCTTTTCCTTGCAATAAGAACCGGTGTAAAACATGTCTTATTCATTTTCCCGCCATTGAGTTTACTGGCCCTAACACTAAAGGAGTCTACAAAATTAGCACACATACGGACTGCGCTTCGCAAAACTGTATTTACCACCTACAATGCAGATTTTATGACGCATTTTATGTAGGTGAAACTACTAATAAACTGAATCTTCGCATGAATAATCATCGTTGCTTAACCAAAGGAGGCGTTTCAAATCTTCCAATCCCCACCCACGCGCGATCGCATGGCAAAAGCTTCGATGAGTGCTTCACTGTGAAAGTCATTACGGCATTCCCGGAAAACACGCCGGAAATAAACCTTAAAACGTGGGAACGTGGACATATATGGGTGCTAGGAGTATGCCAGGGGTGCGGACTAAACGTTCAACACTGAGGGTTCCATCATTAACACATATCAAAACGAAATTACCACATTCATATCACACGCATACACACACACACCCTCACACAATCCGACACACATACTCACACACACTCACCTCCCCACACATATGTAGTTCAAACACTCTTAACACATATTTTTAACACACATGCACGACATGCACTACAACAACTATTTTATAATTTGTTTTTTTAATATAAAAAAAAAAACAAATTAAAATTTATTATTTCAATTTAAATTCACATTATGATTCCGCCAAACCACCGTTCTCCCAGTACCACAGATATTATTTGTGGAGTAACCTCAATTCGTCATGGATCCCATCATCAGAACAGGTTTTGAAAAAATGGGACCAATCTGTAAGTATATTCTTTCGAATAAAAAAAGAATTTTCCAAATCGGTTTATGAATGGCAGAGTTCTGAGGTAACAAACATTAAAAAAAAGATACAACCGAATTGATAACCTCCTCCTTTTTTTGAAGTCGGTTAAAAAGGGTATTTACATCCCTTCTACAACCACGACGTACCAATTTTGTGCCATTTTTCAAGGCATTATTTTTCGAAAAATAATGTGTTCTATGCAATGCTGAATATGTATATTTATGGTGAATATATTATAAGAATGTTAGCGAAAGGTGTCTTTCGTACATTTATTAAGTACACATTGTTCCGTTCTGTCATCCGTTCCGTTCTGTGCTCTGGCGAGAGATGAAGGCCTCGCGACTCGCGGTTAACCCTCAGTTTGACTGCGATATCGCAGTCGCGGGGCCTGATGGGTTAAAGACTGAAATAATAATTTTGTAATGAGAAATGCTTGATCTCTTATACAGTGTTTTAAAAAAATGTTTTATGAAATAGCCTGATTTTGTTGATTTTTTAAAATATGTAACGGAGAGTCCTGCTTTAGTTGATATTTTTTTAGACTTTTTATATTTTCAAAATAATAAAACTTGTCTACGCATAATGGTATGTTTTTATGAAAAATATTTATTTAGTAACGTATTCGTAAGTTTTATTCTTGTCGTTTTTATTACATACCAATAAATACTTTAAAAAAATAATGAAATAGGGTTATCATGACCCTCCACATTCTTAATGTACCCTTTTTATACAACATCCTCGCCGGGTTAATACTATTCCCATATGTAAGTCTGTCTGTGTGTCTGCCTGTATGTGTGTATTCCTTCACGATAGCGCCCAAACGCCTAGCCCGATTGAGCTGAAATTTAGCGTGAAGGCATCATTTGGTCACGGCAAGAGTTGGAAATATTATGGTTGATTAGTCATATTTCAATCTCGAAATATTGTATTTTGAGTCTTGAAATTCAGTATACAGATTCCTTGTTGGACCAAAATGACAATATGAATTTTCGGTTGGAATATCTGTCATGCAAGCTACACTAATATTACTTTCATTCCGCCATATAACAAACCGTGTTATGGTCAACAAACCGATCTTTTCTTCGGGGTGGAAAGTAGAAAATTAGACATGAAGGGGAAAAAAAATAAATCTCACCGCATATGTCGGCGTCTTGTGCGGCGGTGGTGGGGGAGCTGGGGGAAGCCATGTCACCAATCGTGTTGCCCAGAAGTGTCATATCCATCGCGGACGCCGACACTCGTTCGCCACTTTTACCACATTTTCACCACTTTTCAATGATTATCATTTTGAAACTTTTTCGGCAACATTTTTCGCACGATTACTGAACCAAAAATACGGAAAACGTCAAAGTTGGCTTCGAGTGGGCTCCAGGGTATGAAGACGTAAATTTTAATATTATTCTTTAATTTATTAATTCTCAGCAACAACAAAATGTTGAATATATTACAATACAATATACTTTAACGACACATCAATGACAAATGCAGACGCAGACGAGGATTATTTCAAAATTTGAAAAATAGTCGAAGCGGATCGTCTACTATCTATAGCTAGCTCTTCGTCTACCTATCCGTAGAAAAATATGTTTCCTAAAAAGAAAACACTACAGGGTGAGCTTTTGAGTTTTTCATTTGAAACATCCTTGTAGTGGATGGATGAATCAGTATGACAAAGTTAGCAAATTGTAATATTTTTTTTAAAAAAAAAAACAAACATTTTTTCATTATTTTTTTTAATTCACGTTTTTTGTCAAATTTGTAAATTATCTATTGAAGAAAAGTCTGAAAAGCATTGAGCGCCCTGTGCGACCTAGTAATATGTAAAATAACGCAAATTGGCAATGTTTTACCTACCACTAGATAGCGTATCGTGTTCATCACTTTAAATACTATTTTTCAAAAAAAAAACAAAAATATACATATTTTTTAAATATACGTCAAAAGTGGTTTAGTTTATCGTACTGATTCACCCACTACCAAGATGTTACTAATTAAAAACTCACCCAGTATATATTTCGTCGATTTACAGGATGAGTTTTTAAATAGTAACTTCCTTGTGGTAGGTAAATCAGTATGACGAACTAAGCAACTTTTTATTTAAAAAAAATGGAAATTAAAAAATAAAAAATATTTTTTTTCTTACTTTAAAATGGTTTTTTAAGACAGTATGAAAAGCATTGAGCACGATGCGCTATCTAGCGGTAAGTAAATTATCGCTAATATTGTTTATTAGCTATATATTACCTAGCGCTAGATGGCGCAGCGTGCTCAACGCTTCTCAAATGTTTCTGTCATCTATACGATTTACAAATTTATCAAAAAAGAAAAGAATTAAAACGAAAACATTTTTTTTGTTTTTTTAAAACTTTTTATTAAAAGTTGCTTATTTCATCGCACTGATTCACCCACTGCAAGAATGTCATTAATTAATAAATTAATAGTTTTTAAAAAAACACTAAAAACACGCTTTTATAAATGATCTTAAATCGTTATCAAAATTCATTACAAGACCTTTCTAACAAGTCCAAACACGGCTATGATACGATTCCATTATGGAATGCCAGTGCCTATCTTCTGGCTTCATCATCAGACCTTGAAACCTAATCGTGGTCAAAGTTCATTCCAAGACTTTTCTAACAAGTCCAAACACAGCTATGATACGATGTTCCATCATGAAGTTCCAGTTCATATCTTCCGACTCCATCATCAGATCAGTTCGACAGTACCATATTATTGTATTGTCATCAGAACTACATACAGCTGCCAATTTTCATGACGCTACGATCCTTGGAAGATGGTTAAATTAGTTACCTTAGATTCCATTACATAGTTACATACAGGTCGACCTAATAAAAGCGTGTTAAAAATTCATGTGAGAGCTCGTACGCGCCATAAAATCGGTTTTATATTTTTAATTGCTATTGGTGTAAAATCACTCTCGGAATCGTTCTGTCCATGTCCATGTTCGAATTGCTTAGTTTTCTTGTAATTCTCATTGCAGAGACATCTCGTAGGCATGAGTTAATGATTTTATCCCGCGATACCTCTCTCGAGCTTAGTAATAATTCCTCGCAAGCAACTTGACTCTTCGACATCTTTTATCGTTAGTACCTACAGTAAATTAGTATATATTTTTTGATTTGTTCCATTTATGGTTTAGCTGGTATATGTATTTCTTCGGCTGCGCAACATTCTGTCCAAAACAACCATAAGAATGGTATACATGGCCTTGTGTCAGAGTATTTTGTCCTACGGAGTCGCGGCATGGGGCGCTACTACTAATGATAATCTGGATAGATTGACAAAAGCGCAGAAATTATTATTGAGAGTAATTCACAGGAAAAACCGGCGTCATCCATCTGCCTTGTTATTTTCCCAATCCCATGTGCTATCAGCTAAACAGTTATTCATTAAGCAAGCGCTTCTTGCATTCTACAAATCTAGAGATGACCACGCCCGAACTCAAAACAATCTGAACACAAGAATGTCCGCGAGTATCAATTATATAATTCCGTCAGTCAGGACAACATTTGCCCAGAGACATATATTCTACATAGCCCCAAAATTATATAATTCCCTTAGTGAAGACATGAAAAATTATCCTAACATAAAAATATTTAAAGCAAACCTTAATAGATGGCTACTTAACAAGGGATATGTAAAATCTGATCAACTTCTTTGCAACGCACGACAATTTGTTTAGTATCACTTATCTATTTTTCTTAATGAAATTTTATTAAATTACAACTATAAATGTATATATTTATTACATAGCTATATTTTTTATAAAATTGGTATATTTATGTGTATATACAGGTGGTGGGTCCAAATAATTTATTTTAAAAAAACACTTCATTTCTTAAAATTGCATAAAAATATGCACATCTAGAGACGGGCCAAATTATCGCCTAGTTAGATGTGCTATTGGCAGTAAAGGTCATGTAAGATGTGTTAAACCTCCCTATATTAATTATTAAATAATTTATATAATTATTATAAGATTACATGACCTATGAATGAACTGTATACCTAATCCTATGTACCTAAATAAATAAATAAATAAAAAATAAAAATAAATTTACACTAAAAACTAAACGAAGTTATTTAATTTTTTTCCATCCCCTGAGAAGTTAGGTTATTGGCATGCACGAGGTCTCACATATAAAGCGACGATTTATTTTATTTCCGTCGATTTACACAACACAATTATTGATAAATATACAGAATATGATAAATATACAGAATATGATAAATATACAGAAGATATTCCTTACTAATGGTGATCAATAAAAAAACTTGTTGATACGCGGTATCATATGTTACGAAATGTCGCTGTTACGAAATGTTATCTCGTAACAGCGACATGCAATGCGTTGCTGTTTTAGGTAGGTATTAGGTATAAAATGCACGATAATTTAATTGCATTCGATATTCAAACTCTTCTGTTTTCTTCACTTCGATTTAACTGATATATTGGGTCCTTACCTACAGTTCGCGCGCGAGCTTCGAGGAGTCGGGGGCTGGGAAAGCGGGCGAACGACGCTGCCCCGACCATCGCTTCATACCCCGCACTCTCTCAGTTCTAGTACTGGGAGAGTGCGGGGTATAAAGCGATGGTCGGGGACGGCGTTCATCGGATTATATTATGCACTATCAAAGTGCCAAAATATGCATGAAATATGCACTAAAAAAGGGCAAAATATGCACAAAATATGCAAAATCAATATGCTATTTATAATAAAAATTTACGTATATTTTCACAAAATACAAGTTTAATATTATTAATCAGTTGTAATTCTTGTGACTTTACACAATTAGGTATTTTTCAAGATTGTTTATAGCAAACTTGTGACGTTTGTCTCTTAATATTATTTTGTAGGATGAAAATGACCTCTCTACATCAACTTGACAGAATTTGAAGTTGGCGCTATTTCTACAGAAACTTCTTCAGGCAGGGTTTGGCCGGTCCCGTTGATATATGCGTTAACTTTTTTTATTCCTTCAAGACCCGGGTTTTTATATAGAACAGCATTTACTTTGCACGGACCTTTTCTGATATTGAAATCGGAAGGGCGTTACTCTGATCAATCAATTTTTCCACTATTTCTAAGGACTTGCGCAGAGGAAGGTTTTTAGTTTCTAGTATCTCAATGGCGCCAGGTATATTGCTGAAATTTTATTTTTATTTTAATTTTGTTAAAAACATACAGAATAAAAAAAATACGTAAAAGCATATTAAATAACAGTAGTAAAGCCAATGATGTTTTAAATTATTTGCTATATAAGGATTAAAAAATATGCTAAACAATACAATACAAAGAAAACCAAAAAGAATTTAAAACTAACAGTTAAAATCGCTATGTGCGAGTGTATGGATGTTGGTGTGTGTTTGTGTGATGGAGAGCGTGTATGTGTGGGTGTGTGTATGTGTGTGTTTGTATGTGTGTGTGCATGTATGTGTGTGGGTGTGTGTATCTGTAGTGCGAATGTGTTTGTGAGTGCTTGTGCATGCTAATTCAATCCGATCTGATAATCAGCTTTTCACGTACCTCCTTAACAAAGGATCGACTATTCTGATGGTTAAATATGTCAATATCGTTAAAGCATACATTGTATGCATGCATAGCGCGCGGCAATAACGAATTGGAACCATAGTTAGTGTTGAACCTTGGTACGTAAAAAGTTGAGTGAGCACGTGCGAGTCGGGAAGGCGCTCGTATGCTCACCCTACTCAGGAGGTATGGACTATCCAACCCAGTATGAACAATTTTATGTAGAAATGACATATCTGATACTACTCGCCGGTCCTCTAATGTCTCTAAACCATAGCGTTGCAGACCTTCAGCGTACTTCAAGCCGTTGGAAAATAAGCGAAAATTTACTTCATCGTGCTGAGGATTGAGCGTGTTCGAATACGCTCAATCCTCAGCTTGTAGTCGCAGTGATTAAAGCAAGTACCGATGTCGTTAATATAAACATTAAAAAGCAAAGGCCCTAAATGGGATCCCGGTGGAACACCAGACTCAATGCCAAAAAAACTAGATCTAAATCCACCAACGACAACGGCCTGCCTTCGCTTGAATACGTAGGATCCACCTTACATGCTATCCACCTTAACAGATCTCCATGTATGCCCATAGACGACAGACGAGTTATTAGCTCAACATGATTGACACGATCAAAGGCCTTTGAGAAGTCAGTATATATCGCGTCCACCTGAATACGCCGATCCATACGTCCCAAAGTATAGTCAGTAAAATGAGCGAGGTTTGTAACAACCGCCCTATTTTTAAAAAACCCGTGTTGGTGCTCTGTGAACGAGCTAGCGAGAGCTTAGCTAGCTGGGCTAGCGAATTTAATTGCTTGTCATTATTTAACTACTGAAATAAGCACTATCGATGAAAAAGTAATAAAATATGCAATAACGTTATAAAAATAGCATTGTATGCATTTGCATACGCAATTATGCAATTGCGTATAATCCGACGTCTAATGAATTAAATGTAAGTTACCATTTCCATGAATTTTTAGTACGTCCCACGAATGTATTCCAGTACGCGAGTAGTTATAGGGCACAGTTAAAGTGTTTGCCAGTACGCCAAAGAAGACATGTTCATATACTTGCTCTCCTATATCGTGTACTCTCCCAATTAACACCATCCTATCTACACGAGCTTTTTGAACCACTAAGTTCCCACGGTCTCGTACTTCGGTCAGCCTCTGACAGTTTATTAAAAATTCCGAGTCATACTAGTGGTTTCTATTCCTATTGTTTCTGTGTCCATGGTGCAAGACTCTGGAACGATCTCCCAACAAATATACGAAACTCGCCTTCTTTACCATCGTTTAAGACTCACCTTAAGGATTACTACCTTTCTAATAAGTTAACAGCTCTTCCCTTTCTCTCCTGTTCCTCTTCCGATTTCCTCTCCTCGGGCATTATTAGTTTTAAATTCTTCCGCTTGTCTGTATGTTATGTAATAATCTTTATTTTCACAATGCGCGCATGTACCACTGTGTTTAGGTTAGTTGTAAGACATTGCCATGTGGTAATAAGCTCGCCTTTTTGTATTCGAATTAAGTGCAAGAGTTTATTATTATTATTATTATTAGTATTATTATTAAAATGACTAGGTAATTTAATATAATCCTTTATGAAATATCATCGGTTTCTGCCTATAACAATGTATAAATCGCTGTACATTGAAAGAAGATAAAAGACAAATCCCCACTGATGGAATACATTAAAAGGTCCTTTAAATTTAAGATGTTTAAAAGCACTTTTCCCTAATATGCATAAACGCATTTCCCGCGCAGTGGCGAACGGGACAACAAATACTTATTAGGATTTTTTTGCAAGGAGACTTTCAGATGGGAAACGGTACGTCTTCTCGTTAATCACTCTGATAATGGCTCCAGTGGCTCTCGTGCAGCTAGGCCTTTTTAAGATCCACTCGTTCATCGTGGTCGGCTCAACGTAGAAAGCCGTTCGTAGAAAGGACTCTGTTTTCCCTGCCCCTCAATGCGTGCTTTGTGGGTCAGTTGTCCCCGGGTGATGTTCTTCAGGCGCAGCTGGGCGGTCTGCGCATCGTGCGGCACTGTACACTCCACAGAACCGGTGGCGGGGTGGGGAGTCGGTAAACGACATACGGTTTCCAGCAAGGCGGGAGCGGTTGTTGACCTAATATCAGCTGTTCTTGAAACAACTCGATGGCCACCCGTTCGTCAGTGAAAAACGGGTCTAACTTCGAGCCAAATTAACGCGTACATCAGGTAAAGGCCGCGCAAGCGACTTTGGACCCGGAATCAAACGGGGAAATTCCGCTTAATCTGATAGTCAGGGTGCGAGGCTACTCGTTGGGTAAACTTTCCAGTGTCACGCGGCAAGGCGTTGTTCTATGACGGGCTAGTTGGCTTAGCTAAATGGTAGACTGTCTTCGTCCCCAAGTCTCTACGTTCAGCCCAGTTTAAAGAAAGTGTCCACCGACAGAGGCTCCCATTGATTTTGTTTATGAAATTAATATTCAGATAAAAAGAGTTCTCGGCTACTAGCCGGGAAAGTTTTAACGTGACAGAACTGATATATTTGTACAAGTACTGATAAGTAAATAAATAAAATAGTTAATTTCTGAAAACTCGGCAGTAGCCCCCGCAGAGCCTTTGCTCCACGTCGACCGCAGGGCAGAGGGGAGCAGAAGTGCTGGGGGGAATGTGGGGGAGCGGTGATTTGGTCCCTGAACACGATAAGGGTGTGCCGTGCACATTTTTATTCAGTTTGTCTGGCTTTTCGCCGCCGCCGCTTAACCGCTACTGAATTTTATGCGGGACTAATGAGCGAAGGTGCTCCATTTGAGCCTTAACCTGAAGGCTCTATCGCCCTCATAGCTTAGGCGTCAGCTACACCCGACTATGAATACACCCGAAATATACTGTTAAATCTGTTTAAACTCACTCAGTCTGAGGTCAGAAGTCCGGTTCAATCAGTCTAAAGATCAGCAGCTCTAAAATCGAGTTTTAGAGCGACTGACCCGAAAAACGCGGTAAAATCGCGGAAATTAGTGCATTATCTATACTAATATTATAAAGAGGTAAAATTTGTGACGCTGTAGGAAGTAATCTCTGGATCTACTGAACCGATTTTGAAAATCCTTTTACCAATAGAAAGCCGCGTTATTTGTGAGTGTCATAGGCTATATATTAATCCGAAAAATAAAAAGACTTTTTCGTGGTAGTCGGATTTCTAAAGTAAGTCGGAAAAAACGGTCGAACGAAAACGTTTCTAACGAACGCTGCCTTAACGATGAGAGATATATGATTAAGTTCTAGAGAAAAGTTGTAGAGCTTGATAATACCTAAAAAAATGTCAGCGACAGCATATGTCTAACTTTTATATTTAAGTAACAAGAAGTAGTATTTTATATTAAAAAAATAATTGAAATCGTTAGGTCATGTTTATTGGTCATATTATCAACAATTATGATTTATTATCAAAATAAGTAAATTTATCGTCCCAAGTGCTTAAAACAAAAGACTCTTCCCTTTTACTGCATATAATTTCACTTTTAATGCATAAATAGTTAAATAGATAAGACACTCACAAATAAGACACTCTTAAGAAGACACTCACAAATAACGGTAATATAGTCAAATTGGCATGCAAATATATACATACATATGCAGTAAAAATATAACCCTTCTTTTGGCAGTCAGGAAATAAATCATAGCACTCAGTACTAACCAAACCACACTCATAATTTCATTACAAGTAAACAGTTTTACCGCACAACGAAGTGGGCACGGGTCAGCTAGTCTTCTCATAAAGGTAAAAAAACCACGTGGATTGTGGGCATCGCTCCGAATGTTGGATTTTCGAACATTCCAAAATCCAGTGCTCCCACGGCCACAGTTCCACATATGTTAGAAAAGTAGAAATACACAACTTGGAATACTAAAACAAATATCACCGAAAGGCCTAATATAAAGTAAATACAATAGTTACACAGAACTACTCCATATGGCCATGCCTACTGTTTCTTCGAATGGTATACGTTTTTGATTGACAACAGCGCTGACGTTTGGTACGAATACCTGCATTTCATGTCCACCGAACTCGGCTAAGCGAAAGGGGACGGCTACGAAAATACTTGAAATATAGGAAGAAAAAAATAGTAGGGCGATAGAACACTTGAATATATTGTTCCGAAACTAATGAATAAAATTAGTCAATTGGATCAGGAAATTTTTGCTTACGAAAATGTTGAAACTCAAACTACTAAACAACTTAAATAATGACTTATCCAGGCAAGCTAAGTGAAGCAATATATAATGTAAATATGTTGATGGTCAATCGTAATTGAATGTTCATGTAGACTAATAGATGACAATCTAACTCTGCCAATTATTTCTGTTGATGTAATCAGCCTATATAAAAATGCGATAGATAGCACTAAAATTGTTGTGTTTTTTTTATAATTAATCAGTCCTTTATTATCCCAATTAACCATTCATCATCAATGTTTTTATAGATGGTCAATGACAGTGTCGCCAGTATCGCCGGCAATGCTATCAGCGTCACCTGTATGTCGCCGGCGAAGAAGGGTTGCCAAAACGTACTATGAAGTTGAGCAATCTAATGCCATATATAATCAATGATAATAAAAGGATGGATGTTACAATAATAATTGCAAATGGATCTGGTGTGTGCGACAAAGTTTAAATGCATTACTATTTGAATGAGGGCCCAGGGGAGAGGGGATAAGGGGAAAGGAGGGGGGAAGGGGTAGGGTAGATCGGTCGGTAAAGGATGGGTGGGTATTCGGTATAGTGCTGCAATAATTGCATACGCCAATTACAATTGCGAGGCTTAGGCAAAGGGAAGTGGCTGGCCAGGCTTTGCCTTGAGGGCCAATAGCCATTAATGCAATACATCTACAATTTTACATACCTAGATCATCACAGCCTAGATTACACCGCGTGATAAATTGCCAAGGTCAAGATAAATGGCGTAAACCTCAACAATATAATCAGCATAAATGCTTCAAGATCGGCTCGAGTATCCCAATATATTAAAAAAACTGATTTCGTGGATGCTTGGGCTCGGAAGCTCCCGAATCTACCGAGAACTATTCGCTATATATCTCTATTTCACTACCTGTTTATGACTATTATTATTTTTTCTGTGTCTATTTTAATTTTGTAATAACTTTAGAACTTTAATTTATTTGTTGCAGAAGGGTTTCCAAAATTTCTTTAGAGTTAAGCATTATAATACCATTTTCCGCGGGTGATGGAACATGTCGTCAATGATGTCCTTAGGAAAAATGGAAACGGAAAATATCACGAGACAAGCACACGATCCCATACAGACGAAACCCAGAAACGGAGCAGATCAAGAGCATTTTTACCACACGTCAAGGGCGTGACAGATCGAATAAGTAAGATGCTAAACAAATTCAATATAAAATCGATCTTCAAGCCGAACCAAAATATAGCTGGATTTTTGAGGCCTGTAAAGGATGTAATGCCACTGCAAAACCCGGGTGTGTATTAAGTCGAATGCAGCTGTGGTTTAGCCTACGTTGGACAAACGAAACGGCCCATAGCAACTCGATTGATAGAACGCATAAAAGCTGTTAAAAACGTTCAGCGAGAAAAATCGGCGATCTGCGAACATATATTGAATAGCGGGAGTAACCACTGGATGCAGTTTCAAAATCCCATTGAAACTGTCACATCCAAAGAACAATTCTACTTTCCTCGCAAGATCCGGGAAGCCATTGAAATAAGAAGAACCCCGAACTTCAATAGATACGACGCGACGGTTACAAACTCTCTTCTACGTGAGACCCTCTTCTTAAAATGTTTCCCCCGCCAAAAGCCGAACGCAAGAACGTAAGACAGGACACAGTGAGTGTTGTATGCGCAACGGATTTTTGAAAATCGAGCACCTCGGACCCCCCCCCCCCTCCACCGTTACAATATACGCAGTGGCGACAGCGGTATGCGGCCTACTACACGCGGAACAACGGATTGACCACTCTTTCAGTCTACCCTAGACAACGGCGGCTGCAATGTCGCCGAAACGTCGGGTGCTACAAAATTCACGCGGTAAATTCGTTTTTTATCTTATTTATAAAATCTAATACCATAAATAACCAATAACAATATAAGGATGGATGTTACAATAATAACTGCAAATGGACCTGTTGTGTGCGACAAAATTTAATCGCCGTACTATACAAATGGGGGGCCCATGGGAGAAAAGATAGGGGGGGAGGAGAGGGTAGATCAGTGGGTATAGAATGGGTGGGTATTAGGGTGGAGTGATGCAATAATTGCATATGCCAATTACTACTGCGAAGCCTAGGCAAGTGGAAGTGGCTGGCCAAGCTTTGCCTCAAGGGCTAATAGCCATTAAGGCAACACATCTACAATTTTATATACCTAGACCATCACAGCCAAGATTACACCGTGTGATAAATTGCCAAGAAATTGAAATAAAACAAATTATTGATGTAATTTTCTTAGATACCATTTTCTGACAATCTAATAGTCAAATTCTTCACTACCTATTTATGTTAAGTGAAGAGTAGTATCGCGACTTACTATCTACCACAAACATTTTGACTCGACCAAGAGCGGTTTTTAGCCGCTAATTGGATACGACGAAAATGTAATGTAGTAAAACGTTGAACACCACAAAGACAAAGTACATGATAGTCAGTATTGTACACATAAACGCACCTACAGTTAAGGGCTTACTAAATTCGACTGGAGAATACTAATAACATTAACTGAGATAAAATTGGAACGTTAACTGGCATGGAGATAAAAATCCGCATTGAAAAATTCAAAAGTCCATTCTTTAAGACGAATAAGGTATTTCGCGGAAGAAATATCAACCTATTGGTATAATTGTAATATTCATCCTCATTGAAGGTATTACATTGCTATTAGATATTGTATATTACCGTAAACTGACCTTACTATGCACCAATTTTCATATAATTTTAGCGATAACCCTATATAGTTTATAGATAGGAGTTTTTTTTTAAGATTATATAAGGTATATGGAAAAGTTCTAATGTAATTAAAAAGTATCCCAGGATGTTTCTGTGATTTTTTGAAAAGTGGTACTTTGAATGGTGGCAATGTGCCCAACAATGTACCATCACAGAAATATCATCCAATCAGTACCAGTTCGTTAGGCTGGCGCGTTGCTTTGTATTTGATTCTCAAGAGTAGACTATCCTAAATAATATGCAATGATATTTTTGTTGTCACGTGGACCGTTTTTTTTTTCCCATCACAGAAAAAATACCGATCAGTTCAATGCTAGGTCGAAAACAAAATTAAACTAACAGGAACGATACATCAAATGCCCCGGATGTTCTGCAACTTTGATATTTTATAATGAGCTGGTGGTATAATTTTTTCGACACGTCTTTGAGCTTATACAGCATCTGATATTCAACTTCTGGCCATGCCCAGATTACTCCAGATCTCTTCATGCAGCTTACGTCAATGTTTACTTTTTGGGATAAATCTTACAAAAAATACATATGAGCAATAATATTAAAACTCTAAATGACAGATAAGTTGTCTGAATGTCTAACTATAAGAGAAGTTTCGAATGCTTATCCCTATCCACTTGCCAAAGTTTGACGAGGTTCGTTGATAGCAGAAATTATTCCGAAACACAAAAAGTGCCTTCCCAATCTCACTGCACGCAGGCGACTGATCACTCACAAAGCGATTCGTTCAGCATTTAGTCATGATCATGACAAAATAAGTATAATCGTTCAAACTTTCTTCGTTTCCACTGGATGACCTATTTTATATAAACATCAGGAGTGGGTCATTGTTTGGAAAGGAGGTTATAGTTAGGGTGGTTTACGGCAGTATTATGGTAATATATTGCTCAACTCAGTAGCACGTTTTGGCAAATCTTCCTCGCCGGCGACATGCAGTGGCACTGATAGCATTGACGGCGAAATCATTAGCAATTTATTTGGCCATCTTTAAAATCGCTGGTGTATTGATTGAAGAGTGTGGGTGCCAACGCTGAGGCCTAGGGGAGTCTATCGCTAAGGCGTTTCATTCTGCTTTTCTCTCCAGCTTTGTGAACAGTGAAGTAGCGGTCCCCTAGCATGTTCTCCAGTAGTCTCCCTAGAGTTGAACAGGGAATGACGTTGAGGAACTTAACGATGAGTGACTCACGCCACACGGTGTCATACGCTGACGACAAAACGACAAAAGCGGGCGCCGTCTTCATGTTTTTCTGGTAACCGTTCTTGATGTGGGAAGTGAGGGCTAAGAGCTGGTCGCAGCAGCTTCGTCCTGAAAGAAAACCAGCTTGCTCCACTGGAAATGATTTTTCCAGGATTGGGGTGAGACGATTACTCAAAAATCTTTAGAATAGCTTGGGAGTGGTAACTTTAGTAGAGTAGAGCTATGGGGTGGTAACTTTCAACTGTGTCGTTTGGTATTCCAGGTTATGGCATCGCCACGATCTTTGTTTTTTTAAAGGCTGGAAGCAGCCGACCAGAGTTCAGTATGACATTGATAAGTTGCCTGAACCATTCCACAGCCTGCGGTCCTAGTACTTTTAATAGAACTACTTACTCCCTAAAGATTAGTATCATCTTTTCGAATTTTTTGTAATTCGAATTGTTATTTTCTATCTAAAACTATAATGTTAGCCAGGCTTTTAATGAGAAATAAGTATTTTTTGTCTGTAAACCAAATATATTTGAGATTCTGAATAAAAATGCATTTTACTTAAATTACGCCTAAGAAAAAAAGCAAAAACTATAATATAATATAAAAATATTTGAGTTTCTAAACAAATATACATTTTACGTAAATTTTACCTCTGCGGTAAACTTGGAAAATTCATTGGCCTTGTTCAGTATTGCCCATAACAGTTCCTCCTCAGCATCAACCACAGGGTCATCGAGGTACATTACCACTGGAAGGAATGATAAAGGTCCACCGTCACCGCGTGGACCTTGATTATTCTTGCGCGTCACTCGCTATCTTCACCCATCATAAGGGCAGACCATGATATGTCTTTCGAAAATCGATTCAATCGAAATTCGATTCGTTTGGGAACAAGCCACAAGATGGCATTAGTATCTCATGTTCACAAAAAAATGACATTAATCGTCTTTCCCCGTTTCTCTTGATTTGTTTACGGTGATTTGTTTTGATGTCTCTTGTTTTGTTTAGTCATGGTTGCAAAACTCTTTTACTTGCAGTGTCTCTCGTTCTGAATCAGGAGCGTGATTTGAAGTGAGCGTACTCAAATACGTTTTATTGCGAGTGTAGTAGGTGCTGTTATAAAACACGACGCTGCCTTTGCATTTAGAGGCTATTTAAATAAGGCATGCATTAGCATCACCATATACTATGTCTTTTTGTGGACAATTATTCAGCTTGCGCCTTATCTTCTGAGGAACCGTTACATTACCTGTCCATATTATTCGGCTTATTGCGCATCTGGGGGGAGAAGAGCTTGAGAGTTAGAGGGGAGAGATACTTGTTCCCACTTTGAGTCACATTTTTTTTGTAATTAACTAAGTTCTCAAACTTTGACGGAATATTGGATTTTTGATATACCTAGTTTTTAATTTTTTTATTTATATATTGATATAATTACGAAATATTTTAGTTATTGAAGTAAAACGAGAGAGAAGAAAACGAAACAACTACCCTGTGCGATGGGAAACTTTTTTATCCCTCGTGGGAGTTTTTTGGGGATCATTCAAATGGAGTAAAACCATTATCAAAAATAATAAAAACCCGGGATTAGGGTTTAATTTACATACATTTTATGGGGTAGTTAGTTAATATTATAATAACGACTCATGTAACAAATCTTTTAAAAAACGCTTTTAGGTCGCAGTGGTTAGGTCGCCTGATGTTACATTTTAAGGTCCCGGGTCCGATTCCCGGCTGTATCACCATTTTACGTTGAGGTAAAATTAACGGAATTGCATTTCATTTCTGTCCAAAGAATGCAATGAAAAGACACAAATACTACACGTCATAGTAGGGTTGGTTGTAAGCGATTGTCGAATGCTAATAAATTCGCCCTTTTTGAAATTTCTCAATACTTTGAGCAAACAAGGTTGATGTTGTCTCTTTATTTGTAGAAAATTATCTTCGTAGCTTGTATTTTAACCGCTGTCTTTCTCGTTTGCTTATCACTTTGTCTATTCTTATTCTGAAAGTTATAAATATATATATTTATAATATTAAAATTATAATATTATTATATAAATAATATAAATTATTATTTTGTATATCTGTAAACTTTTCTGTCTAATGAATTACTAAATCTGATCATTGACATATATATATTTTTTAAACTATTTTGTTTGGAATAAAATTTTATTTTAATGCTGTTAATTCTAACCCACGTTAATTCTAAAACTGATAATGAATGAAAAATTAGTGAAAATTATGTTTTTTACCCTATTTAATAAAATGAACAACAGGGTATATTATTGAAAATTAAGTTTTTTAAACATATTTATTAAAATAAACAACACCAATACCTGAAAGTAGAACCCTTTAAAAAGTTTTAGTCTTTGGAAAAGTGTAAATTTGTACTAAAATGTATGGTTAGACTAATAATTTGGCAAGGGATTGTAGTACAGTTACCATCAGATGGTATACAACTGTGAGTTTGCAAGATATCTTAAACAAATTCCGTAAAAGTAATCCGAATCGTGACAACCTCAAACACGATAATGAGTTATTATACCATTTGGAAAAGCAAGGAGTTTTTTGAGCAAAAAAACATACGAGTTTATGGACCACACTCCGTATAGTCCCAATGATTATATTATATAGCAATCACGGTAATCAAAGATATTAGCAGCTTAAAGTCCCTGAAAAAGCTGTCCAAGCGTTCAAATCAGCCATTTTTAAAACCTCAAATTAGAAATTAAAATACTGTATCAAGATTAATGCAGACTAATACTAAAATACATTTATTTCAATTAATATTACTTATAAAAAAACAGTTATTTTCCTTCTGTTGTTTTTCCTTTTGCCTGTCATTTTTGTGTACATGTCTACGTATAATGAAAAATAGGACATATATATATATATATATATATATATATATATATATATATATATATATATATATATATATATATATATATATATATATATATATATATATATATATATATATATATATATATATATATATATATATATATATATATATATATATATATATATATATATATATATATATATATATATATATATATATATATATATATATATATATATATATATATATATCTTGTAAGTGGAATGCTTACGATTTTAATCTGGATGAGAGACGAGTATTGTATTACTGCAGACGGATCAAAGCGTCCTTATCCAGATGAGGTGGCCGTGAGAGAGAAAAAGTGAAAAGTTCCACGGTTCCCTGAATTAATTTAAAAAATTGAGGAAGCGGTTAAAGACCCTTAAAGACCTTAAAGACCCTCAGCAGCTTAAAGACCCTTTAAAAGCTGTAGTCCCAATGATTATATTATATAGCAATCACGGTAATCAAAGATATTAGCAGCTTAAAGTCCCTGAAAAAGCTGTCCAAGCGTTCAAATCAGCCATTTTCAAAACCTCAAATTAGAAATTAAAATACTGTATCAAGATTAATGAAGACTAATACTTAAATACATTGATTTCAATTAATATTACTTCTAAAAAAACTGTTATTTTCCTTCTGTTGTTTTTCCTTTTGCCTGTCATTTCTGTGTACATGTCTACGTATAATGAAAAATAGGACCTACATATATATCTTGTAAGTGGAATGCTTACGATTTTAATCTGGATGAGAGTAGAGTATTGTATTACTGCAGACGGATCAAAGCGTCCTTATCCAGATGAGGTGGCTGTGAGGGAGAAAAAGTGAAAAGTTCCACGGTTCCCTGAATTAATTAAAAAAATGAGGAAGCGCGAAGCAGTGCCGCAACGGAGCTTCCTCGCATTGTCTAAACCTAAAGGAAAATCAGTAGATAGGATAACAATCAGGGTCGTAAATTGTACTCGCGTTAAGCGCATTTTTTATTTGCGTTCGTAACATTGCGTTTATGTAAAAAACGCATGTGCATACATATATCATATATATATATATATATATATATATATATATATATATATATATATATATATATATATATATATATATATATATATATATATATATATATATATATATATATATATATATATATATATATATATATATATATATATATATATATATATATATATATATATATATATATATATATTGGTTGGACGTATATATATATATATATATATATATATATATACGTCCAACCAATATGGCTTTAGGCAGGAAATGGGTACGGCTGATGCTATTGCAGAGGCCACGAAAACCATAACAGCGCTTGTCGACAAGGGAGAGAAATGTCTTGCTATTTTTCTCGACTTATCCAAGGCGTTCGATACTGTATCTCACGATATCCTTTTAAAAAGACTACTGACCATAGGTGTAAAAGATCAAAATTTAAAATGGTTTGAAAGCTACATATCCGAAAGGACGCAAATCACTTCGATCGCTGATACTTCCAGCGACGTGAAAAGTCTCTCATACGGCGTGCCACAGGGAAGTGTTTTGGGGCCTATTTTATTCCTTATATACATAAATGACCTCTACAACCTGACGCCTAGTAAAGCTATATCATTTGCAGATGATACGGTAATCATCTTTTACGGCAGTAGCTGGCAGCATGTTTTTTCAAAGGCCAATAAAGAAATGGACATTGTTAAAGAGTGGCTGGATGACTCACTACTCACACTTAATACCGAAAAAACTAAGTATGTACTTAACTTTCAGCATAGATAAGAGAGGACAACCACCAGATGCCAATTCGATAACTATTCATCAATGCATGAACCGTCAATGCAATTGTGAGCCATTAAAAAAAGTGCTGTCCTTAAAATACTTGGGCATAGTTGTAGATAATAATCTGAGATGGGCTGATCATATAGACTTATTGTCTTCAAGGGTCAGACGTCTGGCATACATATTTAAAGATTTAAGGAATATTCTAGACCCCAAAACATTAAAAACTACCTATTACGCATTGTGTCAAAGCATTTTGAGTTACGGGATCATTGGGTGGGGAGGTTGCTCCAAAACAATTATCCATCAAGTAGAGGTAGCACAGAAGCTGATAATTAAAATTATCACCCGTAAACCATACAGATACCCGTCAGAAAAACTTTTTGAAGAGTTCAGTGTACTTGAAGTAAGGCAACTTTATTTAAAATTTTGTCTGGTTTTTATTCAATTTCAAATTAAGAGAGCGCCCACACAACAAGCACACCGAACAAGGCGATCCGAGGCGGATATGTTAGACGTCCGTCGAACGAAAACATCTTTTGGTCAGAGGCATCTTATGAGTATAGGCCCCAGGATACACAACGAATTGGATGAGTCGATAAAAATCGTATACAGTAAAGACCAATTTAAAAAACGGTGTCACAGGTGGCTTCTGAATGAAGGTCGGGATATTAGCCACCAAATATTTGATATTCTTATGTAATTTAATTTAAATAAATTGAATTACTATTATTAAAATTATATTAAATCGCTGTTCTTGTTTTTCTCTTTTTATAATTGAATTATATTGAAATATATATTTTAACTTGTAACATGGACATTTTATATATAATTGTATCCTCGGACTATTTAAATATGATTCTTTAAATATTTATTGAGATATCATTTTTTCCTTTATTTCGATTCATTAATAATATTTTTATATTTTATTGTATTTATTACGACATTATATTATTATTAATCAGTTTAATTATTTCACCATTTACTGAATGTTATTTTTCTAGCACACTACAGCTACATTTACATACCACTACACTACAGTTACATCACACTACACTCAAATTACTATGTTTATTATTATTAGTTAATTTTTAATATTATTTGATACCTACCATATTTTTAAAATTAAGTATTCTAAAGTATGCACAAACCACTCTACTTGGTACGCTTGCCTTAGTACGGGCCTAGGCCTAGTTAGGCGGCGTTGATTTAAAAAAATTTGGTCTGCGGTGCTTTCTATTTTGCTATTATTTACATTTAAGCCCCGCTATCGGTCTCCTCACCGGACACACGACCCTTAGAGCTCATCTATTCAACCTAGGCCTGACTGAGAGCAAGGATTGCCGAATATGTGGCGAGGAACCTGAAGACAGCATACACATTGCTGGCCGCTATCCAGGGCTCGCCGCCAAAAGACACAGTTTACTGGGACGAGCCTTTCTCGAACCCAGCGATCTGCCCAACTTGAAGGTCAGTGACCTACTTAGTCTTGTAAGAAGTACCGGGCTACTAGCTGACAATTGACCTAACCACACAGTGGGTAGTTACAAAAGACCTTACAGATCTAGGTGACATCAAGGGCTGGAAACAAGCCCCCCACTCCATCTACTACTACTACTACTACTACTACATTTAAGCCTATAATGTTAAACTTACAATATACTGCCATAAAAATGTGCTTTTCTTTAATAAATAAATAAATAAATAAAATAAATATATATATATATATATATATATATATATATATATATATGTATATATATATATATATATATATATATATATATATATATATATATATATATATATATATATATATATATATATATATATATATATATATATATATATATATATATATATATATATATTAATATATATATGGGTAAAGCCAAAAAAAATTACACTTTTTTTTGTCTGGCGTCATACAAAAAAAATATATGACTATTCTATTGAGTTTTCGTTTTCGATCGTGGGCATTGATATATTAGCTTGATAAATGTATACGTTAATTCAACAGTACTCATTGCATTTTAATGATAAAAATTTAAATTAATGATGAAAAAATATATTTTCATACAAAAAATAATGTCCATTTTTGAACACCCAGCTGTGTTTGTAGTCCTAGTGAAATTCAACACGTGTATACGCTTATAGATTTGATTCGCATTATGAGGTGAGGTTACTGGAATGTCGATTTTATAATAGAGACCATAAATATCAATAATAGAACTAGGGTTTTTTTGTTTACATATACATTTAGCAAGAAATTGTCTCTACCCATATATATATATATATATATATATATATATATATATATATATATATATATATATATATATATATATATATATATATATATATATATATATATATATATATATATATATATATATATATATATATATATATATATATATATATATATATATATATATATATATATATATATATATATATATATATATATATATATATATATATATATATATATATATATATATATATATATATATATATATATATATATATATATATATATATATATATATATATATATATATATATATATATATATATATATATATATATAATCTTTTTTTAAAGAATTCGTTTAAAGGATGACACTTTGATGAAAAAATAAAAATAAAAATAATAAAAGCCACTTACATAGCTGGAAGGTTTTCCCCGACTGGACTGGGAAATGCTTATTGTTTAAACGAGATGTATTCTTGGATGAGTACCACTTTCGACGGTACACTGTAGGTTTAATGGGATCCCTTTATCGCTAGCGAACGATCGCTAGCGATAATATATATATATATATATATATATATATATATATATATATATATATATATATATATATATATATATATATATATATATATATATATATATATATATATATATATATATATATATATATATATATATATATATATATATATATATATATATATATATATATATATATATATATATATATATATATATATATATATATATATATATATATATATATATATATATATATATATATATATATATATATATATATATATATATATATATATATAATATATATAT